>ML664203.1:3615606-4072543 GCA_007570785.1 Antilocapra americana
CAAGAATATACAATGGAGAAAAGACAACCTCTTTAACAAGTGGTGCTGGGAAAACTGGACAGCCACTTGTAAAAGAATGAAACTAGATCACTTTCTAACACCATACACAAAGATAAACTCAAAATGGATCAAAGATCTAAGCATAAGACCAGAAACTATAAAACTCCTAGAGGATAACATAGGCAAAACACTCTCTGCTATAATCCAAAGCGGGATACTCCATGACCCACCTCCCAGAATATTGGAAATAAAAACACGAATAAACAAATGGGACCTAATTAAAATTAAAAGCTTTTGCACAACAAAGGAAACTATAAGCAAGGTGAAAAGACAGCCTTCAGAATGGGAGAAAATAATAGCCAATGAAGCAACAGACAAACAATTAATCTCAAAAATTTACAAACAACTCCTGCAGCTCCATTCTAGAAAAATAAACAACCCAATTAAAAAGTGGGCCAAAGAACTTAACAGACATTTCTCCAAAGAAGATATAAAAATGGCTAACAAACACATGAAAAGATGTTCAACATCACTCATTATCAGAGAAATGCAAATCAAAACCACAATGAGGTACCACTTTACACCAGTCAGAATGGCTGCCATCCAAAAGTCTACAAGCAATAAATGCTGGAGAGGATGTGGAGAAAAGGGAACCCTCTTACACTGTTGGTGGGAATGCAAACTAGTACAGCCACTATGGAAAACAGTGTGGAGGTTCCTTAAAAAGCTGCAAATAGACCTGCCATATGACCCGGCAATCCCACTGCTGGGCATATACACCGAGGAAACCAGAATTGAAAGAGCCACGTGCACCCCAATGTTCATCGCTGCATTGTTTACAATAGCTAAGACATGGAAACAACCTAGATGCCCATCAACTGATGAATGGATAAGAAAGCTGTGGTACATATACACAATGGAATATTACTCAGCATTAAAAAAAAATTCATTTGAAGCAATTCTACTCAGATGGACGAAACTGGAGCCCATTATCCAGAGTGAAGTAAGCCAGAAGCAAAAACAACAATACAGTATATTAACACATATATATGGAATTTAGAAAGACAGTAATGAGAACCCAACATGGGAGACAACAAAAGGAACGCAGATGTATAGAATAGACTTGTGGACTTTGTGGATGAGGGTAAGGGTGGGATGAGATGGGAGAAGGGCATTGAAGCATGTTCATTGTCATGTGTCTAATCAATCGCCAGCCCAGGATTGATGCTCGGGACTGGTGCAGCGAGATTTCCCGGGGGGGAGGGAGGAGGGAGGGGGGACCCGGAGGGGAAGCATATGTAAACCCATGGTGATATCATGACAATGTATGGCAAAAACAATAATAAAAAATAAAATAATAAAATAAAATAAAATAAAAATAAAAAATAAAAATAAAAAACAAGGTATGGAGTTTGGCTTCTTGTAATGATGGCAGACCAAGTAATTTGAACCATCGCCCCTTCTAAGAATAATTAGAAAAGCTGGATGAAATAGAAAAAAAAATCTGTTTAAGGTCTTCTAATGCTAACAGTGTAGTGGAAACCTATGAGACCACCTCAGAGTTCATGCAAGAGAGATGAATCTGGCATTTAGAACTGCTTTTCCCCAGGCATGTCTGCCATTTCCTACAGATCCAAGTTATCTGTCATTTCTAATAAAGATGGCTAGAAGACTGAGAAGCTAAATAGAGATACTCAGAAGCATGAAACCTGTGGGAAAACCTGGAGTTCAAGGCTACAAAGAAGGGGAGTAATACTTAAGTCTGAGAGGAAGCTTGAACCTGAAATAGGCCAGCCTACCCAGGGACTGAAAACCAGCTTTACATTGTTTGAAATTTTGTTCTGATTTATATGACACAAAATTGCTAGTGTCTTTACCCACTCCAAGAAATAAAGAAATATTTTATCTTTCATAGTGGAAGATAAAATTATCCTAGTTTGCTAACTGTCTCTCTGCAGTTGTTTATATACACTGACTGGTGCTTATTTAGAACAAAAAACAGGGGCAGGAAAAGATGATAGAAAATCAAGAGAAACAGCATCCAATAGAAAGAGACTTACACAGATGAGTCAGATAATAGTTTTTAGACAAAGATTTCATAATGAATATCCTTGTCTGTAGGCTGAATTTTTACTCTGTTGATAGTATCCATTGATGCATAGAAGTTTTTAATTTTCACAAAGTCCAGTTTGTTTATACTTTTATTTTCTGTACCTTTAGGGTTATATCTAAGAAATCATGGCCAAATCCAGGATCATGACTCTTTTGTTATATATTTTCTTCTGACTTTTATAGTTTTGAATTTTATGTTTCAGTCTCTGATTTATTTTGAACTCAAAATCTTTGGATATAATATTAAATAAGGTCTAACTTCATTCTTTTGCATGTGGATATCCACTTTTCCAGCATTGTTTGTTGAAAAGATTGTCCTTTCCCCTACTGGGCAATCTTAGCACCCTTGTTGAGATCATTTGAGCTTGGGATGCCATGACAAAACATGATTCTGTGTTAGGTCTTTTCTATGCCTGCATCTTTTGCTGGGCCTGTGCAATAACATTTTAAATTCTGTATATACAGTCAGTTTTGAGTTCCCTAAATATGTGGTTTCCAAAGGGGATAAGATAAGGGCGGAGAAAAGTGTGTGAGTCCTTTAAATCCACTGGCAGTTACTTCAGGTGGAGGAAAAGGGGCAGTAACTGCCTAAATCTTCATGTGTCCTTCCACTATGAGGAGCACCAGGAAGCAGTTGGAGCACATGTTCCCAGTATTTGTAGACAGGTTCCCTATTGCCCACTGTGACTCTCACAGGCTACATACGAGCTGCTATGTGGAACATAAGCAAGCCTGCTTGCCACGGGGCTGGGGAGTATGGGATGGCTACTGCTACTATAACAAAATTAACTGCTGTTTATTGTCCAAGCCCTCATCTGAAAGTTACTAGCCTTCAAATAGACTCCATAGTTCCAAAATAGTTACATTAGATATATTCTGTCACTGCAGTTGTCACCTAGGTGGGGAGAGAGATTCCTGGTATAGTATTTTCAATTCATTATCTTCCCAGATTTCTTTTGCTACAGAAGTCTTTTTTTTAAGATCTTTTATTTTTCAGAACAGTCTTAGGTTCATAGTAAAATTGAGAGAAAGGTATAGAGATTTCTCATATAACCTGTCCCCACATGCATAGTTCTATCCCATTATTACTATCCTCCGCCAGAGTGGTACATTTGTTACATCAGATGAACCTACACTGACATAGCATTATGACAAAGCCCATAGTGTACACTAGGGTTCATTCTTGGTGTTGTCCATTTCATAGGCTTGGTCAAAAGTATAATCATAGGTATCTGCTATTATATGTACAGAGTATTTTCACTGCCCTAAAAAGTCTCTGTGTTCCACCTATTCATTCCTCCTTCCCCTTCTGGCAACCTCTGATCTTTTTGCTGGCTCCATCATTTTTGCCTGCTCTAGAACAGCATACAGTTGAAATCATATAGGGTGTATAAAGCCTTTTCAGACTGACTTCTTTCATTTAATGATTATCCATTTGAGGTTCTCCATATCTTTTCCTGGCTTAATAACTGATTTCTTTTTAAGCACTGAATAATATTCCATTGTGTGGATGTACCACAATTTATCTGTCACCAGTGAATGACTCTTGGTTACTCCAGGATTTGGTAATTATGTGTAAAGCTGCTATAATCATCTGTATCAGACGTGGGTTTTCAACTCCTTTGAGCAAATACCAGTGAATACAGTTGAGTCATACGATAAGAGTATGTTAAGTTTTGTAAGAATCTGTCAAACTGCCTTCCAAGGTGGCTGTACTATTTTGCGTTCCTGCCAGCAATTAGTGAGAATTCTTGTCGCTCCACATTCTTGCCAGCATTTGTATTGTCACTGTTCTGGACTTTTGTCATTCTGATAGGCATGTAGTGGTATCCAGAAGTCTTTTTACACCTTGTGTGTGCAGTTGCTCAGTCATGTCCAACTCTTTGCGACCCCATGAACTTTAGCCCGCCAGATTCCTCTGTCAATGGGATTTTCCAAGCAAGAATACTGGAATGGGTTTCCTTCTCCATTTTACACCTCAGTTCAGTTCAGTTCAGCCGCTCAGTCATGTCTGACTCTTTGTGACCCCATGAACTGCAGCACGCCAGACCTCCCTGTCTATCACCAATGGAGTCCACCCAAACCCATGTCCATTGAGTTGGTGATGCCATCCACATCTCATCCTCTGTTGTGCCCTTCTTCCCCTGCCCTCAATCTTTCCCAGCATCAGGGTCTTCTCCAGTGGGTCAGCTCTTCGCATCAGGTGGCACACCTCACTATATAATAGTTTGTTTTATTTCAAGATGGCAGTGCTTCTACTGAGTTATCTCAAAAACTGCCTGCAGTTTCATATTAGATTCTATTCTGATCAACTATATTCCAAAAACAACACCTGCAATTTTTAAACACATTTTTGTTGAATTATACTTGATTTACAATTTTGTGTTAGTTTCAAGTATACAGCAAAGTGATTTGGTAGTATTGGGATAGCCAAAAAGTCCATTTGGATTTTTCAAAACATCTTATAGAAAACTCAAATGAACTTTTTGGCCAACCCAATACATACTATTGATTCTTTTTCAGACTCTGTTTTCATATAGGTTATAACAGAATATTGAGTAGAGTTCCCTGTGCTATACAGTAGGTCATTGTTTATTGCCTATATTATATGTGGTAGTTGTTGTTACCTAGTCTCTAAGTCATGTCCGACTCTTTTAAGACCCCATGGACTGTAGCCCACCAGACTCCTCTGTTCATGGGGTTTCCCAGGCAAGAATACTGAAGTGGGTTGTCATTTGCTTAACCAGAGGATCTTCCCAACCCAGGGACTGAATCAGCATCTCCTGCATTGGCAGGTGGATTTTTTTATACCAGTGAGCCACCAGGGAAGCACCATATATAGTGGCATGTGTATATTAATCCCACCTCCTGATTTATGCCTCCTCTCTCCACATTTCCTCTTGGTAACCAAAAATTAGTTTTTCAGATCTGTAAGTCTGTTTCTCGTTTGTAAATAAGTTCATTTATATTATATTTTAACTTAGATTCCACATATGAGTGATATCATATGATATTCGGCTTTCTGTGACTTACTTCTGACTGACTTCACATAGAATGATTATGTCTAGTTTCATCCATGTTGCTGGAAATGACATTGTTTCATCCTTTTTATGGCTGAATAATATTCCATTGTATATAAGTACCACATCTTTATCCATTGTACTGTAGATGTACATTTAGGTTGCTTCCATTTCTTAATAGTCCCACAATGAACATTAGAATGCATGTATCTATTTGAACTGTGGTTTTCTCTGGATGTATGCCCAGGAGTGGGATTTTTGGATCACAGTAGTTCTGTCTTTAGATCTTTAAAGAACATCCATACTCTTTTCCATAGTGGTTGTATGAATTTACATTCCCACCAACCATGTAGGAGGGTTCCTTTTTCTCCATACCCTCAATGGCATTTATTATTTGTAGACTTTTGATGATGGCCATGACATTTGTGGAGTGGTACCTCATGTTTTGATTTGCAGAATTTCAGTTGAGTTATTTCAAATCCTGAAAGATGATGCTGTGAAAGTGCTGCACTCAATATGCCAGCAAATTTGGAAAACTCAGCAGTGGCCACAGGACTGGAAAAGGTCAGTTTTCATTCCAGTCCCAAAGAAATGCAATGCCAAAGAATGCTCAAACTATTGCACAATTGCACTCATCTCACACGCTAGTAAAGTAATGTTCAAAATTCTCCAAGCCAGGCTTCAGCAATACATGAACCATGAACTTCCAGTTGTTCAAGCTGATTTAGAAAAGGCAGAAAACCCAGAGATCAAATTGCCAACATTCGCTAGATCATCAAACAAGCAAGAGAGTTCCAGAAAAACATCTATATGTGCTTTATTGACTATGCAAAAGCCTTTGACTGTGTGGATCACTGTAAACTGTGGAAAATTCTTGAAGAGATGGGAATACCAGATGACCTGACCTCTCTCTTGAGAAACGTGTATGATGCAGGTCAGGAAGCAACAGTTAGAACTGGACATGGAACAACAGACTGGTTCCAAATAGGAAAAGGAGTATGTCAAGGCTGTATATCGTCACCCTGCTGATTTAACTTATATGCGAGTACATCATGAGAAATGCTGGGCTGGAAGAAGCACAAGCTGGAATCAAGATTGCTGGGAGAAATATCAATAACCTCAGATATGCAGATGACACCACCCTTATGGCAGAAAACAAAGAAGAACTAAAGAGCCTCTTTGTGAAAGTGAAAGAGGAGAGTGAAAAAGTTGGCTTAAGGCTCAGTATTCAGAAAACTAAGATCATGGCATCTGGTCCCATCACTTCATGGGAAATAGATGGGGAAACAGTGGAAACATTGTTTATTTTGGGGGGCTGCAAAATCACTGCAGATGGTGATTGCAGCCATGCAATCAAAAGATGCTAACTCCTTGGCAGGAAAGTTGTGACCAACCTAGACAGCACATTAAAAAGCAGAGACATTACTTTGCCAACAAAGGTCCATGTATTCAAGGCTATGGGTTTTCCAGTAGTCATGTATGGATGTGGGAGTTGGACTGTGAAGAAAGCTGAGCGCCGAAAAATTGATGATTTTGAACTGTGGTGTTGGAGAAGACTCTTGAGAGTCCCTTGGACTGAAAGGAGATCCAACTAGTTCATCCTGAAAGAGATCAGTCCTCTGTGTTCATTGGAAGGACTGATGTTGAAGCTGAAACTCCAATACCTTGGCCACCTCATGCGAAGAGTTAACTCATTGGTAAAGACCCTGAAACTGGGAAAGATTGGGGGCAGGAGAAGAAGGGGATGACAGAGGATAAGATGGCTGGATTGAATCTCCGACTCAATGAACATGAGTTTGGTAAACTCCTGGAGTTGGTGATGAACAGGGAGGCCTGGTGTGCTGTGATTCATGGGCTCCCAAAGAGTCGGACACGACTGAGAGACTGAACTGAATAATTAGTGGTGTTGAACATCTTTTCTTGTAGCATCTGTATGTCTTTGGGAAAATGTCTCTTTACATCTTCTGCCAGTTTTTTGATTGGATTCTTTGTTTTTTTGAAGCAAAGCTGTATGAACAGCTTGGATATTTGGGAGATTAATCCTTTGTTGGTTACTTCATTTGCAAATATTTTCTCCCATTCTTAGGATTGTCTTTTTGCCTTATTTATGGTTTCTTTTGCTGTGCAGAATGTTTTATGTTTAACTAGTTCACATTTGTTTTTATTTTTTAATTTTCACTACTCTGAGGTGAATAAAAATGATATTGCTGAAATTTATGTCAAAGAGTGTTCTGTCTGTATTTTCCTGTCAGTTTTGTGGTGTCTGGCATTATATTTAGGTATTTGATCCGTTTCAAGTTTGTTTTTGTGTATTTTCCTACAGAATATTTAATTTTGTTCTTTTGTATGAATATGTTCAATTTTTCCCAGCACCACTTGCTTAAAGAGACTGTATTTTCTCTGTTGTGTACCGTGGGTTAACTGACCACAGGTGTGGGGGTTGATTTCTGTGCTTTCTATCCTGTCCATTGATCTATATTTCTATTAGTATGCCAGTACCATGTTGTTTTAATGACTATATCATTATAGTATAGTCTGAAGTCAGGGAGCTTTGTTCTACCAGCTCCATTTTTTTCCTCTCTCAACACTGCTTTCCTTATTTAGTGTTTTTTTGTTTTTCTCATCAAATTAAAAAATTTTTTTGTTCTAGTTCTGTGAACAATGTCACTGGTAAATTGATAGGGATTGCATTCAGCCTGTAGATTGCATTCCGTAGTAGGCTGATTTTGACAATATTGATTTTTCCAATCCAAGAACATGGTATATCTTTTTATCTGTTTGTGTCATCTTTTATTTCTTCCATCAGCATCTTACAGCTTTCAAAAACCAGGTCCTTTGCCTTTTTATGCAGGTTTATTCCTAGGGATTTTATTCTTTTGATGTGATGGTAAATGGGATTGTTTCCTTAATTTTTCTTTCTACTTTTTCATTGTTAGTGTATAGGAATACAGGAGACTCCTGTGTATTAGTTTTATATCCTGAAATCTTACCCAATTCTTCAATGGGCTCTAGTAGTTTTCTGATAGCATCTTTACAGTTTTCTATGTAGAGAGAATTATTTTTCTTCTCTGATCACCATGGCTAGGACTTCCAAAAGTATGTTGAATAAAAGTGGTAAGAGTGGACATCCTTATCTTGTTTCTGATCTTTAAGGAATGCTTTCAACTTTTCACCTTTAATAATGATGATATCAGCTGCAAGTTTATTATATATGCATTTATTATGTTGAGGTAGGTTCTCTCTGTGCTCACTTTCTGAAGAGTTTTTATAATAAATGGGTGTTGAATTTTGTCAGAAGGTTTTTCTGCATCTTTTGAGATAATCATTTGGTTTTTCTTCTTCAGTTTGTTAATGTGGTATGTTAAATTGATTGATTTATGGAAACTGAAGAATCCTTGCATCCCTAGGATAAAGTGGGCCTTATGAAGCATTACTATGAACAAAGCTAGTGGAGGTGATGGAATTCCAGTTGAGCTATTTCAGATCCTAAAAGGTGATGCTGTGAAAGTGCTGCACTCAATATGCCAGCAAATTTGGAAAACTCAGCAGTGGCCACAGGACTGGAAAAGGTCAGTTTTCATTCCAATTCCAAAGAAAGACAATGTCAAAGAATGCTCAAACTACCGCACAGTTGCACTCATCTCACCATGCTAGTTGGAGAAGGCAGTGGCAACCCACTCCAGTACTGTGGCCTGGAAACTCCCATGGATGGAGGAGCGTGGTAGGCTGCAGTCAGTGGGGTCGCGAAGAGTTGGACATGACTGAGCAACTTCACTTTCACTTTTCACTCTCATGCATTGGAGAAGGAAATGGCAACCCACTCCAGCGTTCTTGCCTGGAGAATCCCAGGGACAGAAGAGCCTGGTAGGCTGCCATCTATGGGGTCACACAGAGTTGGACTCGACTGAAGTGACTTAGCAGCAGCAGCAGCACCATGCTAGTAAAGTAATGCTCAAAATTCTCCAAGCCAGGCTTCAACAGAATGTGAACCATGAACTTCCAGAAGTTCAAGCTGGATTTAGAAAAGGCAAAGGAACCAGAGATCAAATTGCCAACATCTGATGGATCATCAAGAAAGCAACAGAGTTCCAGAAAAACATCTATTTCTTCTTTATTGACTATACCAAAGCCTTTGACTGTGTGGACCACAGCAAACTGTGGAAAATTCTTAAAGAGATAGGAATACCAGACCACCTGACCTGCCTCCTGTATGCAGGTCAGGAAGCAACAATTAGAACCGGACATGAAACAACAGACTGGTTCCAAATCAGGAAAGGAGTACATCAAAGCTGTATATTGTTACCCTGCTTATTTAGCTTATATGCATAATACATCATGAGAGACACTGGGCTGGATGAAGCACAAGCTGGAATCACGATTCCTGGGAGAAATGTCAATAACCTCAGATACACAGATGACACCACCCTTATGGCAGAAAGGGAAGAAGAACTAAAGAGTTCTTGACGAAAGTGAAAGAAGAGAGTGAAAAAGTTGGCTTAAAGCTCAACATTCAGAAAACTAAGATCATGGCATCCAATCCCATCACTTCATGGTAAATAGATGAGGAAACAATGGAAACATTGTCAGACTTTGTTTTTTGGGGTCCAAAATCACTGCAGATGGTGACTGCAGCCATGAAATTAAAAGACGCTTGCTCCTTGGACGAAAAGCTATGACCAACCTAGATAGAATATTAAAAAGCTGAGACATTACTTTTCCAACAAAGGTCCATCTAGTCAAAGCTATGGTTTTTGCAGTAGTCATGTATGGATGTGAGAGTTGGACTATAAAGAAAGCTGAGCGTAGAAGAATTGATGCTTTTGAACTATGATGTTGGAGAAAACTTTTGAGAGTCCCTTGAACAGCAAGGAGATCCAACCAGTCCATCCTAAAGGAAATCAGTCCTGAATTTTCATTGGAAGGACTGATGTTAAAGCTGAAACTGCAATCCTTTGGCCACCTGATGCAAAGAGCTGACTCATTAGAAAAGACCCTGATGCTGAGAAAGATTGAAGGCGGGAGGAGAAGGGGACGACAGAGAATGAAATGGTTGGATGGTATCACCGACTCAATGGACATGAGTTTGAGTAAACTCAAGGAGTTGGCAATGGACAGGGATCCCTGTCATGGTGCAGTCCATGCAGTTGCAAAGAGTCAGACATGACTGAGCAACTGAACTGACTGGGATAAATCTCACTTGATCAGAATATATAATCCTTTTAATGTATTGTTGGATTTGGTTTGCTAATTTTATATGTATATATAAAGATGCAAAAACAGTCAAATATACATATATTTGACTGTTTTTGCATCTTTAGGATTGTCACTCCTATTGCTTCTAGTGTCTGCCCTCTGGTGGATGAGGTTAGTCCTAAGACTTGCGAAGGCTTAGTGGTGGTATGGACTCATGCCTGTCCACTTGTAGATGGAACTGATGTTGTCCCTCTGGTGGGCAGGCCTGTGTCAGTGGGTGTGGTTAGAGGTGTCTGTGAACTCACTATGGCTTTAGCACCCTGCCTGCTGGTGAGCCGGTCTATGTTCCTGTCCTGCTGGTTGTTTGGCCTGAGGCATTTTAGCACTGGAGCCTGTAGATTTTTAGGTGGAGCAAGGTCTTGCATCCCTTGATGCCAAAATGGTGACCTCAGGAGAGCTCACGCTGGGCAGTATTCTCTGGTGCCTCTGCCTCCAGTGTTTTTGCCTGCATGGTGAGCCACAGCTGACCATGACCTTCCCAGGAGACTCTTTGAGATTAGTAGGTAGGTCTAGCCTTGGCTTCCATAGTTATTGCTTTGTATTGTGCTTAGTCCCAGTATATGTGTAACCTTGTGTGCACCCTGCAAGAGTGGAGTCCCTGTTTTCTTCAGCCCTGTGGATTTTCCGCACTCAAGCCCCACTGGCTTTCACATACAATTGCTCATGGGTTTCTCCTCTCAGTGCCAGATCCTCATGCTGGGGAGCCTGATGTCAGGCTCAGGACTATCTCTTATGTGGGAATACCTCTGTGATAGAATTATTTTCTAGTCTGTCATGAAAGAACCCTCTTGTTGTGGCTTCTATTTTGTCTTTGAATGTAAAATATGTTTTTTGGTAGATTCCAGTCTCTCTTGCTGATGGTTTTTTAGTAGTTAATTGTGATTTTCGTGTTTTTGTGAGAGGAGGTGAGCTGGAGTCCTTCTCTTCTGCCAACTTCTCTAGAATCGAGAGGCTGTTTTAGTTTGGATGTTTGGAGCCTCTTTCCTCAGTGTCTGCTGGCCATGAACCCTCTTGTAAAGGGGTGTGTGGGTACGGTGGTCCTTGTGTGTATCCAGGACAGCAGGTGCAGTGCTTGGCACCTGCTCATGGATCTCATAGTGGCTGCCTGTGTCTGCTCCTGGAGCCCACAGTGGTGGCAGCAACTTGCGCCTTCTCCTGGTGCTCCCATAGTTAGTGTCCTGTTGACTGGCAGTGCTCACAGGAAAAGAACCTCTTATGGTAGTTGCCCCTCTCCTCATGTACCCCACAGTAATAGTGCCTTGCCTCTCTGGTAGCCCAGGCTTCTTCTGAGTACACCCTCAGTTGCCACATTCCAGTGTCTTCAGGTTTCCTCAGTGCAGCCAACTCTGCACTGGGAGAGGACCCAGCCTCCAACCCCCACCCCCACAAACAGATGAGTCTATCAGGCTGGGGAGTCCAGGGTAGTGGTGTTGACCTTCTGTGCAGATTACTCCCCATTTTGCCTTTGCAGACAGTTGCGCTCTCCCCTTAGGCTCTAAAGTTCCCCCTTCATCCAGGCTGATCTCCCTGAATATGAGGAGACTTCCCTGGGTGCTGGAACTATCCCCTTAACAGCTTCCTCCCTGGCAGGCAGGCTCTGTCTCAGTTCCTTCTTATTTTCCTTTTCCTCTTGTACCCAGTTATATGGAGGTTTTCTTGCCCTTTTGGAAGTCTGAGATCTTCCTTCAGTATTCAGTAGATGTTCTGTGTGAATAGTTCCACTTGTAGATGTATTTTTAATATTTTTGTGGGGAAAGATGAGAGCCATGTCCTACTCCTCCACCGTCTTTATCCTCTCCCACCCCCAAAATTCTTTTTGACACATGTTCTTCTCTCCATATTTGAATTACAGGTACTTGGTGTGCATCACACTTTTGTGGGACTGTGCCTTTTATATTTATGAAAGTCACCTTTTTCTCCCCCAGTAGAGATGACCTGCAAGATAACCACCTCAGTTCTTCCAGGGGTCTTACCATAAGATCTAACAGCCATACCCTTGATTTATTCTTTACTTGGTACCCTGAGTTTGGTCTTTGCCCTGAAGCTGTTTCTTAATGGCTTCAACTTTATTTGATAAGAAAGTTTTATTTTCTAACCTTGAAATGTCTGGTCAATTTGTAGTCTGTTTAATTCTACCTCTAAAGAGACCATTTACTATTTTTCATCAAGTTACTGCTTTCTTATCTGACCAGATAAACTAGAAACAAGACATTTCGTGCATTTAATATTTTCCCTCAAATTTTACTCCCTCAGTCTTTTATTAGCTACCCTATGTTTATTACATAATTTTCTGTCAGGTAATCTTATGCAACATTTTTACAAAATATTTTAGCATTACATGAGTCATAATTTTCCCAGTCTTCACTAAAGATTTCCTTGCTATTTTTACAGCTTATTATTACAGTTTCCTCACTACCTGCTTTCTGGTTCCAAATCCAATATTTTATATTTTATTAATAGATTTTTACTTCTGGAGCACCCCACTTATATCTTACCATCTATACCTGTTCACTTTTGCCACAGTAGTGCCCCTGATTCAGTGGCTTGAAACAAAATATTTCTTCTCATACATCTTGGGATGAGTTGATAGGCATAGCTTGGCTGCAAACTGGAATTTGAGTCCAGATTAGGTCCTCTTCCTTGGACCAGCAGTACAATCAGGGCATATTTTTATTTTATTCTTTCTATTTTTAAAAATATGTATTTATTTGGCTGTGCCAGGTCTTAGTTGTGGCAGTCAGAAGCTTCATTCTTCCTTGTGGCGTGCAGGATCTTTAGTTGTGACATGAAAGTGAAAGTGTTAGTTGCTCAGCCGTGGGCAACTCTTTGTGATTCCGTGGACTGTAGCCCGCCAGGCTACTCTGTCCATGGAATTCTCCAGGCAAAATACTGGAGTAGGTTGCCATTCTTTTCTCCAGGGGATCTTTCTCACTCAGGAATCGAACCCAGGTCTCCCACCCTGCAGATGGATTCTTTACAGTCTGAGAGTTGTGGCATAAGAACTCTCAGTTGTGGCATGTAGGATGTAGTTTCCTGATCAAGGATTGAAGTCAGGTCTCCTGCACTGGGAACAAGGAGTGGTAGCCACTGGAAATGACAATGGTAGAGCATGGGCAAATTCAACTAAGCAAGCACATTTCAAGTCTCTGTATGCAGTATAGCTATGAACATCTAAAGGCCAAAATAAATGTTATGACTGAATCCAATGATAAAGCTCAAGGAGGTACTCTGCCTCTAGTGGAATGAAGAGCAGTCCCATGGCAAAGGATATAGATCCTAGAAGGGGTGAAGAACTAGGGTCAATAATACAGTGTCCCCAGAAATTTAAACAGTGACTAAAAGAAATATATGAATGCTGTATTAAGATCATATGAAGTCATTTAAAATATCATTAGTTGTAAACAGTGATGTTTCTTGGAAGCTAAAATAATTCTAAGTAAGTATGTCCCTAATAACATAGCCTCAAACTGTAGAAAACAAAAATTTATGAGACAAAAAGGAGAAATATGGAAACTCATGATCACAGTAAGTTATTTTAACACACCATTCTCAATCTTTTAGAATAAACAGACAAAAACTAATAGAAGGAAACTTTGAACAACTCACTTAACAGTTGTGATTTGTAAAACTTCAGAATTCATATTACAACTACATAATACCCATTTTTAAAAAACTGAAGTATAGTTGATTTACAATGTATTAGTTTCAGGTATACAGCAAAGTGTCTAGATATATTTAGATACATACTCTTTTTTAGATTCTTTTCTGTTATAGGTTATTATAAGATACTGAAAATTAGCTTCCTATGTTTTACACTAGGTCCTTTTTGTTTATTTTATGTATAGTAATGTCTGCTAATCCCAGAGTTTTAATTTATCCCCTTTGGTAACCATAAGTTTGTTTTCTGTGTCTTTTCCATTTTGTAAGTAAATTCATTTGTATCTTTTTTTTTGTAGACTCCATATGTAAGTGATATCATATGACATTTGTCTTTCTCTGGCTTTTAATACTCATTTTTTAAAAAATGCACACAGAATAGTTTAAAAACTGGACTGTAGTTCTGTCACTAGAAATTACAGAGAAAGTCAAAATATTTAAAAAGAACAGTATATTCTCAGATCACTATGGAATTAGACTAGAAAAGAGTATCATGCTTAGAAGGAAAAGAGAGCATTTTTAGAAGGAAAATTTTGGCTATAGAAGTGCATGTTAGAAAATAAGAAAAGCTGAAAACTCAGTGATCTAAGCATCCATCTGAAGAGGGTAGAAAAAAGAAATTAGAAGAAAAAAAATAGTGAACAGACATTCAACAAATCAATAAAGCCAGAAGTTGTTCCTTTATATAATAAAATTGATGCTTATTACCAGGCAAGTTTCATCATAAACTCATCATTTAAAAAAAAAAGAAAAGAGATAACTAGCTAAAATCAAGAATTACAAAATGAGTAACCTAACTCTACATCTTAATTCAGTATTTGGCAACCTGTAGTAATATTAACAGTATTCTGCTTGTGACATAACTTTTCATTGCATGAATAATCTATAATACTTATGTATATAATTTGGAAAAATGGATAAAATAAAATATAGTCCCACCACTTAGGAAAAAGTATTTTCAATCCTAGATGCCTATTAGAAACACCTAGAATGCATTATTTATATATTGACGCCTAGGCCCCTTAGAGAATCAGTTAAATCAGAATTTCTAATTGTGGCCTTATATCAGTTTATTTTTTCAATTCCTCTCTTGGTTTTAATATTTAGTCATACTTGTGAACAACTTGCTACAGGAAATGACATTTTGATGTGCTTCCCATCTTTTTGCTTATATAGACATACACTATGGAGTTTTTTTTATAAATAGATTCTTATTAAACATGCAACTTTGAAACCTTTTCAGGTTTAAAATCTAAACAGAGATTTACCAATGTGTCATAAACATCTTTCCATACTAGTGAATGTACTTCTGCTGCATTTTTAATAGTTATATAGTATTTCATCATATGGATTTATTATCATTTATGTAACTAATCCACAAATTGGGCACTTAAATATTCAATAGTATAAACGCAGTGCTAAGAAATATCCTTATGAAGGTACATTTCACAAGTCTATAAAAATAATTTATTCAAATGTTTTGTACCAGTATAATGCAAATAGTTTGTGACAGTTGTTAACTAAATTTTCAGCTTAGGTGCTCACCTAGGCATCATGTAGGTTATTTAGGTTGAAAGAAATATAGTAATATATTTTATCTTACTAACTATATCATCCCTAACCCAGTGCCTGATGTACAGGAGACATAAAAAGTACTTGTTGAATAAATGAATAAATTTAATTTTTGATGCTAACTTGAATTCCCAGACTATGTGGACCAGTCACATTCAAAAGAAAGGTGCCTTGGGAGCATATCCGATATGAGAAGCCAAACTTGGAATGTGCAACCCAAAATCTTTTACTTTCAAATTAAGAAATGAACTAGTTATTGAGATCTTTGCTCACCTAGCCATGACACTTGAAATATGGCCATTTCAGCATATATGTTTTTTTTTTAAATTTTCTTTACTTTATTGTGTTGGTTTTACCATACAATGACATGAAACCACCATGGGTTTACATATGTTCCCCCTCCAGAACCCCCCTCCCTCCTCCCTCCCGATTCCCTCCCCCTGGGACATCTCGGTGCACCAGCCCCGAGCATCAGCCCTGGGCTGGCGATTGATTTCACATATGATAATTAACATGTTTCAGTGCCATTCTCCCATACCATCCCACTCTTGCCCTCTTCCACAGAGTCCACGAGTCTGTTCTATACATCTGCGTTCCTTTTGCTGTCTCGCATGCAGGGTTCTCATTACCATCTTTCTAAATTCCATATATATGCGTTAGTATACTGTATTGTTGTTTTTCCTTCTGGCTTACTTCACTCTGGATAATAGGCTCCAGTTCCGTCCACCTGAGTAGAACTGACTCAAATGAATTTTTTTTTAATGCTGAGTAATAGTCCATTGTGTATATGTACCACAGCTTTCTTATCCATTCGTCAGTTGATGGGCATCTAGGTTGCTTCCATGTCCTGGCTATTGTAAACAATGCGGCGATGAACATTGGGGTACACGTGTCTCTTTCAATTCTGGTTTCCTCAGTGTGTATGCCCAGCAGTGGGATTGCTGGGTCATATGGCAGGTCTATATATATATATATATATATATATATATATATATATGTTTTAAGCTACATTTGTTGAATGTTTTATATCCATTATCTTATTTAATTTTCCCACCCATTCTAGATAATGAATATTATTGTTGTCTTAATTGGAAAGGTACAGTTCAGAGAGGTGAGGTGAGGTGACATGCTTCAGGTCACAGAACCAGCAACATTCAGAATGAGGAATACATCTCTGGTGTGTCTGGCAGGGAAAGAAAAAAAGCACTCTTACTTTTAACCACTATGAAAAGAGAAAAGTCACTCAGCTGTCTGACTCTTTGCATCCCCATGGACTATACAATCCGTAGAATTCTCCAGGCCAGGATACTGAATACAGAATACTAAATACTGAAGCAGTTCCCTTCTCCAGGGGATCTTCCCAACCCAGGGATTGAACCCAGATCTCCCGCATTTCAGGCAGATTCTTTACCAGCTGAGCCACAAGGAAAGCACTTTAACCACCGTACCTCCTAGGCATTTTGGCATTGTGATGCATTCAAGTATAATTTTTGATGTTGCAGTTAAAAAATAACATCCTTACAATACTGATGCATGATGATGTAGAAATACTCGAAAATTCAGATAAGTAAAGAGAATACAAGTTACGCCTAAACTAATTATAGTATCCTTTGGGAGAGCAGTGAAGTGAAGTGAATTCTCCAGGCCAGAATACTGGTGTGGGTAGCCTTTCCCTTCTTCAGGGGCTCTTCCCAACTCAGGGATCAAACCCAGGTCTCCCACATTACAGGTGAATTATTTACCAGCTGAGCCACAACGGAAGCCCAGGAATACTGGAGTGGGTGTAGCTTGTCCCTTCTCCAGGGGATCTTCCTGACCCAGGAATTGAACAGGGGTCTCCTGCATTGCAGGTGGTTACTTTACCAACTGAGCTGTCAGGGAAGCCTAATACTTGGGAGAGCATTACTTTTTTTCAATCTAAAGGAAGTATTTCACTCTCTGACATCACATTTCCCATCATTCATTTTTGCTCACTATCTATAATCTTAAAATTTGGGTACTTAACATGCACAGAAGCAGCAAGACAGCATGTATATTTTAACTGACCATTGGCTATTTTCCCCATGCATTCATTCATTGATAATTCAATCATAAATTTTTATTAAACTTCTGTTTTGTTCCATGCATTCTGCTACGTTTTAATACATCAGCGATCAAAAACAGACATGGTGCCTGCTCTCATAGAACTCTCAGTGGATGTGAAGAGTGTGATATGGATTAAAAATGACATAAATAAATGTAAACCTGTCACTATAATAAACACTATGCAAGAAAAGGATGTGAGTTTGTAGGAGGAGAATGTGACCTAGTCAGAAAAGGCTTTCTTGATGATAAGATAATAAAGAAGCTGATATTTGAAGGAAAGGTAAAGTAAGGAAGGAGGAGCCTTCCAAGGAAAGGTAATATTTGCAGATCCCTGAGAAAAAGGAAACCTGGAAAATGAGGAATATAGAAAGAAAACTGGCATGGCTAAGAATACAGACAGCAGCTGGAGACTGTTATATGTGACTGGAGAGGAAGGTATGGACTAAACATTGCAAACGTCCTGAGGCAGGATCATACCTAATACTCCAGGAGCGACAAAGATCCCAGCATGGCTAGGGTAGTATAAACAAGGATGGTAGAAAGTGAAATTAGAGCATCAATAAAGTGCTAGATAATCTTGTAATGCTGCCCAGTAGCAGTTTGTGCAGTGATAGGAATGTTCTGTATGTGCTGTCCACTGATAGCCACTGTTCATTTGAAACTGAGCACTCAAAGCTATAGCCACTACAGTTGAACTCAATGCTTAGTTTAATTTAATTTTAATTTTAATAGCCTCTAGCTGCAGTGATGTCCAATATATTGGCTGTTGAACACTGAAAGTGTTGCTAATGTAGCTGGAGAATTTAATTTTAAATTTGAATTAAAATTAAGTTAAATAGGCTAGTGGCTGTCATGTTATACAGTACAGCTGTAGCCTTCTGGCCTTTGACTTTTACTCTAAAATTAAATTGCCAAATTTGTATTTTGTCTTACTTTTAAGCAAAGTAACAAAGTTTTCTTCTTTGATAAGATAAATGAGATGTGAAGGTATGCGTGCATGCATTCTCAGTCACGCCTGACTTTGCAACCGTATGGACTGTAGCCTGCCAGGCTCCTCTGTCCATGGGATTCTCCAGGCAAGAATACTAGGGTGGGTTGCAATTTCCTCCTCTAGGGAATCTTCCTGACCCAGAGATTGAACCCGCATCTTAGGTCACCTGCATTGGCAGGTGAGTTCTTTACCAATAGTGTATAAGAAAACCTAAAGAAATACATGGTTTCCTTGACACTCATTTTTAATTGATATCTTGAGATGTACCTCAGGAGGTGAAAATGTAATTAGAGCATATCTCACTTTTTCTTTCTGGCCTTAGCTTAACTGTCTTGTCTTCATTAAAGCCATCCCTGACCCTTTGCTGAGGAGGTAGGTCCTACCAGTTAATATTCTCATAGAGTGCTGCTCTTTCTCTTCATATCTCTTGCCAGATGTTTGTTTATGTAGATATTTGTATAACAGTTTAATACCTTTA
Source organism: Antilocapra americana (assembly GCA_007570785.1). Taxonomy (NCBI): domain Eukaryota; kingdom Metazoa; phylum Chordata; class Mammalia; order Artiodactyla; family Antilocapridae; genus Antilocapra; species Antilocapra americana. Next base: position 3,634,775 of record ML664203.1, read on the forward strand.
CCACCACCCCTAAGCACATATAGAATTATTATCTAGGACAGCATCTTAGTAGGCCCTTAATGAATATTTGATAACAGAGTAGATGAATAAATAAATGAATAACTATTTAGCATTCTCTTCTCCAGTATTGGAGAAGGAAATGGCAACCCACTCCAGTACTCTTGCCTGGAAAATCCCATGGACAGAGGAGCCTGGTAAGCTACAGTCCTTGGGGTTGCAAAGAGTCGGACACAACTCAGCGACTTCACTTTCTTTCTTTCACTTTCTCCAATATACTGTTTACCCATACTACTACCCATACCCATCCATCTGTTTCCCCATACTACTAACCCCCACCTCTGAACATGTAACATTAGGGGACTCACTTTAACCATTTATTCATCCCATTTGTTTAAACCATTAATAAGCATAAGTCTCAATATCATCCTAATCCATTAAGCAGTCTTTATTGAGAGACTTTTTCCTACCCAGTTAGAAGGAATTTAACCATCTTAAAGTAAAATCCAAAAGAACTTGTGAAAGGTTGCTTGGTGACCTGTGTGGCTCAGAATGAATTACTCTGCAGTAACAAGCCACTGTCCGTCCCTCAGCTTTCATGTAAGTGATATGATTCTGCTTTATTTCAAATGAATTGCCCACTCTGAGACAGAGTAGCAAGGCGTATGACAAATGGCAGTTATCTCATGGCATTTTGTTTAGCTGGCTTTACACAACTCCGTCATTGTTAGGTTGCTTAAGGATACATATGCCCTTACCTGGAGTTTGTCTTTGGAATTCAGTCTCACCAAGAACCCTCAGTTTTAATTCTGCAGCACTTGATACTGACTTTCAGTTACTTTGGTTAGCAATGGGACTGCTGTCTCTACTACATTTGAGAGTAGGAGGTCTATAGAACATCTTAGTATAATTTCTGAATTGTACTAAAAAATAGAAACATATCATTGAGTCATTTCCTCTCATGAAGCATATGCAATAGTTAGGCTTGAAGTGAGCATCCAGTGACATGGGTTTCACTCTTAGCCTGCCTCCAGCTCACTGTATCACCTTCAGTGTACTCAGTCACTCTGTGCTTCAACCTAGAACTTGCCAAGAGAATCTCTTTTAATCCCTACCTCTTATGGTAATGTTAGAAATAATGATTCACCTCTCTGAAGCTTACTAAAATCCTTCAGAACAAAGTCTATACAAAGATTGTTGAATGTATATGTGTAGGGTTACTGCTATTTCAAGCCAGGAAAAACAGTAGCATCTATTCAAGTCAGCACCACAGGAGGCCTCGTAAAAACAGATTGACTCAGCTATGTGATAGCTTATGACTTTTTATTGATATATGGGTTCTCCTTTTCTGCTAAGGAAAAACCTTGTCCTGAGAAACTAGTATGTCAGTTTGTTCTTTAAGCAGGTCTGGCAATTACCTTGGAATAGTAGGCCTTCATATTTTTTCTAAGTGTTTTTCTTTATGCTTCATCATTCCTGATGAAAGAAACAAAGTAGTTAAGAGAAAAGCTACAGGTTGTTCTGAAAAAGACACCAACTTCCTCAGGGAAGTGGTTGTCTCCAGTGATCCTCTGACCACAGTGCTGAGAGCTACACTGGTCCAGTGAGTAAAGCATGGCCTTTTTGAATCATAACACGCTGTATGTTTTCTATTCTCACTGCTGCTTCCAGAATTTATTATCTCCTGCCCTGGGAAATCATAATACACGCACACACACCCCATCCCACACCCCCATCCCTGTCCAGTGCACCCAGTAGGGGGGGAGGGGGCAGAAAAGACAAAGTCATTTATATAATGTGTCTCCCTGCTGAGCCCCTAATGGCCGAAGCTTTTGTTCTGTGTTCAGTGGCTGCATGTGATGGGCAGAAAGCCGAAGTCTCCCTTTGTTCCATGGCCTTATTCAGCAATTTAGATCCATCATAAAAATCAAATATGCATGTTGCAATCGCCTTGCCTACAACAGCTTCAATTTTCACCTTGCTTTAATTTGAACTCCACAGGGGAAGAAAGAGAAGGAAGGGAGAAAGGGAGAATGAGGGGAGGAAAAAAATTGCCTTGTGTTTTTGCTCAGTGGACTGTGAAAATAGGCAATAATGAAAAAATATATTTTAATCTCATAGATGCATCCCATTCAAAACAGCATATAACAACCAAACCAGGCCAGTAGAATCCCTTCTGAAAATGCCCTCAAACCGTAGCAGTTGGCTAGGACTCTAAAACTGGATGTGAAATGATAGAAAAAGAGAAAAGCATGAGAGTATTACAAAAGATTAGAAACAGGAAGACTGAGAAGGCTGGCTTTTGGGCTTGAAAAGTCATCCTGTTCAGGGAGGTGACATCTACACTACTTTTAATTATGGCCAAAATGACTTTTATGTTCAGCTGACTGTCATGAATTTCTTTTGTAAAAGAAATGATTTGGGGAAAGGGTTCAAAGAGGGAGTGAGAGTTTACATTTAATGACATATTTCCTCTCCAAATAAAAGTGAACACATTGACAGAGATGTTTTTGTCCACTTATTGATTTGCACACTGTTTTTAAAAATTTCCCAGAATTTCAAAGGATATGTTCCCTGGGGTTCAAGTAAATTTGCATCAGCAGCTTTGATTATTGATTATTTAGAAAAATACAGAAACCTTCACCTATTTTATTATTAGACTTAAGTGGTGACTTTACAGAAGACTTTGTGCCCTAATGTAAACGATATGGCCAATATTTATTTTACTTATTGAAAAATAAAAGATATGAAGAACTATGCCTCTTTATGCCTGGTTTCACTTACTAATATAGATTTTGAAGGCTCAAGCTAAAGTTGAAGCTGACCAGTTTTGAAGAGTCTTTGCCTGTTCTTATAAATGGAGCTCTTTCAGGGTAATTCCAGGGAGATTTGCTGGAGGCAACATTAGACAGACATTGAACATAATATAGGATGGATGCACACTGAAAGAGTGATCTTGGTGATCATTCAAGGTTGAAAAGCCTTTGATTGTCTTGAGTGGAGCTTCTAGAAGATGTGCTGAATGAGTCTGGGATCAAAACCAATTTCACAAGTTTGATCCAGTTGTTATATGGAAATCCACCAGATTCTGCCATGACTAATTAGAGATGTGTGAAGAAGGTTTCTCTTTCCCAACATTATTGATTTTCCTTTCAAAACCCCCAGTTTCACAGAGAAAATCTCTGGCATTTAAAAGTGTTCAATTTAGTACAGTTCACTGATGCATGTAATCTTTGCTAACTGCATCCCATTTTCTCTGAACTTGGTTTTTCAGGCTCTCTCATGTTCTGAATGTATTTTAAATTTGCTTTAGGTTTTGAGTAAAATAAAAAATGTGCCCAGGACATGTGAGCACTGAGAATAAATTTAATATTTGGGTGTTTTTTTTTTCAGTTGTAATTTTCCCCTTCCTTCTGTTGGAAATACAGAAAAATTTTCAGATAAAATACACATTAAAAAAGTGTAGTTTTAAAAAGTAGATTCTACACAATTTAAGCTTACATATGAGTCAAGGGATTTATGTCTTGAATCTTAACAGTGCTGGAAAAAGTGAGAAAATTAAGATGGCTGATAGCACTTAGTAATTTTTAACATTGGAGGAAATCTGTGATTGAATAGCTTAACTCAGGCAAAAGCTATGGCTATGGCCATAACTATGGCCTTAACTCCTCTCTCCCCACCCCATCTTTTAACACATCTCCATATCTTTTAGAATATTGTGAACAGATAAACCCTGTAACTTCTCATTAAAGTCTGGTCCATATCCTGGCATTTTGTGTTTTCAACTTCTCTCATATGAGGAAAGATGCTAGACAGATGTAGCAAATGATAAGCACTGCATATTGAAGAGTGAAGCCTTTTCTCTTTGAATTTAAGATTATTTAATGTGTAATGTTTATCTTCTGTTGAACATTTTCCTCTCCTCTCGTATGGGAACTTTTTAACTTTTGGTTCTTCGTTTGTTCTTTTTAAGAAATAAATTGTGAAAGCCATCGAGGTAAAGATTGTTTGACTCTTTTCTTGACCAGTCTTCCTTTTCAGGCCACCTGGTTTACATTTCAGGTCATTCCAACTGTTAACATTATTCTTGCCTATACTTTAAGCATAAATGTTAGGTATCTTTTCCCTTTAAGATCTTAGAGTCCTCACAGTGCCTCTTTCCCCTCCACAGTAAATACATGTTTAACTAACTAATTACAATTCTCAACATAAACAGTCTATCTATAGAGTCTGTCTCTATATATACAGTTTTGTAGAAGTTTAGGGTACAGCCTCTAGAATTCTACACTCTCTGTTCAAATTCCGTTTCTATCCTTGACCAGCTCTATGACCTTGGGAAAGTTAAACCTTAGTATTTTCATTTGTAAAATGAGTATATGAGAATAATAGCATCTGATTCATAAATGAGATTCTGTGAAATGTTGTTTCAAGTTGGGTTCCTAGGGAAACAAACTCTCAGGTCAAAGTTAACATTCAGGATGTTTCTTATTTATTAGGGATTACTCTTTGGATCAACACCTGTAGGAAATAAGCTGCACTGCATCCCAGCAAAGACCTCAACCAACTCCATAGATAAATTTTTTCAATGAGACCTGGTAGCTGAGGGCGCTCTTTTTTTAGAACTCCCATCAACTGGTCCAATAAGTCCTTCATTCCTGAGGGGGATCTAGGTGGCATGTTACAATGTCTTCCAGAAGTCTTTAGTAAGTGTTCAGCAAGTTTTAGTTATATGTCAGTACCAGCATATATTTACCTGTGAGACCGTTCTCATTTTTCATGATCCCAAACAGTTGCTCCCATTATATATTTTGATTACAAGAGGCAATATAGTGTTGTGGTAAGAGCATAGCTCTGAAATGGGACCTCCTGTGTTTGAGTTCCATTTCCTCAACTTTTTTAATAGTGCCTGGCATGTGATATACTCTATTATGCTTATTGTTATTAGTATATTCTTTATTCTCAAGTTAAACACGTAGTCAGAAAGTACTTTGGAATCAGAGAATTCTTAGTTTAAAACCCAGCTCTCTCACTTACCAACTCTTTTGATCATGGGCATATTATTTAATGTGATACTCAGTTTTTACATCTGTAAAATAGGAATAATGATGTCCTTAAAAGAATGCACCAAGAATATAAAGGTGTTACAAGCCTCTGTTTCAGTTCTTTATCTGAAATACGGGAATATCCTATCCTTGGGATGTTGTGAAGACTGCACATTACTGGAGTTCATATATGAAAAGTGCATAGAATGACGCTTGACATTCAGTTAAGTGTTAGCCATAGGACAACTGCATAAAGCCCTCTACATAGTGCCTTACAAATGATGAGCACTCAGATATTATTTTTGGAGTCCATCAAGGATGTTTTCTTCTTTCCATGGAGCCTTTATTTCCTATTTCATCTGGCCTGCTGTTCCTTTCTTTTTAATTATTCCTTTCTTCTTCCCTCACTTCCTTAGAGTTCTTGGATGTTACATGTAGATAAGCATCAAATCATATTTTTGTAACACTTAAAGTTACTTTTTTTGTTCTTGAGATAAAAAAAAAACTGATCAGTGATTAAACATTATCTTCAGGTGCAGGAAGGCTCTTGTCACAGAAACGATGGTTGCCAGTTCTTGTCCATTTTCAGGACAGAAGAGAAATAGACTTAAATGTAGCATAAGTGCTGTATATGACAAAAGAGAATGATAGACTCTCCAACCCTGAGAGACTAAACATGAAGAATGTTCTTAATTTACCTAGAATAGCTGTGTATATGTTTTCCCAGCCAAAGGAAGGAGATTAAATTTTTCCTATGCGTAACAAAATGTTATTTATTTTTTAACATTTTTAATTTAATTTTTATTTTATATTGTAGTATAGTTGTTTTACAATGTTATGTTAGTTTCAGGGGTACAGCAAAGTGATTCAGTTGCATATATACATATATATATATGTATGTATATAAAATTATATATATATAATTTTAGATTTTTTCCAAAATAGGTTTTTATAGTCTATTGAGTAGAGTTCCATGTGTAATACAGTAGGTCCATATTGATTATTTTATATATAGTAGTGTGTTAATCCAAAACTCCTAATTTATCCTTCCCCCTTTGACCCCTTCACCTTTGGTAACCTTAAATTGTTTGGTTTTGAGTCTGTTTTTAAAATAAATTGATTTGTATCATTTTTTAAGATTCCACATAGAAGTGGTATCATGATATTTCTCTTTCTCTGCCTGACTTCACTTAGTATGATAATTTCTAGGTCCATCCATGTTGCTTCATATGGCAGTTTTTCATTCTTTTTAATGTATTTATTTACCATATCTTCTTTATTCATTCTTCTGTGGATAGACATTAAATTGCTTTGTTGTCTTGGCTGTTGTAAACCGTGCTCTAAGGAACATTCAGGTGCATCTATCCTTTTAAACCATGTTTTTTCCTAGATACATGCCCGAGAGTGGGATTGCTGGGTCATATAGTAGCTCTATTTTTAGCTTTTTTAGGGAACCTCCTTACTGTTGTCCATAGTGGCTGTACCAGTTTACATTCCCACCGACAGTATAGGAAGGTTCCTTTTCCTCCATACCCTCTCCAGAATTTATTATTTGTAGACTTCTTGATGATGACCATTCTGACTGGTGTGAGATGATACATCATTGTTTTTATTTGTGTTTCTCTAATAATTAATGATGTTGAGCATCTTTTCAGGTGCCTCTTGGCCATCGGTGTGTCTTCTTTAGAGAAATATCTGTTTAGCTCTTCTGCCCATTTTTTGACTGGGTTCTTTGTTTTTTTGATATTGAGCAATATGAGCTATTTGTAAATTTTGGAGATTATCATTTGAAAATATTTTCTCACATTTTTTCTGTTGTCTTTTCATTTTCTTTAGGTCTTTTCATTTTCTTTATGGTTTCCTTTGTTGTGCAGAGCTTTTAAGCTTAATTAGATCACATGTGTTTATTTTCATTCTCTAGGAGGTAGATAAAAAACATATCGCTGTGATTTATGTCAAAGAATGTTTTGCCTGTTTTCCTTGAAAAGTTTTATAGTATCTAGTCTTATGTTTAGGTATTTAATCCAATTTGAGTTGATTTTTGTGTATGGTGTTAGAGAATGTTCTAATTTCATTCATTAACATGTAGTTGTCCAGTTTTCCCAGCACTGCTTGCTGAGGCAACTGTCTTTTCTTCCATTGTATACACTTGCCTCCTTTGTTGTAGGTAAATTGGCCATAGGTGTGTGGGTTTATTTTTGGGCTTTCTATCCTGTTCTGTTGATCTGTATTTCTGTTATTGCGCCAGTACCATACATTTTAAAATGACTGTTGCTTTGAAGTGTAGTCTCAAATCAGGCAGCCTGATTCTTCTAATTTTGTTTCTCTTTTCTCAGGATTGCTTTGGCTATTTGGGGTCTTTTGTGTTTGTAAAGTTTTTTGGTCTAATTCTGTGAAAAATGCCATTGGTAATTTGATAGGGATTACAGTCAATCTGTAGATTGCTTTGGGTAGTGATTTTGACAGTATTGATTCTTCCAATCCAATAACATATTGTATTTTTTCTATTTGTCTTTATCATCTTTGATTACTTTCATCAGTGCCTTATGCTGTTCAGTATAGGTCTTTTATCTCTTTAGCTAGATTTATTCATAGGTATTTTGTTTTATTTTGATGCAGTGGTGAATAATGAGAATGTTTCTTTAAATGAGTATTGCTACCCAGCTTTCCTTTGATTTCCATCTTCATGAAATACCTTTTCCCCTCACTTTCAGTCTGTATGTGTTCCTAGATTTGAAGTGGGTCTCTTGTTGACAGCATATATACTGGTTTTGTTTTTGTATCCACTAAGCCATTCTGTGTCTTTTGGTTGGAGTATTCATTTTCATCAAAGCTAGTTATTGATATGTGTGTTCTTATTGCCATTTTGTTATATTTGGATTTGTTTTTGCAGGTCTATTTTCTTGCATTGGTCTTTTGTTCCCTTGTGACTTGAGGACTGTCTTTAGTGTTGGATTTAGATTTTTTTTTTTTTATTTTGTGTGTGTATGTCTATTGTAGTTTTTTGGTTTGCAGCTACCATGAGGTTTTGATATAGTTGTCTATAATCATACAAGATTGTGTTAGGTTCCTGGTCTCTTACTTTCAAATATGTTCCAATAACCTGCATTTATATTCTCCTCATGATTGCTGGTTTTGATACCAGCAATATGTGTGGATGATTTCCAACCTTTCCTGTATGTTAACCTTTACCAGTGAGCTTCCCCATTTGTAATTTTCTTGTTTCTAGCTGTGGCCTTATCTTTTCCACCTAAAGAAGTTCCTTTAGCATTTGTTGTAAAGCTGGGTTGGTTTTGTAGAATTCTTCTAGCTTTTGTTTGTCTGTAAAGCTTTTGATTTTTCTGTGAATGAGAGCCTTGCTGTGTATTCTTAGTTGCATGCTTTTCTCTTTCATCATGTTAAATATTTCATGCCATTCCCTTCTGGCTTGCACAGTTTCTACTGAAAAATCAGTTGATAACTTTAGGGGATTTCCTTAGATGTTATTTGTTGCTTTTGACTTGTTGATTTTAACATTTTCTTTTTGTCTTCAATTTTTGTTAATTTGATTAATGTCTCTCTTGACATAATCCTCCTTGGGTTTATCTTGTATGGGACTATCTGTACTTTCTGGACTTGAGTGAGTGTTTCCTTTCCCCTGTTAAAGGTGTTTTCAGTTATTATCTCTTCATATATTTTCTCAGGCCCTTTCTCTTTCTCTTCTTCTTCTGGGACCTCTATAATGCGAATGTTGGTGTGTTTAATGTTGTCCCAGAGATCTCTTAGACTGTTCTCATTTCTTTGCATTCTTTTTTCTTTTTGTTCTGTGGCAGTGATTTTCACCAGTCTGTCTTCCAGTTCACTTATCCCTTCCTCTGCCTCAGTTATTCTGCTATTGATTCCTTCTGGTTTATTTTTCATTTAAGTCATTGTATTGTTTATCTCTGTTCTTTAAATTTTCTACCTGTTTGTTAAACATTTCTTGTGTCTTCTCATTCTGTGCCTGCATTCTTTTTCTGAGATCTTGTATCATCTTTATTATACTTACTCTGAATTCTTTTTCAGGCATATTACCCATTTCTACTTCACTTAGTTGTTCTTCTGGGGTTTTATCTTTCTTTTTTTCAACCATATCCCTCTCCCATCTCATTTTGTCTTGCTTTCTGTGTCTGTGGGCTCTTTTCCATAGGCTGCAGGATTGTATTTATTCTTCCTTATGGTGTCTGCCCCCTAGTGAGTGAGGTTGGTTCTGAGGCTTGTTCAGGCTTCCTGGTATGAGAGACTGTTCTTTGTCCACTGATGGGTGGAGCTGGATCTTGTCCCTCAAGGGGCTGGGTCATGTCAAATGGTGTGTCTACAGGTGACTGTGGGCTCGGAAGGACTTTAGGCAGCCTGTCTGTTGACAGGTAGGGCTGTGTTCCTGCCCTTCTGGTTGTTTGGCCTGAGGCTTTCCAGCACTAGAGCCTGGAGGCTGTTGGATGGGGCCAGATCTTAGTGCCAAAATGACAACATTCAAGAGAGCTCACACCAATGAATATTCCTTAGGGGCCTCCGCTACCAGTGTCCTTGACCCTGCACTGGGCCATAGCCAACCTCCACCAACCCCAGGATACTGTCCAAATCCTATAGATAGGTCTGGCTCAGGCTCCTGTGGAGTCACTGCTTTGCCCTGGATCAGAGAAGAGTCTCTGTTTTTTTCAGACCTGTGGAGTTCTTGTACTCGAGCCCCACTGGCCTTCAAAGCCAAATGCTCTAGGAACTCCTCCTCTTGATCCCATACCCCCCAGGCTGGGTAGTCTGACATGAGTTTAAGAACTCTCACTCTTGTGGGAGAACCTCTGTGACATAATTATTTTCCAATTTGTTAGTCACCCAACTGACAGATTATATTGCAGAAGCACCCCTTCTACCATCTTGCTGTGGCTCCTTCTTTGTCTTTAGATGTAGAGTATCTTTTTTGGTAGGTTCCAGGTTTTTTTGTTGATGGTTGTTCATCAGTTGTGATTTTGGTGTTTTCATGAGAGAAGGTGAGCTCAAGCCCTTCTGTTCTGCCGTCATATCTCCAGTCCTCAAGAAGATTCTAATGAGTCCTCTTCTAACCTCACAATCCTCTGATTCTTTTTTCCCTAAATATTTTAACTATAGGATGGGGAGGGAGGTTGCGGGGGCTGGGGGTTCAGGATGGGGGACGCATGTACACCCATGGCTGATTCATGTGAATATATGGCAAAAACCAATATTGTAAAGTAATTAGCCTCCAATTAAAATAAATAATTTTTTTTTAAAAAAAAGATCACCTACTAGCATGTACCTTGCTCAGACTATATTCTTCTGTTGTCACGTTGTCTTTCCTGGTTTTATAATAACTGCTGCCCCTTATAAACACATCAGAAAGAAATCATGGTTTGGCACAGCTATCTACTATTTCTAACAACTTATAAACCTTTTCTCTTTACAGTAGTGTATCAGTGCAGTCAGTTGAGTCGCTCAGTCATGTCCAACTCTTTGCAACCCCGTGGATTGTAGCATTCTAGGCTTCCCTGTCCATTTCCAACTCCTGGAGCTTGCTATAGTAGTAAATAATAAGGTAGCCATAACTTTCTTTTTCATTCCAGCAGAAATAAATAGTCTGAATAAATTCACCTTATTCCCACACAGGTTTTTAAAAATTATTATGTTTTAGAGTTAAACACTGCCAAATGTTAAGATTTTATATTAAATTGTTGTTTTGAAAGAATTTGATAGTATAATTATGGCCTTGATAATCAATTATATAGAAAATCATCTTAATTAAACAAAAACTGAAAGAAAAGGAATATTTCAATTGATTTTATTTCATAGGAATAAGAGGAAGAGTAACTCAAAATAGATGGAGGATGCAGGCATTTGTAGAAATGGAAAATTCTCAAAAACTTAGACTTTTGCCTATGGCGAATGTATTTATTTTCATGATTTCACCCATCAGTATTTCATTTATTTCAATTGTAGCAATTGCCTGCCAGTCTTCCCTGTTAGTGACGCTGAAGGGGGCCAGTGAAAATGAGAAATGGTTCTGCTCCTGCAAGAGTCATAATTTAGCAATGTATGTACAAATAGTACAAAATACAGTATTATACTATTTGTAGAACTATCTGAGTGAGCTTCATGGAAGAGATGGTATTTCAGATGGAACCTGATGTCTGTGGATAGCCAGCACAGAATTGTAACCAATACCCCAAAGCAGAAAAGCATTTGGTTTAATAAGAGAATGATGAATTATAGTTAAGCTAGGAAAAGAAACAGGCAGGTGGAACTCTGGAGCCAGAATCCCTGGGTAAAAATCTCAGTACTGAAACCTATTATCTATGTTCTTTGACAAGTGACTTGAACTCTGTAAAATGGGGATAATATTTTTACCTTCCTTACAGAGTTGATATGAAGAATAATAAATGTAACCACCTAGAATAGTGCTGGGCACATAGTGTGTACCATGTAAGAGGTGAGAGGGTGGAGAATCTTCCCTGGAAGCCACAGAACATTTGTGACCAAGAGGGTAAAAGACAGAAGAGTTATGCTTTGAGAAGATGATCTTGGTGGTAGTGATCATCAGAAAGACATTACTTAAAAGCCAGAGGTCTGGGAAGGGTAAATGAGGACTTGGACAGGGGCGTTGACTGCAGGAATGAAAAAGAAAAGATCGATGCAAGAGATGATATAAGGTCCCCATGACACATATGTACTAACTTTTACACCTCTTGAATGGATAGTACCTTTGTTTTTGAAACAGGAGTCATTTGGAAATAGGTCTAGTGACCAAGGTGAGAGGTTTTTGGTTCTATAAAGAAAAAGATGAATTCTAAAAGTAATTAGATGGATTTTGTCTGACTTCCTAAAATGATACTAAAGCCCATTCCAAAAGAAATTTGCTAGATAACAAAAAATGTACAGTACATTTATCAGTGGAATAGACATATAATTTTCCCCACTATAAGAGAAAATCCTTACTTGGTTGTATGAATGTTAGTGTCCTTTATCAGTAATATTGTATATACTAACTTTTTAATGAAAACATTTAATAAAGTTTAAATTTTATGAGGCCACCATCATCACCCTGATACCAAAACCAGACAAAGACAACACACAAAAAAGAAAACTACAGGTCAATATCACTGATGAACCTAAATTCAAAATTCCTCAACAAAATTTTAGTAAACAGAATTCAGCAACACATCAAAAAGCTCATACACCATGATCAAGTTGGGTTTATTCCAGGGATGCAAGGATTCTTCAGTATATGGAAATCAATTAATGTGATACACCATTTTAACAAATTGAAAGATAAAAACCATGTGATCATCTCAGTAGATGCAGAAAAAGCCTTTGACAAAATTCACCTATTTATGATTAAAACTCTTCAAAAAATGGGCATAGAAGGAACCTACCTCAACATAGTAAAGGCCATATATGCTAAGCCTACAGCAAACATTATTCTCAATGGTGGAAAACTGAAAGCATTCCCCCTAAGATTAGGAACAAGACAAGGCTGTTCACTCTCACCAATATTATTCAACATAGTTCTGGATTCCTAGCTACAGCAGTCAGAGATGAAAAAGGAATCCAGATTGGAGAAGAAGAAATAAAGCTGTCACTGTTTGCAGATGACATGATACTATACATAGAAAACCCAAAAGATAGTATCAGAAAATTACTAGAGTTAATCAGTGAATTTAGCAAAGTTGAGAGATACAAAATCAATACACAGAAATCACTTGCATTTCTATATACTAACAATGAAAAATCAGAAAGAGCAATTAAGGAATGAATCCCATTCGCCATTGCAACAAAAAGAATTAGATATCTAGGACTTACCTAAGAATACAGCATAACCATACACAGAAAATTGCAAGTCACTAATGAAAGAAATAAAAGATGACATAAACAGATGGAGAGATATTCCATATTCCTGGGTAAGAAGAATCAATATTGTGAAAATGACTATACTACCAAATGCAATCTACAGATTCCATGTGATCCCTATCAATTTACCAATGACATTTTTCGCAGAACTAGAACAAAAAATTTCACAATTCATATGGAAACATGAAAGACCCTAAATAGCCAAAGCAGACTTGAGAAAGAAGAATGGAGCTGGAGGAATCAAGCCTCCTGACTTCAGATTATACTACAAAGCTACAGTCCAGGACAGTATGGTACTGGCACAAAGACAGAAATATAGACCAATGGAACAAGATAGAAAGCCCAGAAATAAACCCATGCACCTATGGGTACTTTATTTTTGACAAAGGAGGCAAAAATGTACAATGGGGCAAAGAGAGCCTCTTCAGTAAGTGGTGTTGGGAAAACCAGACAGCTACATGTAAAAGAATGAAATTAGAACACTTCCTAACACCGCACACTAATATCAACTCAAAATGGATTAAAGGCCTGAATGTAAGACCGAAAACTATAAAACTCTTAGAGGAAAACATAGGCAGAACACTCGATGACATAAATCAAAGCAAGATCCTCTATGACCTACCTCCTAGAGTAATGGAAATAAAAACAAAAGTAAACAAGTGGGACCTGATTAAACTTAAAAGCTTTTGCACAGCAAAGGAAACTATAAGCAAGGTGAAATGACAACCCTCATAATGGGAGAAAATAATAGCAAGTGAAACAACTGATAAAGGATTAATTTCCAAACTATATAAGCAGCTCATACAACTCAGTACCAGAGTAACAAACAACCCAATCAAAAAGTGGGGAAAAGACCTAAACAGACATTTCTCCAAAGAAGACATACAGGTGGCTAATGAACACATTGAATAGATGTTCAACATCTCTCATTGTTAGAGAAATGCAAATCAAAACTACAGTGAGATATCACCTCACACCCGTCAGAATGGCCAACATCGAAAGGTCTGCAGTGAATGCTGAAGAGGGTGTGGAGAAAAGGGAACGCTCTTGCACTGTTGGTAGGAATGTAAACTGATACAGCCACTATGGAAGATGGTATGGAGATTCCTTAAAAAACTAGGAATAAAACCACCATGTGACCCAGCAGTACCCCAGCTAGGTATATACCCTAAGGAAACAAAAATTGAAAGAGACATATGTATCCCATTGTTCACTGCAGCACTGTTTACAATAGCTAGAACATGGAGGCAACCTGGATATCCATTGAAAGATGAATAGATGAAGTGTGGTGTATATATATATATATATATATATATATATATACATACATATATATATATATATATATATAGTGGAATATTACTCAGCCATAAAAAGGAATGCACTTGAGTCAGTTTGAATGAGGTGGACGAACCTAGAACCTATTATACAGAGTGAAGGAAGTCAGAGAAAGATAAATACCGTATTCAAATACACATATATGAAATCTAGAAAAATGGTGCTGAAGAATTTACTTACAGGGCAACAGTGGAGAAACAGATATAGAGAATAGACTTATGGACTTGGGGAGAGGGGAGGAGAGGGTGAGATGTAAGAAAAGAGTAACATGGAAACTTATATTACAGTGTGTAAAATAGATAGCCAATGGAATTTGCTCTATGGCTCAGGAAACTCAAACAGGGGCTCTGTATCAACCTAGAGGGGTGGGATGGGGAAGGAGATGGGAGGGAGCTTCAAAAGGGAGGGGATATATGTATACCTATGGCTGATTCATGTTGAGGTTTGACAGCAAACAATAAAATTCTGTAAAGCAATTATCCTTCAATAAAAAATAAATTTTAAAAAAGTTTAAAAATGTCATAATTTATAATGATAATTTTTTTGCAGACATTCTTATAGAATTAAGAGTACTCACAGGATAAGGACTAGAATTTGGCCTTTATTTTACTTACCATTTTCTGGTGATATATGTTCCTCTTGGATATTGCCACAATTTGTTGATTTTCTTTCTGTTAATATTTGTTTTTATGTTCTTTTAAAAATATACCAGCTACTTAAAATGGAAAAAGGGAGGGAGAGTGTTCAAGCCAGGATTTGTCAACTTTAGTGGCTACTAAAGCTGGGGCTTTTATTACACTTGGGTAATCTGAAAGGCTTTGCACAGCTATTCAAAGGAGCGTTCTTGCACTGCCATTTTTCTATATTCTGTTGCAATTCTGATAAAAGTAGATTTATTATAGGTTTCCTTACCATATTGTTGGCCTTTGTGCAGTTCACTAAATATTGCCCTGTGTGCTGATTCTATCAGCTTTCTCACTTTGCACCTGCCCTGGAATGATAATAAAGGGCTAAAAGCTTTTCTAGAAGAATTTCACATGAAGCATTGAATATTATGTTTTACTAAAGACATCCTTTTCAGATATATGAACGACAATGCAAATTTTTAAGGTGAAATTGCTAGAAATGTTTCCAAGATAAACATGCAACTTATAAATCTTTTAAAAATTATCAGTAATGAACACATAATGGGATATACATTTTCATAGTAACCCACAAAATATAATGACTAGTAATGTGCATCCAGTTAGGAAGGGCTATTGTGACCAGAGACTATACTGGACTACAGTGAGGTTTCTTTCCACCAGATATGTCCAAGGATCTCAACATCTGTTTTCACTTCCATAGTGAAAAAAGGTTTGAAACAGTGTGTGATATCCTAAAAATGAAACAGAACTCCTTGATGAATAAAGAACAGAAATCTTGATGGACGTCCTTGTCAACCGTAGTTTCTTCCTTTGGTTGAAAAGAGAAGACAGTAGAAAAACTTTCGTATCAGTTTAACCAAAAATATCAAGACTTCCATTGGAGATAATGAAGGAACTGGGTTCTCTTTGTCAATTCTAAGTAGAATTTTCTTCTTGATACTTGTTACCTAAGCCTCATTTTGCAAATGAAAGCATACAAAAAATCATTTAGCAGCAAAAATGCCAGTAATTGTTTTTGAAACATAATTGCTTTTCAGTTTAAGGTTAACCATTTGCTACCTGTATCTTCTCCCAAATCCCAATATGGATTTTGCTAAGCCCAGAAGTGGGAAATTGAGAAGCAAGGACAGATCCAAGCTGCTAATCCTTCAGTATAACATCAGGCCAGTGAAAATGGAATGGGATGAAACTCATGGTGGGCACATTGCAAATTCCTGTATAAGTCATCAAAGGAAAACACGAACATCCGAAGTGTGAGACTGAATTCTCAGCCCTGGTTACCATTCTCTCCTTGAATACTCAGAAAATTCTGAAGTAACTCTAGGTTATAAACAAAAAATTACCTGATCTGACTGACTAGCCTTAGCTGTGACATCTTAGTCTGTTTGGGCTGATAAAATATCATAGAATAGGTGGTTTATAAACAACAGATGTTTATTTTTCACACTTCTCAAGACTGGGAAGTCCAGGATCAGGTTATTACCAGATTTCGTGTCTGATGAGAACCTGCTTCTTGGCTCATCGCTTCACTGGCTGCCTTTTCTCTGTCTTCACATGGGCAGGAGAAGTGAGGGTTTTCTTGGGGTCTATTTTATAAGGGTACTAATCCCATTCATGAAAGCTCAGCCGTCATGACCTAGTCATCTTTCAAAGGCCCCAGCTTCAGATGCTACCACATTGAGGGAATAGGTTTCAACATTTAAATTTGGGGGGAACACAAATACTCAGTCTGTAGTACATGATGTTACCTTGTAGCTACTCTGGGCAGTATAACTTGTACTAGTCCAAAAAGCAGAAATAAAAACCTCACTTTTTTCAGGGACATTTTTGGCAGATGAAAGCAAGAACTTTACTGTCTGTTGGAAGTGGCAATAAAAACTTCAAAACTCATTGAAATAACACATTTTGTTACTCTTGTGCGTTCTACTGACTGTCCTTCTTAAGCCAATGCTTTGAAAGGAATTTCAGCAGTAACTGGTCACACAGTTATGCCAAGCATTTAAGTTGAGCTGAGAGTCTTAAAGCAAATAAGACTCCTGATAGCAAACAGAGTTCCCTGCGTTATAGGTGTTTTAATATAACTAGTTGGCATGCAGAATAACTTCCTGTAGGATATTGATTGGTGACGAATATGTGTGCACTTTCTAAATTGTGAAGCATAACCAAACACGTCTCATTTAGGATTATCCCATTCCCACTGACTGATATAATGGTATTCATTCATTCAGCAAATGTTTACCAACTACATAGTATATACCAGCTAATTTATAAGTACTGGAAAAGCGCTAATGACTAAAACACAATTTTATACATAACCATGTAAATAAAGCATAACTTAAAATGGATTAATTAATAAAGACCTTCTGAAAGTGGTGTTCTGAGGGGAAGAAAGCAGGCTCCTGAAATAGAGTATGAGGAAGATTGAGTCGGTAGGGAAAAAGGAGAACATCCTAAAATAGGTTAGTCAGTCAGGAAAGGTCAATCTGAGGATCTGATAGCTGAACAGAGCCGTGGGTGTTGAGAAGTTTGCTGTAAATTCCAAGTGGAGGGAATAAGTATTGTGAAAATTCCAGATGATAGGAACAAGCCTGACTTATTCAAGAAATGACAGGAAGGCCAGGTCATAAAGTAAGTAAAGCTCCTTGGAACTTGTAATCTTACAGTCACAGAATGACAAATGACTGAGAGAAGATAAGAGATGCTAAAATCTTTTATAAATTTTTATTTTTATGTGTCCCTTCATAGCTGAAGAGACAAGATGAACCATTTTAAAGAACAGAATTATCTTCACTGTTTTACAACTTTCCCTTAGTGTCCTAAGAAATCTTTGCCTTTGAATATCATGCCTCCATTCCTCTTCCTTTGACTATTCACAGATATTCTCCCCAGCTATTACTTTTTGATAAAATTTACACAGGAACTGCAGATTATTTCTTATATGCCTTTTCATTATAATCTTATCAGAGGAAATGGAGGAAAGGAAAATGCTGAAGAAATCCATACTACAGTAATGATGTCTTTGAAGTAAATTCTGCCTTTGTTTTAATAGATTCAGGCCATTTGTGTTCCATCAGGTCAATGTCACTTACTATGTTAATTTGGACAGGTTACATAACTTAACTTGAACTCTGATTTCTTCATACATATTGTGTGGAGGTAACTACTCTTCATCTTGGGTTGTGAAGATTACATGAGATCATGCACACGGTGTGTTTATAATAGTACTGGGCACATAAAATACTTCATGTTGATGGAGCACTTACTGTTGTCATGTAATTGTGAACATCTTCATTGCTTCCAGTCACCTCCCAGTAAACGTTGCCGCAAATTTTTCAAGGAGCACCAGTAAACTTTTACGTTGGCTTTTCCCCTAATGAGTTTCCCCCAGTGTGCCACTGATCACATGTTTTTCTGTTTGGTGTCCAGCTGAAAGAAATTATATATTTATGAGACCATCTATACCAGGAGCCAGTGCTCTCTTAGAAATCTAGTATTAATTCAGACTCCTGTCAAGCTCCTGACAAAGCTACACATACTGTGTAGCTATGTCAAGGATTCCAGAGCATAGGTGAAAACGTGTGAGTACATTAGCCCTTGATCTCCTGAGCTGCATTTGGCAAATCTCCAGTCATTTGTTTCTGTCTAATTAGTGAGATTCCTGGCATACAGGGATCATATAACACAGAATGTGTTCGTACTCTGCCTGAGAAAGCCGACTTTTTTCCCTACCTGCAAAAAAAAAAAAAAAAAAAATTGGCAATGTCTTTTTGCTTCTTTATTATGACATTTTGAATACAGTTGTTCTTTTCTTTCTCTCCTTTCCCTCTCTCTCTCTCTCTCTCTCTCTCTCTCTCTCGCTCTTCCTCTTTTTTAATTTTTTCCCCTTCCTGCTCTCCCATCCTCCCCTGACCCCCTACTATCTTCCCACATCTTCCTTCCCTCCCTGTTTCTCTCTTTCTTTTCTAGTAAAAAAAGAATAGCAAAACCTTTGTTGAGTTGAAGGTGATGGTATAATAGGAAGAAATTAACATCATTATCCAAATTGATTCAAAGTTTTCTTGAAACTCAAGAATGGTTTGCTTCAGTGAAGTTAACATTATCATGGTCCTTTGTGAAGACTGTGAGCATTCCCACTGCCCCATTTTAGCATCTGCTATTTCCTTGCCTAGATGCTTTTTTCTCTTCTCTTCTTCCATCCTTAAAGACCAATCTTAAATCTCATGCCTTCCAGTAAATCTTACTGTCTCTGGACTTGATTGATCTTTGTTCTCCCCCTACCACTAGGCTGGTAGATACTTTTTGCTGTTTAATTTAAATGATTGAACCTTGCATGTACGTTTAAAGGCTTGTTTTCCCAATTAGATTTTAAGATTTCTTTTAGAGCAATGATCATGTCGTAGACATATTTTGCTTTTCATTGTTTCCATTTTCCTCTACCCAGCAATGATCATGCATTTTAAAATACCTGAACATTTCTTCTTCCAAGGAAAAGGCCGTGTTAGCAAACTTTTAGACCTTCCGAATGGAATTAGAGACAACTGTTTATTTTATAACATTATGGATACTACACAAGGCAAAACCTAGATGTTCTTGTAAGAAACCTATCTACAGTAACAGGCCAAGGCCAATTAGAATGCTTCAGGGCATACCATTTCACCCCAGATTTCTTTTTTTATTTTTTAATTGAAGGATAATTGCTTAATAGAATTTTGTTGTTTTCTGTCAGACATCAACAAGAATCAGCCATAGGTGCACCCAGGTCTCCTCCCTCCCAAACTTCCCTCCCTAGCTCACCCCTCTAGGTTGATACAGAGCCCCTGTTTGAGTTCCCCAAGTCATACAACAAATTCTCATTGGCTATCTATTTTACATATGATATTGTGAGTTTCATTGTTACTCTTTCCATACATCTCACCCTCTCTTCGGAGAAGGCAGTGGCACCCCACTCCAGTACTCTTGCCTGGAATATCCCATGGGCGGTCGGAGGAGCCTGGTAGGCTGCAGTCCATGGGGTCACTAAGAGTCGGACGTGACTAAGTGACTTCCCTTTCACTTTTCACTTTCATGCATTGGAGAAGAAAATGGCAACCCACTCAAGTGTTCTTGCCTGGAGAATCCCAGGGACAGGGGAGCCTGGTGGGCTGCCGTCTATGGGGTCTCACAGAGTCGGATATGACTGAAGTGACTTAGCAGCAGCAGCAGCAGCACTTTCTCCCTCCTTCCCTCCCCATGTGTCCATAAGTCTGTTTTCTATGTCTGTTTCTCCATTGCTGTCCTGCAAATAAGTTTATCAGTACCAGCTTTCTAGATTCCATATATATGCGTTAGTATACAATATTTAACTTTCTCTTTCTAACTTACTTCACTCTGTATGAAGGACTCTAGTTTCATTTACCTCATTATAATTGACTCAAATGCATTCCTTTTTATGGCTGAGTAATATTCCATTGTATATATGTACCACAGCTTCTTTATCCATTCATCTGGCTGTTGACATCTAGGTTGCTTCCATGTTCTAGCTATTGTAAATAGTGCTGCAATGAACATTGGTGTACTTGTGTCTTTTTCAGTATTGGTTTTCTCAGGGTATATGCCTAGTTGGAGGGATTTCTGGTCGTATGGTGGTTTTATGCCTAGTTTCTAAAGAAATCTCCATACCGTCTTCCGTAGCGGCTGTATCAGTTTACATTCCCACCAGCAATGCAAGAGCAACCGGCAATGCCTTTGCTCTACACCCTCTCCAGCGTTTGTTGTTTGTAGATTTTTTGATAATGGCCACTCTGACTGGTGTGAGGTGGTATTTCATTGTAGTTTTCATTTGCATTTCTCTAATAATGAGTGATGTTGAGCGTTGTTTCATGTGTTTGCTAGTCCTCTGCGTGTCTTCTTTGGAGAAATGTCTGTTTAGGTCTTTTTTCACTGTTTGATTGGATTGTTTGTTTTTCTGGTATTGAGTTGTATGAGCTGCTTGTATAGTTTGGAAATTAATCCTTTGTCAGTTGTTTCACTTGCTATTATTTTCTCCCATTATGAGGGTTATCTTTTCACCTTGTTTGTAGTTTCCTGCTGTGCAAAAGCTTTTAAATTTAATTAGATCCCACTTGTTTATTTTCATTTTTATTTCCATTACCGTAGGTGGTGGGTCATAGAGAATCTTGCTTTGATTTATGTCATTGAGTGTTCTGCCTATGTTTTCCTCTAAGAGTTTTATAGTTTCTGGTCTTACATTTAGGTCTTTAATTCATTTTGAGTTTATCTTTGTGTGTGTCATTAGGAAGTGTTCTAATTTCATTTTACATGTTCTTTTACGTGTAGCTGTCCAGTTTTCCCAACACCACTTATTGAAAAGGCTGTCTTTGCCCCATTGTATATTCTTGCCTCCTTTGTCAAAAATAGGGTGCCCATAGGTACATGGGTTTATTTTTGGGCTTTCTATCTTGTTTCATTGGTCTATATTTCTGTTTTTGTGCCAGTGCCATACTGTCTTGATGACTGTAGCTTTGTAGTGTAGTCCGAGGTCAGGAAGGTTTATTCCTCCAACTCCATTCTTCTTTCTCAGGACTGCTTTGACTATTCGGGGTCTTTTGTGTCTCCATATGAAAGTTTTTTATTCTAGTTCTGTGAAAAATGCCATTGGTAAATTGATAAGAATCACATTGAATCTGTAGATTGCATTTGGCAGTATAGTTATTTTCACAATATTGATTCTTCCTTCCCAGGAATATGGAATATTTCTGCATCTGTTTATGTTGTCTTTAATTTCTTTCATTAATGTCTTATAATTTCCCATATACAGTTCTTTTGTCTCCTTAAGTAGGTTTATCCCTAGGTATTTTATTCTTTTTGTTGCAATGGTGAATGGAATTGATTCCTTAATTTCACTTTATGTTTTTTCATTATTAGTATATAGGAATGTAAGTGATTTCTGTGTATTGACCTTATATTCCTGCAACTTTGCTAAATTCACTGATTAGCTCTAGTAATTTTCTGACAGTTTCTTTTGGGTTTTCTATGTATTATATCATGTCATCTGCAAATAGTTTTACTTTTTTCCTATCTGGATTCCTTTTATTTCTTTTTCTTTTCTAATGGCTGTAGCTAGGACTTCTAAAACTATGTTGAATAATATTGGTAAGAGTGGACACCCTTGTCTTGTTCCTGATCTTAGAAGGAATGCTTTTAGTTTTTCACCATTGAGAATAATGTTTACTGTGAGCTTAGCATACATTATCATATATTGCCTTTACTATGTTGAGGTATATTCCTTTTGGGCCCATTTTTGAAGTGTTTTTTTTTTTAAATCATAAATGGGTGCTGAATTTTGTCAAAAGCTTTTTCTGCATCTATTGAGATGATCGTATGCTTTTTATCTTTCAGTTTGTTAATGTGTATCACATTGATCGACTTGCATATATTGAAGAACCCTTGCAAACATGGAATAAACCCAACTTGATCATGGTGTATGAGCTTTTTAATGTGTTGTTGAATTCTATTTGCTAGAATTTTGCTGAGAAGTGCAGCTTTCTCTGTTTTCTGCCCTCTAAGACCTAGCTTTGTCCAGCTTTCTGAGATTCCGCTACTCCCCCTTGGGACCCCCAAAATTAAAAGCTTCCTGTGAGGGAGCTTCCCAGTGCATGGGAACTCTTCCAGCCTCACGACTCCCACCTTCTCTCCCTCAGGGCACGAGCTCCCATCCAGAAATTCTCCGTCTTTTCCCTTTTTACGTCTCTATCCTGTCTCCTGTGTCATTCCAGGGAGCTTATCCTGTCCCCCCTGGAGGCCTGGGGTGTTCTGAAGTCGCCTAGAGGTTGCTTTGTAGGAATTGTTCCATATCTCAATGAGTTCTTGATGTGTTTGTGGGGAGGCTGGCAATCTCCCTGTCTTACTCTTCCATCATCTTCTTCCACCTCCTCCCAAATTTCTGAGTTAGTTTAGAACATCTGAGTTGGAGCATCAGAGTCATCTCTGGAGAAGTCATACCAACCCCCAATAAGTTAAAAATCCTTGAAGGAAAACTAGGTTTTTTGTTTCTCTAGTTACATGTCTTTAATTCTTCTAGCTTCCCATTTATGCCACCACTAGAAGATAAAAAATGAACACCAGTCATTCCCATTTTAAAATATTTTGTTAATTGCCTTAGCAATTTGGTTAGAGAAGTTAGAGGGAAGTCTGGAGTAAGAGATTTAGATACTGTGGTTTTCATTTATCCAATCCTTCATTTCTTCAGTTAATGGCAAACTGATTAAGAACAGATTAACACTTAAAATGAAGATCAGTGTATTTCTTCAGAAGGAAATACTTGTTGAAGTTTATAAAAAATGGAGATTTCAAAATAAAGAGAATGGTAGAAATCCTGAATAAACAGACCATCTAACAGAGGAGGATAACTCTACTTGGTAACTGGTATGTAAGTTTAAAAAGGAAGAAGAGAAGGCAGGGCTGAGGTGCCATGTATACCTGGACGTGCTCTATTAAAAGAGGCGCTTGATTGCTCAGTAATTGCAGAGCTAGGCTCTTGGAGAGGCCTTTGTCATCCCTCCTTCGCTGACACCAGATGATAGTGTGACTCTGTGATAAGAAACAGAGGACCAGTGTTTCCATGGTAACTAACTGAGCACTATATATTACACCTCATTACAAACGTGGATAGATAGTAATATATATATATATAAAATATTAACACAAAGGGAATAAATATGTACATGCATGTGTATGTGTGTATTGTCTTCTATCTATAAAGTGAATAAAATGAAAATGTGATTGCTTGAAAGGACAAGTTTGATAGGCCTTTTTCCCCACTGCTACAGGTAAATATTTCATTTTTCAGTTTCTCTGATGGTTTTGTTCTGAATCTACCAGCTGTAGCTTGAAAGATTAATGATGAGCAGCAAAAGAACCTGAGAAGAGGCAGTGAGTGAATAGAAACCAGCACTGAGAAGAAAGAGTACCGCCTGGCCTTTTGGGACAAATAAATAAGGATTTACTAAGTCTGCCAGTTTCATCCCCATAGCAGGAAAACCTGGAACCCATTAGAATGGAAACCTGGAGACTTTTATAACATAATGATTCTTAGAGTTCCAAACTTGTACAGACTAGTGAGTGACAGGAAAGAAGAAAGAGGAAAGGAAAACCAGCAGTTTCCTTTCTAATTTTCTTTTCTGTAGGTATTGATTTTACTTTAACACAACTAACTTTACTTTGTCTCGCCTCACATAAGACCATTACACCTATGTGTAGATCTTTAGAAGGTTAAACACATCTCCTGAAAACTCCGCCTGTGTCATGCATTTGAGAGAAAAAGATCGAATTAAAGAAGTCATCAGGGAGTAAACTGTTAACACTAGAAATTAAAAGTTTTGATTCAAGACACAGAATGCAAATATTTGGTCAGAGGACAAAGACCCAGGAGCTTTTTGCAGCTGTTATACTAGCTTTCATATGTTAGTCCATCTGCTTTTAAATGAATGACTTTAAACTCTGAAAAGATCCTTGGTAGCCCAGCAGGGATTTTTACTGATCCTTAATGTTGGTTCTTCTCTACCTAGTGTCTCCTTCTCAAACACTTTAATTTTTGAACAGTTATTTGGGTCATTGCTAGAAAGGGAATAAATGTATTTTTGAAACATAATAGCTATTTCACTTAATCTAAGTAACACAGTTTTCTACTTTGAATCCTTCTTACTTATTGCTTGCTCTCTACAGAGGCTTATGAAAACTCTTCATTAAGGTCTTCTGAGGTAGGGGTGACAAAAAAGGGAGGTGGAATTTGTATATACCTGAGAGGAATCAAAATATATGTCCACATAAAACATCAACACAAATGTTTGTAGCAGCATTGTTTATAATAGCCAAAAAGTGGAAACAGCCTAAATGTCCATCAACTGATGAATAAATAAATATAATGTGGTATATCCATGCCATGGAATATTATTAAACACAGAAAAGGAACCAAGTACTGATGTATGCTACAACATGGAACCTTGGAAACCTTATACTAAGTGAAATAAGCAAGTCGTAAAAGGCCACATACTGTATGACACCATTTCTAGGAAACTTCAAGAATAGGCAGTTACAGAAACAGAAAAGAAATGAATAGCTGCTTAGAGCTTGGAAAGGGGCATGGTGGGTAAGGGTGACTGCTAAAGAACCCAGGGTTTCTTTCAGGGATGATGAAAATGTTCTAAAATTAATTGTGGTGATGATTGGAAAACTTAGATTATATTCAAATAAAAAAGTATGTTGGACATTTTAAATGGATGAGTTAAGTGATACATGAAATATGTCTCCAGTACCCCAATGTTCATTGCTGCATTGTTTACAATAGCCAGGACATGGAAGCAACCTAGATGCCCATCAACTGACGAATGGATAAGAAAGCTGTGGTACATATACACAATGGAATATTACTCAGCATTAAAAAAAAATTCATTTGAATCAGTTCTACTCAGGTGGACGGAACGGGAGCCTATTATCCAGAAGCAAAAACAACAATACAGTATACTAATGCATATATATGGAATTTAGAAAGATGGTAACGAGAACCCAGCATGCGAAACAGCAAAAGGAACGCAGACATATAGAACAGACTCATGGACTCTGTGGATGAGGGCAAGGGTGGGATGATATTGGAGAATGGCATTGAAACATGTTAATTATCATATGTGAAATCAATCGCCAGCCCAGGATTGATGCTTGGGGCTGGTGCACTGAGATTTCCCGGGGGGAGGGAGTTGGGAGGGAGGAGGGAGGGGGGTTCTGGAGGGGGAGCATATGCAAACCCATGGCGATATCATGTCATTGTATGGCAAAACCAATTAAAAAAAAACTGTTACAAAAAAAATAAAGGACCTAGGTAGAGATGAAGTTAGTGATCTATATCCTGAATGACCATATGCTCTGATTGGCCTAGAATTGACCCAGTTTTTGCCAGTTGGGCCAGTGCTTTTCCTTTTGAGAGTGTCCTACTTAGATGGTAAACTATATGGTCACCACATGTTTAAATCAGAATTACTACGACTTTCTTCAGTTTGTCCTAAAGTCACCTAGTGAAAAGATCACTTGGGGTTCCTATTAAAAGTAAAGATTTTCAGAGTCCCTCTCATGGATTCTGATAGGTCAGAGGTAGAAACTGATATTTCTAATAATTATCTAGTGATTCTTATAAATTTTTGGCATTCACTGTTCTACTTTTTTAAAAAATGATTTTGTTGTACTGGGTCTTAGTTGCTGCTCTAGGACTTTCTTTAGTTGTGGCTGATGGGAGCTACTCTTTTGTGCCATGCATGGGCTTCTCATAACAGTGGCTTCTATTGTTGCTGTGGGACACAGGCTCTAGGTATGTGGGCTTATAGTTGAGGCTCTTGGCCCTAGAGCATGCAGGCTTTAGTAGTTGTCTCATGCAGCCTCAGTAGTTGCAGCTCTTGAGCTCAGCTCATGGGCTTAATTGCTCCATGACATGTGGAATCTTCCTGGATCAGAGATCAAGCCCTTGTCCCCTGTATTGGCAAGCAGATTCTTATCCACTGTACCACCAGGGAAGTCCCACTGTCCTACTTTTTATTTTAAAAAAAAGAGATGACTTTGAGATGGGAGAAGGGCATTGAAGCATGTTAATTGTCATGTGTCTAATCAATCGCCAGCCCAGGATTGATGCTCGGGACTGGTGCAGCGAGATTTCCCGGGGGGGAGGGAGGAGGGAGGGGGGACCCGGAGGGGAAGCATATGTAAACCCATGGTGATATCATAACAATGTATGGCTAAAACAATAATTAAAAAAAAAAATTAAAAAAAAGAGATGACTTAATTACCTTTTGGGACAAATGAAATTCCAGGGAGATCTGAGAAGGCTCTGCAGGAAATTTGCCAGTCATGGAAGGCTGGAAATGAATTCTGTGATGAGGATCAAGAGAACAATGAGAATAACATACAGTATACATGTGATGCTTCCAAGCCTCTTTCTTTTCTTTTTAGAAGAAGAGAGATGTAGCATCCATTATTCTGTAAGAATGAGTGAGGGCAAAACTAGTAACAGTTCATCTGGAAGTTTGATATCTAAACAGGCCCAAAGTAGAGGAATGTGGATTCCAGGAAGGCTATCACTGGGTACTGCTGTCCCACCTCACAACTTTATATCCACTGCCATCACTCAGACCCTTTTGGCTGGTTGCATCCTACTCTAACAGGTGACAACAGTGAAAGTGTCAGTCGCTCAGTCATGTCCTACTGTTTGTGACCCCATGGACCGTAGCCCGCTGGACTCCTCTGTCCATGGACTTCTCCAGGCAAGAATACTGCAGTGGGTTGCCATTTCCTTCTCCAAGGGGGTCTTCCCGACCCAGGGATTGAACCTGGGTTTCCTGCATTACAGGGAGATTCTTTACAGTGTAAGTCGCATGTATTCTGGTGGCTGAGACTATAAATCTCCAGGGAGAACCCCCTCCTGCTCCCCCAACCCCCACTGCTTGAGATTCTTTACAGTCCAAGCCCTTAGGGTCAGAGACAAAAAGAAGAACCCTCAGGTGAGATAGAGCAGTATCAGAAACGTAGGAAAATGCAAGAAACTTGAGCCTCAGGACAATTTTTTTAAATTGCTATAGACTGAAGGCTTATGTCCCCCAAAGTTTATGTGCTGGAACTTAATCCTCAGTGTGATGGTATTTGGAGATGAGACCTTTGGGAGATGATTGGGTAGTGAAGACAGAGTCCTCATGAATGGGATTAGTGCTTTTATAAATGAGACCCCAGAGAGGTCCCTCATCCCTTCTGCCATGTGAGGACGCAGTGAAAAGACAGCTGTCTGTGAATCAGGAAGTGAATTCTCAAACAGATGCTAAATCTGCTGGTGCCTTGATCTTGGACTTTTCAGCCTTCAGAGCTGTGAGGAATAAATTTCTGTTGTTTATAAGCCACCTAGTCTATGGTACTTTGTTATAGCAGACTGAGCGAACTAAGACAACAAAGAGGAACAAAGGAAATTGGGCCATAGGTTTTAGCAATAAACATGAGCACTAGGATATATGGTGTAGCGTGAACCAAACTTTGAGAAAAAGCAATCTGTCATAATATGCATGTATAAAATGTATATTATTGAATATTTGAAATTATTTGTGACTTACTATAATGTACCATTAACTTCTGTTTTATCACATGTTGTTCATATAGATGAGCTCTTTAATTTCAAAGTCTGAAATGAAAGTTATGCTAAAGAAGCCACTATATTCCCACATATGCACAACTGTCATGAAATGTCTCAAGGAAAAGGAAAAAGTCATTATGAACCTGTTTTATCATTTGTCCAGATTGCTTTAATTCTTAGCCTTATTTGCTTCTTTGATCAATAAAAAAATAGCTCTCCCACAGAGTCAGAACTTAGAGGAAAATTTCTCCTTGCTCCTGTCCATGTCCAGGCCTCTTGATCTCCAGGGAAAAAGTTCATGTCTGGGAACATTTCTTTGTTTCACTTTGTTCCAGCAAACTGAAATATTCAGTACTTTTACTGAAATTTGAATCTTCTTTCTCTCTTTATTATCAGTGCTCAGTCATGTCTGACACTTTGTGACCCCATGACCTGTAGCCTGCCAGGCTCCACTGTCCATGGAACTCTCCAGGCAAGAATACTGAAATGGGTTGCCATTTCCTTCTCCAAGGGATCTTCCCACTCCAGGGATCAAACCCATGTCTCTTGGGTCTGCATTGGCAGGCAGTTTCTTCACCACTGACAGCCTTCTTCCAAAGAGGAGAGTGGAAAAATTGCCTTAAAGCTCAACATTCTGAAAACTAAGATCATGGTATCTGGTCCCATCACTTCATGGCAAATAGATGGGGAAACAGTGAGAGACTTTATTTTGGGGGGCTCCTAGATCACTCCAGATGGTGACTGCAGCCATGACATTAAAAGACACTTCTTGGAAGGAAAGTTATGACCAACCTAGACAGCATATTAAAAAGCAGAGACATTAGTTTGCCAACAAAGATCCATCTAGTCAAGGCTGTGGTTTTTCCAGTAGTCATGTATGGATGTGAGAGTTGGACTATAAAAAAAGCTGAATGCTTTATTTATCAAAAAGAATTGATGCTTTTGAACTGTGGTGTTGGAGAAGACTCTTGAGAGTTCCTTGGATTGCAAGGAGATCCAAACCAGTCTATCCTAAAGGAGATCAGTCCTGGGTGTTCATTGGAGGGACTGATATTGAAGCTGAAAACTCCAATACTTTGGCCACCTGATGTGAAGAGCTGACTCATTGGAAAAGACCCTGGATGCTGGGAAAGATGGAAGGCAGGAGGAGAAGGGTACAACAGAGGATGAAATGGTTCGATGGCATCACCAACTCAATGGACATGAGTTTGAGTAAACTCCAGGAGTTGGTGATGGACAGGGAGGCCTGGCATGCTGAGGTCCATGGTGTCACAGAGTTGGACATGACTGAGCGACTGAACTGACTGACTGACCTTCTTTCTCTCAGGAATTGTCTAAAATTTTTCAATGTTTTTAAAAGGATTCCTGAAATGTTTTAAAAATGATACCTAATTAGTTGATTGGACCTCCAGGGTGAATATTACTATTATTAAATAACACAAATTAAACTTTTATTATTTCTAAACTTGTTTTTTATTTTTATTTTTTTTAATTTTATTTATTTATTTATTTTCTTTACATTATCATGTTGTTTTTGCCATACATTGACATGAGTCCACCATGGGTATACATGTGTTTCCCTTCCAGAACCCCCCCTCCCACCTCCCTCCCAATTCCATCTCTCTGGGTCATCCCGGTGAACCAGCCCTGAGCACCCTGTATCAAGCATCAAACCTGGGCTGGCGATTGATTTCACATATGATAATTAACATGTTTCAGTGCCGTTCTCCTATATCATCCCACCCTTGCCCTCTCCCATAGAGTCCAAAAGACTGTTCTATACTTCTGCGTCTCTTTTGCTGTCTCACATACAGGGTTATCATTACCATCTTTCTAAATTCCATGTATATGCATTAGTATACTGTATTTTTGTTTTTCCTTCTGGCTTACTTCACTCTGTATAATAGGCTCCAGTTTTGTCCACCTCAGTAGAACTGATTCAAATGTATTCTTTAATGGCTGAGTAATATTCCATTGTGTATATGTACCACAGCTTTCTTATCCATTCGTCTGTTGCTTCTAGGTTGCTTCTATGTCCTGGCTATTGTAAACAATGCGGCGATGAACACTGGGGTACACGTGTCTCTTTCAATTCTGGTTTCCTCAGTGTGTATGCCCAGCAGTGGGATTGCTGGCTCATATGGCAGTTCTATTTGCAGATTTTTAAGGAACCTCCACACCATAGTGGCTGTACTAGTTTGCATTCCCACCAATAGCGTAAGAGGGTTCCCTTTTCTCCACATCCTCTCCAGCATTTATTGCTTGTAGACTTTTGGATGGCAGCCATTCTGACTGGTGTAAAGTGGTACCTCATTGTGGTTTTGATTTGCATTTCTCTGATAATGAGTGATTAAACTTGTTTTTTAATGGAACATTCCATGCATGACATTTAGGCTCCAATATGATATTAATAAGATATGTTAACTGAACAAATCAATGTGGTAATACTAATTATCACAGGAACGTTTACATGCCCAGGTTGGTGCTTCTGTATGATTGGACATCCATCATTGGAAAGGGAAGCATAAATTTAACATTTTCTAAAAGGCAAAGATTTGGAAAGTTTTAAAAAGTTTTCACCATAAGTATTACAAGTTTTAGGATTACACTGATGCAGATTTACTGGATCCTGATAAGCAACAGAAATGAATTTTTTCATTTTTATTTTATATTGGGTTATAGTTGACTTACAGTGTAGTGTTACTTTCAGGTGTATAGCAAAGTGACTCAGTTATATGTATAAATATTTTTTTCAAATTGTTTTCTCATTTAGGTTATTAAAGGATATTGAGTAGAGTTCTCTGTGCTATACAGCAAGTCCTTGTTGGTTATCTGTTTTTTAAAAGATTTTTATTGGAGTATAATTGATTTAAAGTGTTGTTTTACTTTCAGGTGTACAGTAAAGTGAACCAACCATTTATACATATATGTATATCTATTCTTTTTTAGATTCTTTTTCCATTATAAAGTCTTGAGTAGAGTTCTCTGTACTATATAGTAAGTTCTTATTAGTTATAAGTAGTAATGTCTGTATGTCAGTCCCAGTCTCCCAATTTATCCTTCTCTGTTTTGAAAATTAGTTCATTTGCACCTTGTTTTTAGATTCCATATATAAGCAATACCGTATAATATTTGTCATGTTCTTGTGAGAGCACTATTCCTGGCTTTCAGATCTCAGCCTTCTTGCTGTGTCTGTACGTGGAAGAGACAGTGCTATGGTGTCGCTTCCTCTTTGAAGGGTACCAGTTCTGTCTGATCAGGGCTCTACATTTATGATCTCATTTAACCTTAATCGTTCTTTAGAGGCCATATTTCTAATTCAATCATATGAAAGGGTAGGGCTTCAACATATGAATTTGGAAAGGGGACACAGTCCAGTCCATTACAGCCATACATGTGAGGGTTTGTTTCTGGGCACTCTGTTCTACTCCTTTGGTCTGTATTTATGTCTTTATGTCTCTACCACACTATTTTGATTACTGTAGCTTTGTGGTAAAATTTGAGATCGTAAGTATGAGTCTTACAGCTTTAATGTACTATTTCAAGGTTTTTATTTTTGTTTGTAGCTAATCTGAGTCCCATGAGATTCCATATGAATTTTAGAGTTTTTTCCTGGGAAAAGTCATTGAGATTTTGATCAAATCTATTGATCACTTTGGATAGTATGGACATCTTAACAACATTGTCTTCCAGTCCATGAACTTGGGATGTGTTTCTGTTTGTTTATGTCTTCTTCAATTTCTGTTTTTCCTAAATATAAATGTAGCATTGTGTAAAATTAAGATATACATTCAATGATTTGATATATGTTTGATTGCAAAATGATTACCACAGTGAGGTAGTTAACACACCCATCACTCCACATAGTTACCATTGTTCATATGCATGTATAGTGGGAACTTTTAAGATTTACTTTCTTAGCAGTTTTCAAGTATAGAGTATTGTGAACTGTAGTAGCTCTGCTGTACTAGATCCCCAGAACTTATAAATGGAAGTTTATACCCTTTACACCCTTCAGTCATTTTCCTTCTTCTGGCAACCACCAGTCTGTTCTGTTTCTACAAGTTTGGTTCTTCTAAATTCCATGTATTAGTGAGATCATACAGTGTCTTTCTCAGTCTGACTTATTTCACCAAGCATAATGCCCTTGCATGGTAAGATTTCCTTCTTTTTTATGATTTGAATAATAATCCATTGTGTGTATTACATTTTCTTTATGTATTCATCTGTTGATGGACACAGGTTATTACCATATCTTGCCTATTGTAAACAGTGTTGCAGTTGACATGGGTATGCAAAATACCCCTTTGAGAGTGTGATTGTTATTTCCTTCAGATAAATATCCAGAAGTAGAATTGCTGGGTTGTGTGGTAGTCCTATTTTCAGTTTTTTGAGCAACCTGTATAATATTTTCCAATAGTTTCCACATCAATTTACATTCCCAAGAATAGTGTACAAGGATTGCCCTTTTTCCATATCCTTGCCAATACTTGTTATTTCTTGTCGTTTTTATAGTGGCCATTTTAAAGGTATGAGGTGATAACTCATTGTGGTTTTGATTTGCATCTCCCTCATGATGAGTGATGCTGAGCATCTTTTGATGTACCTGTTGTCCATCTGTATGTCTTCTTTTGAAAAATGTCTATGCAGGTCCTTCACCCAGTTTTTAAATCAGATTGTTTCTTTCCTGTTGAGTTGTAGCAGTTCTTTGTATACTTTGGATATTACCTTATCAGATAGATGGTTTGTAAATATTTCCTCTCATTCTGTATGTTTCCTTTTCATTTTGCTTCTTTTGCTGTCCAAAGCTTTTTTAGTTTGATATATTAATAGTGCCACTTGTTAATTTTTGCTGTTGTTTCTTATTCTTTTGATGTTATGCCCCAAAAATGATTTCCAAGATCAATGCTAAGGAACTTTTTCCAAGCAGTTTTCTTCTGGGAGTGTTATGGTTTCAGTCCTTATTACATTAATGCCTTTAATCCCCTGTGAGGTAGTTTTTGTGAGCTATATAAGATATGGGTCAAGTTTCTTTTATGTGTGAATATTCAGTTTTCCCAATAAATATTTGAAGAGATTATCCTTTCCCTATTGAATATTCTTGGTTCCCTTGTCAAATATTAGTTGACCATGTATACCTCAGTTTATTTCTGGACTCTCAATTCTGTCTCATTGGTATACGTGTCTATCTTTATACCAGTACCATACAATTTTGATTGCTGTACTATTGTAATCAGGAATGTGATGCCTCCAGCTTTGTTCTCTAAGATTGTTTCAGCTATTGAGGACTGCTATATCAAACACTATTTATATATGAAACTAAAAAAGCTTTGCACAGCAAAATAAAAATAGATTCTTTATTTTTAGCAGTGTTTTATTTTCAGTGTACACATTTAACTTTCTTAGTTAACTCCATGGCGTTTAACTCTTTTTGATGCTATTGTAAGTGGAATTGTTAATTTCCTTTACAAATTCTACATTGTTAAACTGTGGAAACACAACTGATTTTTGAATTTGATTTTGTACCCTGTTATTTTGCTGGGTTTGTTTATTCTGACAATTTTTTTGTGGAATATTTTGAGCTTTCTTCATATATGATTATATCTCCTGGGAACAGAGATAGTTTGACTTCTGCCCTTTTAATTTGGATTCCTTTTTCCTGTTTAATTGCTCTGGCTGTAACTTTCAGTACTGTGTTTAATAGAAGTGCCCAAATGTGGCACTTTTCACTTTGTTTCTGATTTTATAGGAAAATCTTTCTTTCATGATTGAGTGTGATGTTTGCTGTGGGTTTTTCATATATGACATTTATTGTGATAGTTTCTTTCTATTCCTAGTTTGATAAATGTTTTTTTAACATTACAGGATGTTGAATTTTGTCAGATATTTTTTCTGTATCAGTTGAGATTATGGTGTGGGTTTTTCCCTTTATTCTGTTAGTGTGGTATATATTAGTCAGTTTTCATATTAAGTTAGAGTCCAGGGATAATCTCCACTTCATCTTGGGGTATAAGCCTTTTAATACACTGAGTTAGATTTGCCGGTATTTTGTTGAAGATAATTGCATCAGTGTTCATACGGAATTTTAATTTTTAGCTTTTTTGTAGTGCCTTTTTTGGCTTTGGTATCAGGACAATGTTGGCCTCATAGAATGTGTTAGAACATGTTCCTTCCTCTTTAATTTTTGTAAAAGTTTGAGAAGAATTGTATTACATCTTTTTAAAATGTTTGAATTAATTCACTGGAGATATAATCAGATGTAGGGCTTTTCTTGATCTGGAAGTTTTCATTGCTGATTGACTCTCCTTACTAGTTACAGGTCTATTCAGATATTCTATTTATTCGTGACTCATTCTTGATAGCTTTTAGGTTTTTAGGAATTTGTCCTTTTAATCTAGGTTATCTCATATGTTGACATCCAACAATTCATAGTATTTTCATAGAACCTTTTTTATTTCTGTAGGATTGGTAGTAATGTCCCCACTTAGATGTCTGATTTTAGTCATTTCAGTCTTCTTTCTCTCTTTTTTCTCTTTAGCTAAAGGTTTGTCTGTTTTGTTACCTCTTCAAAGGACTAGGTTTTCATTGATTTTCTCTATTTTTCTATTCTACTTTGTTTATCTCTGTACTAGTCTCTATTATTTCCCTCCTTCTTGTAGCTTTATTAGTTTTTTTTTTGTTTAAACTGTTAAGTTATTGATCTGAGATCTTTTTTAATAGACACATCTGTAGCTACCAGTGTCCCTCTAGCACCGCTTTCACTTTGTGACATAAATTTTGCTATGATGTGTTTGGGTTTTCATTCATTTCTAAGTATTTTCTAATTTGCTTTGTAATTTCTTTTCTGACCCATTGGTTAAGAGTGTGTTGTTTAATTTCCACAAATTTGTGAATATTCCAGTTTTCCTCCTCTTACTGATTTCTAAATCTTCCTGTTATGTTTGAAGAAGATACTGTATTTGATATCCATCTCCTTTCATTTTGTTTGTTATCATATGCCTTATAGCTATGTCATCCCTCATTTCCCTCATTACTGTCTTCTTTTGTGTATTATTTAAAGTGAAATTTCTGCCTCATTTCTTTTTGTATATGTTTTATAGCTGTTTTCTCTATGGTTACCATCAGAGTTAAATTTAACATCCTTAAGTTATAACACTCTAATTTGAATTTACAACAGCCTAACTTAGAAGGAAAGTCAAGAGTAGGAAGTCAAGAGATACCTGGAGTAACAGGCAAATTTGGCCTTGGAGTACAAAACAAAGTAGGTCGAAGGCGAACAAAGTTTTGCCAGGAGAACTCACTGGCCATAGCAAACACCCTCTTCCAACAGCACAAGAAAAGACTCTACACGTGGATATCACCAGATGGTCAAACTGAAATCAGATTGATTATATTCTTTGTAGGCAAAGATGGTGAAGCTCTATACAGTCAGCAAAAACAAGACCAGGAGCTGACTGGGGATCAGATCATGAACTCCTTATTATCAAATTCAGACTTACACTGAAGATAGTAGGGAAAATCACTAGAACATTCAGGTATGATCTAAATCAAATCCCTTATGATTATACAGTGGAAATGACAAATAGATTCAAGGGATTAGACCTGATAGAGTTCCTGAAGAACTATGGATGGAGGTTCATGACATTGTACAGCAGGCAGTGATCAAGACCATCCCCAAGAAAAAGAAATACAAAAAAGGCAAAATGGTTGTCTGAGGAGGGCTTACAGATAGCTATGAAAAGAAGAGAAGCAAAAGGCAAAGGAGAAAAGGAAAGACACACCCATTTGAATGAAGAGTTCCAAAGAATAGCAAGGAGAGGTAAGAAAGCCTTCCTTGGTGATCAGGGCAAAGAAAAAGAGGAAAACAAT
This sequence comes from Antilocapra americana, assembly GCA_007570785.1. Taxonomy (NCBI): domain Eukaryota; kingdom Metazoa; phylum Chordata; class Mammalia; order Artiodactyla; family Antilocapridae; genus Antilocapra; species Antilocapra americana. The sequence goes on from ML664203.1 coordinate 3,670,678, forward strand.
AGGATGGGAAACACTAGAGATATCTTCAATAAAATTAGAGATACCAAGAGAACATTTCATGCAAAGATGGGCACAATAAAGGACAAAAATGGTATAGATCTAACAGAAGCATAAGATGTTAAGAAGAGGTGACAGGAATACACAGAAAAAGTATATAAAATAGATCTTAATGATTCAGATAACCACAATAGTGTGATCACTCGCCTAGAGCCAGACATCCTAGAATGTGAAGTCAAGTGGGCCTTAGGAAGCATCACTATGAATAACACTAGTGGAGGTGATAGAATTCCTGTTGAGCTATTTCAAATCCTAAAAGATGATACGCTGTGAAAGTGCTGCACTCCGTATGCCAGCAATTGTGGAAAACTCAGCAGTGGCCACAGGACTGGAAAAGGGCAGTTTTTATTCCAGTTCCTAAGGCAATGCCAAAGAATGTTCAAGCTACTGCACAGTTGCACTTATCTCACACACTAGCAAAGTAATGCTCAAAATTCTCCAAGCCCGGCTTCAACAGACGTGAACCATGAACTTCCAGATGTTCGAGCTGGACTTAGAAAAGACTGAGGAACCAGAGATCACATTGCCAATATCCACTGGATCATGGAAAAAGCAAGAGAGTTCCAGAAACACATCTATTTCTGCTTTATTGGCTACATCAATGCCTTTGATTGTGTGGATCACAACAAACTGTGGAAAATTCAAGAGATGGGAATACCAGACCACCTGACCTGCCTCCTGAGAAATCTGTATGCAGGTCAGGAAGCAACAGTTAGAACTAGACATGGAACAACAGACTGGTTCCAAAAAGGGAAAGGAGTATGTCAAGACTGTATATTGTCACTCTGCTTGTTTAACTTATATGTGGAGTATGTCATTTTTGAAATGCCAAGTTGTCTGAAGCACAAGCTGGAGTCAGTATTGCCATGAATAATGCCAGTAACCTCAGATATGCAGATGACACCACCATTATGGAAGAAAGCTAAGAAGAACTAAAGAGCCTTTTTATGAAATTGAAAGAGGAGAGACAAAAAGTTGGCTTAAAACTCAGCATTCAAAAAACTAAGATCACGGCATCTGCTCCAATCACTTCATGGGAAATAGATGGAGAAACAATGGAAATAGTGACAGACTTTATTTTGGGGGGCTCCAAAATGACCACAGCCATGAAATTAAAAGATGCTTGCTTCTTGGGAGAAAAATTATGACCAACCTAGACAGCATTTTAAAAAGCAGAGACATTACTTTGCCAACAAAGGTCCATCTAGTCAAAGCTATGTTTTTTCCAGTAGTCATATATGGATGTGAGAGTTGGACTATAAAGAACTGAGTGCCAGAGAAATGATGCTTTTGAACTGTGGTGTTGGAGAAGACTCTTGAGAGTCCCTTGGACTGGAAGGAGATCCAACCAGTCCATCCTAAAGGAAATCAGTCCTGAATATTCATTGGAAGAGGAATTAAAAATTTTTAATTAATATAAAATGTGTTAGTCTCTTAAATTACATCAAAAATAATAAGTGGAATTTCAAACCTAGTTAAAATAATGCTAGAACTTATAATTGCTTGTGTATTCACTATTGTAGAGACATTTATTCTTCTTCATAATGCTTCATGTTTCTGTTTAGTGTCAGTTCATTTCATTCTGAAAGAGTCCTTTTAATATTTCTTAGGGCAAATATAGTGGCAGTAAACTACTGTTTGCTTGTTTGGGAATGTCTTATTTTTCTCTCAGTTTTGAAAGACAGAGTTACTGGACATAGGATTCTTGGTTGACAGTTTTCTTCTTTCAGACCTTTGACTTTATCAGTCCTCTGGCCTCCAATATTTCTGATGCTAAATCTGCTTATAATCTTATTGAGGATCCTTTATGTGTGATGAGTTGCTTCACTCTTGCTGCTTTCAAGATTTTGTTTTTTGATTTTAACAATTTGATTAGTGTATGATCCTCTTTGAGTTTATCCTACTTGGAGGTAGCTGAGCCTTATGAATAATCTAGTCTGGCTCCATAAATAAGGAAAGAAAAATGAAAGTGGGGAAATGGTCCCACCCTTCAAATCTAGAAGCCACTTCAGCTGGAGGGGTTGGGCTTGCAGCAGTGGTAGTGAAGGTTGCAACAATGACTACACATCTCTTTGGCTATACCCTTACATATAAAAACAGAAATCAGTGACCAGAGCATAGATCCCTAATAGTTGGAGGATGGGGTTCTTATTGCCTACAGTGACTCTTGCATGCTTCTGCAAGCTGTTCCTGGGACATGGTCATGGCTGCCCGCCACTAGGTTTGCTTGTGAGCTAAGAGCTGAAGTTGGCCTAAATTAATTTACTGGCCAAGTCTTCCTGTAGAAGTTGTAAGCCTTTGAATAGACTCCAGAGTTCCAAACAGTTATACCAAGCAGATTCTTCCAGGACAGATGTGATCTAGGTATGGAGATGAATTCCTGGTGCTTCCTACTCTATCATCTTATCCCCTTCTCCTCCCACCTTCAATCTTTCCCAGCATCAGGGTCTTTCCCAATGAGTTAGTTCTTCACATCAGGTGGGCAAAGTATTGGAGTTTCAGCATCAGTCCTTCCAATGAATATTCAGGACTGATTTCCTTTAGGGTGGACTGGTTTGGATCTCCTTCCAGTCCAAGGGACTCTCAAGAATCTTCTCCAACACCACGGTTCAAAAGCATCAATTGTTTGGCACTCGGTTCTTTATAATCCTACTCTCACATCCAGTTCTGATTTGTCTTTGTTTAATGGTTAAAAGACAAATATATATACTTTCCATATATCTCTCTGCTCTCTCATTTTGTTATAAATAAGCAAGAAGATATTAGTAATCTCAGCAGATTGTTTGAAATTTTTAGGTAGGTCACCCAGTTCGTTCAACACATATCCTGTTTTCCATGTTAATGAAGGCCATAGTGTTACTAAGCTTTCCACCACTACATAACAATGATCCCTCTTTTCCTACATAGTCACTAACATGTTCTTCCCTTCTTTTTGTGTCCTTAGTGGCAGTATCCTTAAAGTCCATATTTCTACTAATAGTCTACCTAAGGCAATTTAGGTCTTCTCTGACATGCTTCTCAAAATCTTTCCAACTTCTACTCACTGCCCACTTCTAAAGCTAAGACAGCCCTCCACTTCCAGTTAGGGAAATGCATGTTAGTCATCTATTGCCATGTAATAGTAATAGATGTAGCTCAGCGTCTTTTTAACAAAGCTTTATCATCTTCCAGGTTTTGTATGTTGGTAATCAGGTGTGGTCAAGCTAAGTCCTCAGGCTCAGAATCTGTCATAAGTTTGCAATGAAATTGTTGGCTCGTGCTACACTTATCTTAAGGCTCAACTGTGGAAAGATCTACTTCCAGGCTCACTCACATGATGTTGGCAGGCCTCAGGTCTTCCCTGGCTTTTGGCTAGAAATTTCAGCTCCTTGCCTTGTGGGCCTCTCCAAAGAGCAGCTTATAGTGAGTTTCTCAGAGTGAGTAAGGGAAAAATCAAAAGAGTGAACAAGATGGAATTTGCAGTTGCTGCTACTGCTGTTGCTTCAGTCATGTCCGACTTTGTGCGACCCCATAGATGGCAGCCCACCAGCTCCCTTGCCCATGGGATTCTCCAGGCAAGAACACTGGAGTGGGTTGCCATTTCCTTCTCCAGTGCATGAAAGGAATCGTGAAAGTGAAGTCGCTCAGTAGTGTCTGACCCTTAGTGACCCCATGGACTATAGCCCACCAGGCTCCTCTGTCCATGGGATTTTCCAGCCGAGAGTACTGGAGTGGGTTGCCATTTGTAGTTAAATCTTAAAAATAATATCTCATCACTTTTGCCATATTCTTTTAATTAAAAGAGTCATTAGGTCCCGCCCACATTTAAATGGGGAAGATTACATAAGGCATCAATACCAGAAAGTAGGGATCATTCAGAGCTATTTTAGAGTTTATTTGCCTTTCTTTATTATAAAGTGCTCCTTTTACTTTACTACTTTTTGCTTTGAGTGCCTCTTTCCCACAGTCTTCACATAATACACCATACTGTTAGCAAATTTGGACATAATATGTCAAGTTTTTGTTTTCTTTTAAGAGAGATTATATTTCCTATAGCATACTACTGATGAATAAATTCCATTAGTACTTTACTTTTTCTGTTCATATCTTTGGATAGTTTTGTGTTATTGGTTTTTAGATTGTTTTTGTTTTTTGTATTATATGAGGAAATTAACCCCTTGTCTGTCATCAGTTCAGTCACTCAGTCACGTCCAATACTTTGTGACCCCCTGACTGCAGCATGCTAAGCTTCCCTGTCCATCACCAACTCCTGGAGCTTGTCAAACTCAGATCCATCAAGTCGGTGATGCCATCCAACCATCTCATCCTCTCTCATCCTCTTCGCCTCCTGTCTTCAGTCTTTCCCAGCATCAGGGTCTTTCCCAATCAGTTCTTCACATCAGGTGGGCAGAGTATTGAAGTTTCAGCATCAGTCCCTCCAATGAATATTCAGGACTGATTTCCTTTAGGACTGACTGGTTTGATCTGTTGTCTGTCATATATGTGGTTAATATCTTTCTCACATTGTCATTCATCTTTTGATTTTGTTCATGATGGTGCCAGGTAAATTTTTTTATTGAAGTATAGTTGATTTACAGTGTTGTGTCAGTCTCTGCTGTACAGCAAAGTGACTCATATATACCTTATACACATGTATACCTTCTTTTTCTGTATTCTTCTCCTTGTGGTTTATCCCAGGAGATTGGACATAGTTCCCCATACTATATAGTAGGAACTTGTTGTTTATCCATTCTAACTGTCATTGTTTGCATCCACTAACCCCAAGCTTCCAGTCGATTCTTATCCTTCTCCCGTACCCCTTGGCAACCACAACTCTGTTCTCTATGTCTGTGAATGTTTCTGTTTTGTAGATAGGTTCATTTGTGCCATATTTTAAATTCAACAAGGAAGTGATATAATACAGTATTCATCTTTCTCTTTCTGTCTTCACTTAGTGTGATAATCTCCAGTTGCATCCATGTTGCTACAAATGACATTTTGTAATTTTTAATGGCTGAGTAGTATTCCATTGTATATATGTACCTCATCTTTTTCCATTCATCTGTCAGTGCATATTGTTTGCATGTCTTGGCTGTTGTGAATAATGCTGCTATGAACATAGGGATGCATGTATCTTTTGGAATGATAGTTTTGTCAACATATATGCCCAGGAGTTGGATTGCTAGATCATATGGCAATTCTTTATTTAGTTATCTGAGGACCCTTCATACTGTTCTCCTTAGTGGCTCCACCAGCAGTGTAGGAGAGTTCTCTTTTTGTCACGTGCTCTCCAGCATTTGTTATTTGTCAACTTTTTAATGATGACCATTCTGACCAGTGTGAGGCAGTACCTTCTTGTAGTTTTGATTTGCATTTCCCTAATAATTAGTGATGTTGAGCATCGTTTCATTTGCCTACTGGCCATCCATGTGTCTTCTTTGGAGAAATGTCTATTAAGGTCTTCTGCTCAGTTTTTGGTTGGGTTGTTTGGTTTCTTGTTGAGTTCTATAAACTGTTTGTATATTTTGGAAATTAAGCCTTTGTCTTTGCATCAATTTCAAATATTTTGTCCTATCCTGTAGGTTGTCTTTTTTTATGCTTTCTTTTGCTGTGTGAAAGCTTGTAACTTTGATTAGGTCCTATTTGTGTATTGTTGTTGCTATTGCAACAGACAATCATTCTAACACTGTCCAACAGTGTTCCAAGGAACACTGACCTAAGAAAACATTACCATGATTTCTGTCAGAGAAAGTTTTGCATATGGTCTTTTCTAGGATTTTTATGGTGTCATGTCTTACATTTAAAACTTTAAGCCGTTTTGAGTTTACTTTTGTGCATTTTGTGCACTGATTTACATGCAGCTGTACAACTTTCTCAGCAGCATTTGCTGAAGAGACTTTCCCCCCATTTTATTTCTTACCTCCTTTGTCAAAGATTAATTGACTGCAGGTGTATGGGTTTATTTCTGGACTCTATTCTGTTTCATTGATCTGTATATCTGTTTTGATGCCAATACCACACTGTTTTAATTACTGTAGCTTTTATAGTGCTGTCTGAAGTCGGAAGAGTTATGCCTCCTGCTTCGTCCCCCCACACCCCTGCCCCCCGCCCCAGCCAGAATTGCTTTGGCAGTTCTTGGTCTTTTATGGTTTCATATAATTTTTTGAATTATTGTAGTTCTGTGAAAAAAGTCATGGGTAATTTGATAGGGATCACATTAAATCTGTAGATCACTTTGAGTGGTATTGCTCTTTTTACAATATTAATTCTTCCAATCCAAGAGCATGAACTATCTATCCATTTCTTTGAATCCTTTTTATTTTCCTTTATTAGTGTTTTATAGTTCTCAGTGAATACACCTTTCACCTCCTTGGTCAGGTGTATTCCTTAGTATTTTTTTTGCAGGGGTATTTTTTTTTAACATTCCTTTATGATGTTTTGTTGTAGTATAAAGAAATACAACTGACTTCTGAATGTTAATCTTGTATCCTGCTACTTTGCTAAATTCAGTTATTAGATTTAGTAGTTTCTGTATGGAGTCCTTATGGTTTTTTATATTTAGTATCATGTAATTTACATATATTGACAGTTTTATTGTGGTTTTTTACTTCTCTTTTGTTAGTGTGCTGTATTACATTGATTGATTTACATATGTTGAACTACCTTTGTGAACTTGGGATAAATCCCAACTTGGTTGTGGTGTACATACAATCTTTTATATGTGCTGTTGGTTTGGCTTGCTAGTATCTTGAGAAGGTTTGTATTTATATTCATCAAAGATATTGGCCTGTAATTTTCTGTTTTGATGGTATTTTTGTCTGTTTTGGTATCAGGGTAATGGTAGCTTTGTAGAATGTCTTTGGGAGTATCCTCTTCAATATTTTGGAAGAAGCTGAGAAGGATTGGTATAATTATTTATATTATTGGTAGAATTTGCCTGTGAAGCCATTTGGTACTGAATTTTTGTTTATAGGAAGTATTTTTGTTTTTTAGATTACAGATTCTATTTCACTTCTGGTGATTGGTTTGTTCAAATTATCTATTTCTTCTTGATTCAGTTTTGGTGGGCCTTCTTTATGGCCTTTGTTTCAAAGTCTGTTTTGACTCATACAAATATTGCAGCTCCCACTTTTGTGTCATTTCTGTTTGCATGAAATATCTTTTTCTGTCTCCTTCCTTTCAATCTGTGTGTGTCCTTTGCCCTAAGATGGGTCTCATAGAGGAAGTATACTGTAGGCTCTTGTTTTTTTAATCCAGTCTGCTACTCTGTGTCTTTTGATTGGTGCATTCAGTCCATTGACATTTAAGGTAACTGATACAAATGTATTTATTGCCATTTTAAATGTTTTCTAGTTGATTCTGTGTTTTTTCTTTTTACTTTTTTTGTGTGTGGTTTAATGATTTCATTTTATGCTTGAGTTGTACTTTTTTTTTTTTAATTTTCTTTACTTTATTGTGTTGGTTTTGCCATACATTGACATGAAACCACCATGGGTATACATATGCTCCCCCTCCAGAACCCCCCTCCCTCCTCCCTCCCGATTCCCTCCCCCTGGGTCATCTCGGTGCACCAGCCCCAAGCATCAACCCTGGGCTGGCGATTGATTTCCCATATGATAATTAACATGTTTCAATGCCATTCTCCAATATCATCCCACCCTTACCCTCTTCCACAGAGTCCATGAGTCTGTTCTATACATCTGCGTTCCTTTTGCTGTCTAGCATGCAGGGTTCTCGTTACCATCTTTCTAAATTCCATATATATGCGTTAGTATACTGTATTGTTGTTTTTCCTTCTGGCTTACTTCACTCTGGATAATAGGCTCCAGTTCCGTCCACCTGAGTAGAACTGATTCAAATGAATTCTTTTTAATGCTGAGTAATATTCCATTGTGTATATGTACCACAGCTTTCTTATCCATTTGTCAGTTGATGGGGATCTAGGTTGCTTCCATGTCCTGGCTATTGTAAACAATGCGGCGATGAACATTGGGGTACACGTGTCTCTTTCAATTCTGGTTTCCTCGGTGTGTATGCCCAGCAGTGGGATTGCTGGCTCATATGGCAGTTCTATTTCCAGTTTTTTAAGGAATCACCACACTGTTTTCCATAGTGGCTGCACTAGTTTGCATTCCCACCAACTTTTGTTTTTTTTAAGATCTATTGCATGTTTTAGTTTGTGCTTTTCAAGTATGTTAACTCCTTCATATTAAGTATACCTTCTTGTTCTATTTAGACTGATAGTCATATAGGCTCAAATGTGTCTTTAAAAAAAGAATTTTCTTACATTTTCTTACTGACCTTCCCCACATTTTATGATGTCGATTTCCTTTTTCACATCTTTGTGCTTATTGTTTTCCTGTTCCTTATCTTCATCATCACTTTCACAAACAGGATTTTTTTCTTTTTGATCTGTATACTGGCTAATTTAAGTTATTTAGTTTCCAATTGTGATTTTCATGTTCCTTTATGTTCCTGCTTCTTTTCTATTTAGAGAAAACCTTTCACTATTTCCCTTAGGGTAGTTTTAGTATTGCTGTATTCTTTAGTTTTGCTTATCTGAGAAATTTATTTCCTCTCCTATTCTAAATTATAATCTTGCTGGGTGGAGTATTCTAGGTTTCTGACTTTACTCTTTCAAGACTTTGAATATATTTTGCCACTTCATCTGGCCTGCAGCATTTCTGTAGAGAAATCATACAATAGCCTTATGGGGGTCCCCTTGTAATTAACTCTTTGTTTTTCTCATGGTGCTTCTAGAATTTGCTCTTTAACTTTCGCCATTTTTATTATAAGTCTTGGTGTAGGTCTGTTTGAGTTTACTTGTCTGGGACAGTCTGTGTTTCTTGTATCTGGATATCTGTTTCCTTATATAGGTTTGGGAAGTTTTCAGCCAGAATTTCTTCAAATTCATTTTTAATTCTCTTTTCTTCTTCTTCTTCTGGAATCTCTTTAAGCATAGATTGGCATGCTTTATTTATCCCATAGGCCTCTTATATTGCTTTCCTTTTTTCTTCATTTGGTTTTCTGTCTGCTGTTTTGATTGGGTAATTTCCGTTTTTCTGTCTTCCAGATCACTTACCTTTTCTTCTGCTTATTCATTCTGAGGCCTTAGCTCAGCTTTCATCTTGGCAAATGAGTTTTCTAATTTTTCTTGGCTCCTCATAGTTTCTAGGTCCTTTTTTACACATTTCTGTTGATAGCCCTTCTTAATGCCTTCAGTATTTTCATTGCCTACTTTTTGAACTTGGTGTCTATTATACCAAAGAGGTCTGTTTCATTGTTTGTTCCTTCAACAGACTTCTCTCGGTCTTTTAACTGGGAGTGCCTCCTCTGCTGCTTCATTTTGGTTTTATTTCTCTTACTCTGTAAGTTAGGAGAAAGAATTATCTACTGTAGGCTTAGAGAGCTATTTATGTGTGTAGGGATTCCTGCATAGCTTATGTGGGTTTAATGATTTTTTTTTTTTTTTTTGGTTTGAGGGCTGATTTTGGTTTGGATGCTTGCCATATCTTTCCTCAGCTTGTGCTGGGTTTTATCCCCTTGATGGGTGGTGTGCAGGTGCCCAGCCTTTGCACACTCCCAGGGAGGCAGAGCCTGTGGTTGCCACCCAGTTATGGGATCCGCAGTGGTGGCAGTGGTCTGTGCCTGCCTTTGGAGATTGAGATGGCAGTGGCATCTCATGCCTGCCACTGGAGCCTATGCAGGAAGTACCCTGCCGCCTGAAAGCACATGGAGAGAAAGGAACTCCTATGGAAGTCCCGTCCCTCTCTTCCTGTGCCCCCCAGTAATGGCACCTTGCCTCTCTGGTGGACCCAAGCTTCTTTCCTTTTTCCATTGGTTGTGGCGTACCACACCCTAGCCCCTCAGGCTGTCTCCAGGCAACTCCAGTCCTTCCCGTGTCTGACCTCCGAAGCTCGAGCCTCAGCACCAGCTCCTGCCCACCCCAGCCAAGGAGTATCTCAGGCTGGGGAGTGTCAGGTATCTGCACGGACAGACCAGCTATGCAGGTCTCTCTTGGCTTTGCCCTCTGCAAACTGGTTGTTGCACTCTTCTCTGAAGTTCCCCCTCTGTTCTGGTTGATGATCTTGCCAGTGAGGGAACTTACCAGGGTGTGGAAAGCTTTCTTCTTTCACAGTTCCCTCACAGGGGCGCAGCTCCCATCCCAATCCCCACCCCCTTTTTTTTTTAAAATCACACATTTTATTTATTTTTATTTACTTATCTAATGTCTGTATTGGGTCTTTGTTGCCCCATGAACTTTTTCTCTAGTTGCAGTGTACAAGCTTCTCATTGTGGTGGTTTCTATTGCTCGTGGATGAAGCGCAGGCTCTAGGGCATGAGGGTTTCAGTAGTCACGCCTTCCAGGCTCTAGAGCACAGGCTCAGCAGTTGTGATGCATAGGCTTAGTTGCTCTGTGGCATGTGGGATCTTCCCAGATCAGGGATGAAACCTGTTTCTCCTGCATTGGTAGGTGGATTCTTTACCACTGAGCCACCAAGGATGCCCTCCCAATTCCTCTCTTCCCTTTCTTTCTTTTTTCTTTTTTTTTATTATTTTGTTCTACCCAGTTATGTGGAGATTTTTCTCACCCCTCTGGAAGTGTGAGATTTTCTGCTAGCGTTTAGTAGATGTTCTGTGAGAATCAATCCACATGTCAGTGTATTTTTGATATATTTTGTGGGAGAAGGTAAGCTCCATATCTTACTCCTCCACCATCTTGGTTGAAAATCACCAAGTAGATTTTAAAAACTATTTTCATATGGTCAAACTGATGAAGCATCTCTTTTATAGAAGGATCATAGCCTTAAAAATGAAATCTATTTATGTTGTTTCTTGCTAATTTATCTTTGGTATTTCACTATTGCCTTTTACTGGTTAAATTTGAATCTTCTTATTCTGACATATAAGTTTTTTTTATTATCCCTTTTCTACTTCACTTTTCTCCTTTTTCTGCCAAACACACTCCTTTTGAAAGTCCCCCGGAAGTTCCCTGTTCATGCATATCGGCATTTTTGTCTAACTGCTTCACATAGGAACACACACAAAGATACGTCCTCTGTTAAAGGCGATTTTGCAAGTGCAGAGTCTTGTACAGTATCTGGCATGCTTACTTTGTTGATTAAATAAATGATTGAAGTGATCAGAGAACAATAGTTTAAAAGCAAAACATAACCGTCATACTATTTCCTGTTCTTCTAATTTTCACATTTCCGAGAAAACAGCGTAGTTGAGCTAGTACAGTTTATAACTTTCACAATTTCACAGTGCCCATAGTTATCTGAAACAAAATGCTAAGCAGGTTTCTATGGCAAAGAAAACCAGCGGCTGAAGAATTTATGTTCCAGTCTCCATGACAGCTAACTGTGGCGAGGTGATTAGGTTCTAGCCAATAGAATAGGAGAAGTACTAAGTACAACTTAATACTTTTAAAAAGGGAAATGTATGCCTTCCCCTCACTTTTTTCCTTTCCTGCTAGCAGGAATGGAAATGTGAGGACAGGAACTGGAGAAGTACTCCTAGACTAAATGATAGAAACTATGTGTTGAGAATAAGAAAGCAGTAGGAGAGAGGGAGTCAGGTGTCTGAGATGATGGTGCCACCTTTTCAGCCCCATGCTGCTCATGCTTGGCCTGTGAACATGACACAAAAAGTAACTGCTACCTTATTTAAATCATTGTTATTTTGGCCTTTGTTACAGAAGTCATATTTGTATCCTAGGTAATACAGTGCCCTTGGGGATCACGTCCCATCCCTGGGATTACTCCTTGCTAATCCTGTGTGACAAGTTGGTATCAGGCGGTTAGGGAATTAGCAATGTGGACGATTTGGATCAAGGAAATGGTAACAATATTATAAATTGAAAGAGGAAGAGGAGGAGAGAGGGAGGTCATTGTTGAAAAGCTGCCTGTATAAGGAGGTAAGCCTTTCCATGGCTGTGGTGTAGGGTCACTCATGAACCTTTTCAGGACCAGACAGATGGGCATCCCAGAAGAAGAAGATGAAAGGAAGATGGTATGAAATAATACAAGGAAACACACTAAAAGAGTAGGCTAGGCTCTAGTCTGTGGCCATAAATTAATGAGGCCTAAAGCCTATGATTGTTAAAATAAAAGTCAAAAGTACCAATGCAGTAGGGAAAGGGCAAAAGATACGGTTCTGGCAAAATGGACCCTGGGCTCCCATTTCAGGCACCTGGTTTCCATTAATCTCATCTCTATAGACTTACAGAGCCTTCTGCCTGTCCCTAACATTGCCTGAGCTGGTATGTAAATTAAACCAACAGCTTTAATCTTTATAACATTATAGCAGGAAAAAATGAAGATAGTAAAAGTCGAGGATGGAGCCAGAATCCATAGGATTCAAATATGTAGTAGCAAAATGCCCCAACAAGGGAACTGGGACAAAGGAAAGAACCACCATAAAACCAGATTTTATTTTCTTCTTTGAACCCCTATCTTCCCTTTACCCCTTTCCAGAATATGCATACATAGGTCGTGTTAAGAAAACCCTTTCCAGTTGGCCTTTTTCCAAGACAAGGGTACAGCTGGGCTGAAGGGCCACATGTTGAAGTTATTAATATGCCTATGCCCTTCTCCCCCACCGAGTTCACTGATCAAAGGCCCTGCCAGAGTAGCAATGGATAGCCTCGCATAATGGGAACTGAAATTCTACTTAAGAAACCAGCTTTGCCAAAACACACTACCTTTTAAAGTGAAACATTCCATGCACATATTAACCTGATTACAGAAAGGAAGGGGGATCTTTTTTCCTTCTGTACCCTGCTAATAATTTTCTGTCAAGTCTGATTTGGCTTTAGCTGTACTCCAAGTTCTTGTGATGTGCCCTGATCACCAGTAAACTGAAAACAGAAGGTGCTGAACTAACTCTGAGACAGGAGGCTCTGGCCATGAATTCAGACGCTGCAGAATTCAGTTCCTTGCCAACAAGGAAGGCCAGTGACTTTTTCAGTCTCTGACAACCAGCAGCCTGCCTCTGATTCACACAGTCAGCGAAGGAATCATATGCAGAAAATGGTGGAAATAATTAAGGGTTCTTAGAGTTAACAGAAGCATCAGCTCATTACACGGGGCCCCTACCTCCAGAGGGAGTGAACCATTGTGCTGCTTAGGAAAACAACGACTAACAAAGCATTTTGAAGTTCTAGCCCTAGGTTGAAGAATTGGTTAGGTAACAGAAATGGGAAACAAACCATATTTTAAGGAAGCAGTGTCATTTTTTTCTGTCCAATAAGCAAAAAGAAATACTTCATGGTTTATTTCTGTGTATTCCTGGATAACCTGGTACCTGCATAGCTGAGAAAATTTTGTCCCTAGATAGAGTATCAAAGATTGCAGTATTGTGCAGCTGTCCAAATAGAGGGCCAATCCACAGAGGGTCTGCACATGATGGCCCCCTTTCTTTCTAACACATCAGAGGACAGTTCCTGCTGGAGGATAGGCAGATGAGCTACATGGCTGCTTTGGGAGCCTCAAGCACTAGAATGTGGCAGATTGCAGACTCTTTGTCAAGTTTTACAGACTCTCAAATCCCAAGATCCTTTGCCTACAATTATAAACATAAAGAATCAACAATACAGTATATTAACACATATATGTGGAATTTAGAAAGACAGTAACGAGAACCCAACATGCGAGACAGCAAAAGGAACGCAGATGTATAGAATAGACTCGTGGACTCTGTGGATGAGGGTAAGGGTGGGATGATATGGGAGAAGGGCATTGAAACAAGTTAATTATCATATGTCTAATCAATCGCCAGCCCAGGATTGATGCTTGGGGCTGGTGCAGCCAGATTTCCCGGGGTGAGGGAGAAGGGAGGGGAATTCTGGAGGGGGAGCATATGTAAGCCTATGGTGATATCATGACATTGTATGGCAAAAACAATAAAAAAAAAAAAAAGGAAAAGAAAAAAAAAGAATCACAGACTTCTCTGGGAAGAAATATGTTTTATGAGAAGAATGTCTTACACTGCTCTGTCCTCATGTTTGCACAAACTTTAAGGTGTGGAGCAGTTGCTGATCCTCAAGAGAGTCCAGCAACACCCTAGACAAACAAGTAGAGAAAGGGAAGAAGTGGGCTAAACCAGTCATTTTCTCTTTGTGTTTGGCAACTAGAAAATTATTTGCTAATAAGGACCAAGGTCCTTTTCAGTGATGTCCTATAAGACTTCAGGCAAATGTCCTGTCAAAACACATTAAAAACTTGAGGTTTTATCTGAATGGGCCACTGGATAAGCATAAATAGACATGATAATCCAGTGTCCCTAGTATGTCTGCTAGCTTCTTTTTCTTCTTTTGATATGTTCTCCTATTGTGAAAGCTATCAGATTAACCCAAGAGTGGATGTTCTGGATATCCTGTCTGGGTTTGGTGCTCCTCTTGACAGCCCTCCAGCTGTTTCCTAGAGTCCTGAAAGACCTGTTGCTTTATAGATTAGAATATCTTATTAGCACTGGGATTTGTTTCTCTTTTTCTTGGGCAATCGGAGGAGGCCATATTCTAGATTGACACTGTTCATAATTTCTTATAGTTATGGTATAAAAGACAAGAACAAGGTGGTTACTTAAAAAATACGCTTGGCCTTTGAATCTCACTTGTCTCTAAACAAGGAATGACCACTGATGAAATTCACAACCACATGAGCCAAGAATCTGCAGTGATTCACTTTTTGGCACTCCATAAAGAAGAACATAGCTTTAAAGTGCTGAGTCCGAACCCACAAGGATATAAATCCATTGGATCTGAAGTTCAGTGCCTTAACCACTTGGGCATTCTGGTACCTGAATTTTCTTCTGGTACAAGTGGATATGCTTGGGCGTCCCTGGTGACTCAGTTTATAAAGAATCTGCCTGCGATGCAGGAAATCCAGGTTCGACCACTGGGTCGGGAATATTCCCTGAAGGGAATGGCTACTACACACTCCAGTCTTCTTGCCAAGAGAGAGGAGCCTGTTGGGCTGCAGTCCATGGGGTTGCAAAGAGTTGGACATGGCTAAGTGCTATCAAAATAATAATAATAATCCCATTTCCTAGTAATCTGGGGACAGGATAAAGTTAAGTAATTTTCACATTGGTTTTTAACATTTAAATTCAATACTGTCTTCTGATGTAACTGTATTTGCACACATTATACAAATTGTAAACTTCATGCATGCTGTAGAGAATCTGCGATTAGCACTCAGATGTGTATTTTCTGCTATAATAATGTTGGCATTAAAATCTCCTATATTCAAAAATAAATAAATAAATAAATAAATAAAGTGCTGAGTCCAAACCTAAAACCGAATAAATTGGGATGCTTTGATCTTGAGTGCTTATCTTTATAAATTGTACCTGCAGTGGTTGTAATTAGATACCAAAATGTAGGAAATCATTTGTAAATTCTTGTTAGAGAATCACATGCAAGAATATGTTATTATAGGCAGTCTTTATATCTAATGGGCCTTTAAATTAAAAAAAAACTAAAATATAAATTATTCCTTAGAAAGAAAGTTAAGGGAAGTTTCAGAAAATATTTCATTTCCTTTTGTAGATTTCTTTCATTTATTTTTATCACACTATGCTATGGTATGTTTTACCAAAAGAACATTTACTAAAAGGCTTGAGCAGCATGACTACCTTACCTGAATTTTTAAAATATAGAAAAAGAAACGAATATCCCTCAATGTATTGTAAGGAAAGGCATTATAACGAGTCACTATAAATGGGATCCCAAACCACATACATGGAAGGAAAGGATGGAGGAATAGAAAGAGAAGAGGGTGAGAAGAAGAGGGGGGAGAGAGGGAGGGGAGAGGAGAAGAAAGAAAAGTAAAAAGAAAGCATGCAAGCTGAGGAGTGTGTACACATCAGTTCAGTTCAGTTCAGTCGCTCAGTCGTGTCCGACTCTTTGCAACCCCGTGAACTGCAGCACGCCAGGCCTCCCTGTCCATCACCAATTCCTGGAGTTTACCCAAACTCATGTCCGTTGAGTCAGTGATGCTATCCAGCCATCTCATCCTCTGTCGTCCCCTTCTCCTCCTGTCCTCGGTCTTTCCCAGCATCAGGGTCTTTTCCAATAAGTCAGCTGTCTGCATCAGATGGCCAAAGTATTGGAGTTTCAGCTTCAACATCAGTCCTTCCAATGAACACCCAGGACTGATCTCCTTTACAATGGACTGGTTGGATCTCCTTGCAGTCCAAGGGACTCTCAAGAGTGTTCTCCAACACCACAGTTCAAAAGCATCAATTCTTCGGCACTCAACTTTCTTTATAGTCCAAATCTCACATCTATACATGACTACTGGAAAAACCATAGCCTTGACTAGACGGACCTTTGTTGGCAAAGTAATGTCTCTACTTTTTAATATGCTGTCTAGGTTGCTCATAACTTTCCTTCCATGGAGTAAGCATCTTTTAATTTCAAGGATGTACTCACCATCTGCAGTGATTTTGGAGCCCCCCAAAATAAAGTCTCTCATTGTTTCCACTGTTTCCCCATCTATTTCCCATGAAGTGATGGGACCAGATGCCATAATCTTAGTTTTCTGAATATTGAGCTTTAAGCCAACTTTTTCACTCTCCTCTTTCACATTCATCAAGAGGCTCTTTAGTTCTTGTTTGTTTTCTGCCATAAGGGTGATGTCATCCGTATATGAGGTTATTGATATTTCTCCCAGTAATCTTGATTCTAGCTTGTGCTTCCTCCAGCCCAGTGTTTCTCATGATGTACTCTGCATATAAGTTAAATAAGCAGGGTGACAATATACAGTCCTGACGTACTCCTTTTCCTATTTGGAACCAGTCTCTTGTTCCATGTCCAGTTCTAACGGTTGATTCCTGACCTGCATACAGGTTTCTCAAGAGACAGGTTAGATGGTCTGGTATTCCCATGTCCTTCAGAATTTTCCACAGCTTATTGTGATCCACACAGTCAAAGGCTTTGGCATAGTCAATAAAGCAGATATAGATGTTTTTCTGGAACTCTCTTGCATTTTCGGTGATCCAGCGGATGTTGGCAATTTGACCTCTGGTTCCTCTGCCTTTTCTAAAACCAGGTTGAACATCTGGAAGTTCATGGTTCACGTACTGTTGAAGCCTTCTTTGGAGAATTTTGAGCATTACTTTACTAGCATATGAGATGAGTGCAATTGTGTGGTAGTTTGAGCATTCTTTGGCATTGCCTTTCTTTGAGATTGGCATTAACACTGACCTTTTCCAGTCCTGTGGCCGCTGCTGAGTTTTCCAAATTTGCTGGCATATTGAGTGCAGCCCTTTCACAGCATCATCTTTTAGGATTTGAAATAGCTCAACTGGCATTCCATCACCTCCACTAGCTTTGTTCATAGCGATGCTTCCTAAGGCCCACTTGACTTCACATTCCAGGATGTCTGGCTCTAGGTGAGTGATCACACCATCATGATTATCTGGGACATGATGATCTATTTTGTATAGTTCTTCTGTGTATTCTTGAAACCTCTTCTTAATATCCTCTGCTTCTGTTAGGTTCATACCATTTCTATCCTTTATCGAGCCCATCTTGGCAAGAAACGTTTCCTTGGTGTCTCTAATTTTCTTGAAGAGATGTCTAGTCTTTCTCATTCTACTGTTTTCCTCTGTTTCTTTGGATTGATCGCTGAGGAAGCCTTTCTTATCTCTCCTTGCTATTCTTTGGAACTCTGCTCTCAAATGGGTATATCTTTCCTTTTCTCCTTTGCTTTTCAATTCTCTTCTTTTCACATAGTCCTTATGAAAAAGTGATTTGAGACAGGAGGTTAACGAGTAGTCAAGAGAGTGGAGCTGGATGGAAGCATAAGATATAATGGGCTTTAGAAAGAGGTGAAGTATTCTCAGCTATATCAGCTTTAACTATTGTTTAAAATTTTCTTTCATATTCCTTGCATTAAAACTTTACTGAAATTATTAAATTTTTACTAAATTACTAAACAAAATAGTCTGATCATCTCAGTTTTTCCTCCTGTGCCTATTGTCATCCAGAAAAGTTTTTCTGAGTGTTTAAAAAGCACATCATGGTACTCTAAAAGAACAGAACATTCTGAGAAAAATTTAGAACTGTTTAAGTTCTGTAAGTGTGCCAGGCACTTCCTGATTCTGGATATTTGCTTCAGTGGATTTGCTTTGCTGTGATGTCCAAGTGATAAGGGTGGGAGTAAATCACCAGGTTTATAGGAGAGAGATGCCTTCATCCCCCAAAACATCAAGACCAAACCCAAAATAGGTCAGTGACACAATTTTAAGCCTCGAACTTCTTAACATTGATACAGGTTCAGGTTCCGTTGTTCCAGGAACCACAGTGACTTTTTCATCCCTAGCGTGATGTGTGATGGAGCTCATCATGGTGTCACTGTGCCAGAACATGCAAAACCAGGGCTGTGAGCCGGCTTCAGGCTGACAGAGGCACAGTGAATCTACCTGAGACAGAATTTGCGTCTGAGCCTCTTCTCCATTGGGATGCACCTGACATGGACCCACTTTCTTGGCCCACTGTAATATTAAGCTCATTTGGTATAAAGTGTGATTTTTCTTTTGTTGTTTGTTATGTTTTAAATAACATTTAAAACACATTTTGTAAAAGTAGTACATTTGGGATAAAATTCAAACAGTTAAAAGAGAATACAATGAAAATTGTGTCTCTCCCACCCTGACTCCCACTTTCCTCAAAAGCGACTGCTGTTACTAGTATTTTTTTAATCCATCAGGTACTCATTGTGCACATACTCACATTTTTATACATATAGATTTATATATGTATAAAGTAAATATATTTGCTATTTATTTGTGTATTATATATGTATATAAGCTCTAGCTTATTATACAACCTGTGTTACATCTTGAATATTTAAAAATCCATCTTGTATATCTACTGTGGAAAACACACAGGCAGAAAAGGGCTTAAAGAACTTAAAAGTAGAGTTTAACTGAATCATATAAAGGAAACGTTTATCACCCAGGTTAAGAAATAGAACCCCAGAGCTCCAGAAGCACCTTCTTTTTTCCATATGCTCCTTTCTCATCACACCCTTAACATAATCACTGTCCTGGCTTTCATGGAAATTACATTCTTTGTTTTCTCTAAAGTTTTACTTTAGAGATATATAAATAAAAGAGTTTCCAGTTTGGGGTCTTCACAAAAAGGGCTGCTAGAAGAATGCTTTTGTGTTGCGAGTACCTATGGGTGAGTTTCTTTAGGGTATACAAATATGAGTGGAATTGCTGAGTTATATGTCATGCATATCTCCATCTTTACTGTATAATGCCAGAGTATTCTCCAGTTTACATGCCCATGTTAGTTTTTAAGAGAATTCAAAACCTATAGCAACACTTGGTATTGTCAGATTTTTAGCTAATCTTGTGGATATGTGACATCAGAATCATTTTGTGCCTTTAATCTCTATTTCCCTGAGATTATCTTTTCACATGTTAATCAGCCTTTTGAATTTCTTCTTTTGTGAAGTGCCTGTTGAGGTTTTTGCCCATTTATTCCCTTCCTGCTGTTTTATTAATGACTTTAGTAGAAGTTCTTTGCATATTGGAATACTAGTACTCTGCTTAGTTATACATGTGGCTTTCTCTTCCTCCATGGCTTACATTTCATGTTTGGCCTAGTGTCTTTTGATATGCCAAAGAAGTTTTTAACATTAATATAAATTTGTCAGCATCTCCCTTTCTCATAAATTATGTTTTAAAAAAGAAATCTCCAAGTTCATGAAAATATTCTTCTATATTATCTTCTACAATTTTAAGATTGATTTGCTAAAAGAGGTTTTTAGGTCAATTATCCATCAGAAAATGATGCTACAGAGGGGTCCAGTTTTATATTTTTTACCCATGGATACCCAGTTTTTCTAGTACCTTTTATTGAAAGGACCCTTTATTTTCCTACTCTGAATTTTGTCATAAATTAAGTATCCATATATGTGTGGGTTTGCTTCTGGGCTCTCCTGTTTTCTCTTTGTCCATCTATGCACCTGTTCACATTGTTTTCATTTCTGTAGCTCTAGAATAAGCCTTTATATTGATAGAATGAGATATTCTATATGTTTATTCTTCAAGAGTGTTATGGTTCTTCTTGGTCTTTTGCATTTCCATATGTCTTAGTCTTCTCAGGTTGCTATAACAAAATACCACAGACTAGATAGCTTACAAAGAGAAATTTATTTCTCTCAGTTTGGGACGCTAGAAATCCAAGATCAGAAAGCCCTTGTGGTCAGGTGAGGGCCCTCTTCCATGTTGCAGACTTCTTGTCATATCTGCATGTGGCAAAGAGTGAACTAGCTCCCTGGGGTCTCTCTTATAAAGGACACTAATCCAATTTATGAGTGTTGTGCTTTCATGACCTAAGCACCTCCCAAAGACCTCCACTTGCTAATACAGCCACGTTGCACATTAGATTGTCAACATATGGACTTTAGGAGGAGACAAAGATTTAGACCATAACACCACATAAATTTTAGAATTAGCTTATTGAATTGCCTACAATGCAGCCTATTCAGTTTTTGGTGGGTATGATATTGAATCATATACATCAAATTAGAGGGAACTGACAATTTTGAAATAGAAGAAAGCTAGAGGACTTCTGGTACCTGATCTCAGGACTTACTATGAAGCTGTACTAATCAAGACAATGTAGTGCTGATTTGAATAGAAGTAGAGATAAATGATACAGAACAGGAAGTTCAGAAATAGTGCCATACATATATGGTCACTTGATTTTCTACAAAGATGCCAAGGTTATACAATGGAGTAATGATAGTCTTTCCAAAAAATGGTACTGGAACAACTGGACATCTGTATGCAAAAAAAAAGAAAAAAGAAAGAACGCCCCCCCCCCATGCTTCATATACTATGCAAAAATAGTAACTCAGAATTAATCATAGATTTCAATGTAAAATCTAACATTATAAGACTTCTAGAAGATGTAGGGGAAAATCTTAAAATGTCTAAAGTGACCTTAGCACAGATTTCTCAGCTCACAGAAGGTACATATTATGGAGGAAAATTTGACAAATTTAACTTGAAATTTAAAGCTCTGGTATTCAAAATACAATGTTAATAAAATAAAAAGATGGGTGGCAAATAAGCAAATGAATAGATCGTGTAACTCATTAGTCATAAGGAAAATACAAAATTGCAATGAGATACCAATACACATTTTAGAATGGTTATAATTTAGAAAAACGGATACTACAGAGTACTCCTGGGTATGCAAAGCAATCAGAACTCCTGTTTCTGGTGGGAGTGTAAATTGCTATTATCATTTTAGGAAACAGGCAGTGTGTTAGTCACCAGTTGCTACATAGATTATATATATTTAGCAGTTTAAAACAACACACATGTGTGATCTCACAGTTTCTATGAGTCAGGATGCTGGGCGAGCTTTACTGAGTCCTCTGTTTAGGTCTCTTAATAAGACTGCATCTGAGGCTCAGTTTAGGAAAGGTCTGATCTCAAGCTCGTGTGGTGGTTGGGAGGATTCATTTCCTTGTGGGCCATCAGATTGAGAGCCTCAATTCATTGTCGGCTGTTGGTTGCCCTCAGATTCTTGCTAATGGGCTAAATTATATGGTATCTTACTTCATCAGAAACAAGAAGAGAGAATAGAGGAGGTCTGTTAATAAGACAGAAGTTAAAATTTTATGTAGTGTAATCATGGAAATGACATCCTGTCACTTCTGCTGTGTTTTGTTGGTTAGAAGCAGGTTCCACCCACACCTAAGGAAAGTATATTACACAGGGCATACATACTAGGAGGCTGGGATAACTGGCGCTATCTTAGACTCTGTCTACCGGAAGTGTCCTCTTATAAAATTATATATTACACTTACCATTTTTGTTGTTTCTGTTCAGTTGCTAAGTCACGTCTGACTCTTTGTGACCCCATGGACTGTACCACACCAGGCTTCCCTGTCCTTCACTATCTCCCACAGTTTGCTCAAACTCATGTCTATAGAGTTGGTTGATGCCATCCGACCATCTCATCCTCTGTCATCCCCTTCTCCTTCTGCCCTCAATCTTTCCCAGCTTCAGAGTCTTTTCCAATGAGTTGGCACTTCGCATCAGGTGACCACAGTATTGGAACTTCAGCATCAGCCCTTCCAATGAATATTCAGGGTTGATTTCCTTTGAGATTGACTGGTTTGATCTCCTTTGCTGCCCATGGGACTCTCAAGAGTCTTCTCCAGCACCGCAGTTCAAAAGCATGAATTCTTTAGTGCTCAGCCTTCTTTATGGTCCAGCTCTCACATCCATACATGACTACTGGAAAAGCCATAGCTTTGATTGTACGGACCTTTGTCTGCAAAGTAATATCTCTGTTTTTTAATATGCTGTCTAGGTTTGTCACAGCTTTTCTTCCAAGGAGCAAGCATCTTAATTTCATGGCTGCAGTCACTGTCTGCAGTGATTTTGGAGCCCAAGAAAATAAAGTCTGTCACTGTTTGCATTGTTTGCCATGAAGTGATGGAACTGGATGTCATGACCTTAGTTTTTTGAATGTTGAGTTTTAAGCCAGCTTTTTCACTCTCCTCTTTCACCTTCATCAAGAGGCTTTGTTCCTCTTTGCTTTCTGCCATTAGGGTGGTGTCATCTGCATATCTGCGGTTATTGATATTCCTCCCAGCAATCTTGATTCCAGCTAGTGATTCATCCACCCTGGCATTTCACATGGTATACTCTGCATATAAGTTAAATAAGCAGGGTGACAATATACAGCCTTGACATATTCCTTTCCCCACTAGAACCAGTCCATTGTTTCATATCCATTTCTAACTGTTGCTTCTTGTTCTGCATACAGCTTTCTCAGGAGGCAGGAAAGGTGGTCTAGCATTTTCATCCCTTTAAGAATTTTCCACTTTTTTGTGATCCACAGTCAAAAGCTTTGGCATGTGTAGTCAATGAAGCAGAAGTAGATGTTTTTCTGGAATTCCCTTGCTTTTTCTGTCATCCAACAGGTGTGCATGCTGAGTCACTTCAGTCACATCCAACTCTTTGGGACCCTATGGACAGTAGCCTTTTTTGTACAGTTCTTCTGTTTATTCTTGCCACCTCTTAATATTTTCTGCTTCTGTTAGGTCCATACCATTTCTGTCCTTTATTATGCCTTTCGTTGCATGAAATGTTCCATTGGTATCTCTAATTTTCTTGAAGAGATCTTTAGTCTTTCCCATTCTGTTGTTTTCCTCTTTCTTTGCATTCCTCACTTAAGAAGGCTTTCTTATCTCTCCTTGCTCTTCTTTGGAACTCTGCATTTAGATGAGTATATCTTTCCTTTTCTCCTTTTCCTTTCCCTTCATTTCTCAGCTATTTTTCAAGGCCTCCTCAGACAACCATTTTGCCTTGTTGCAATTCTTTTTCTTGGGGATGCTTTTGGTCACTGCTTCCTGTATAATGTTACAAACCTCTGTCCGTAGTTCTTCAGGCACTTTCTCTATCAGATCCAATCTCTTGATTCTGTTTATCACTTATACTGTATAATCATAAGAGTTTTGGTTCAGGTCATACCTGAACGGCCTACCAGATTTCCCTGTGTTCTTCAATATAAGTCTGAATTTTGCAACAAGAGGCTCATGATCTGAGTCACAGTCAGCTCCTGGTCTTGTTTTTTCTGACTGTATAGAGCTTCTCCATCTTTAGCTACAAAGAATAATCAGTCTGATTTCAGTATTGACCATCTGGTGATGTCCATGTGTAGAGTCATCTCTTGTGTTGTTGGAAAAGGGGTTTTGCTATGATCAGTGAGTCTCTTGGCGAAACTCTGTTAGCCTTTGCCCTGCTTCATTTTTCACTCCAAGGCCAGACTTGCCTGTTACTCTAGGTGTCTGTTAGACTTCCTACTTTTGCATTCCAGTCCCCTGTGATCAAAAGGATATCTTTTTTTGGTATTAGTTCTAGAAGGTCCTGTAGGTATGTCTTCATAAAACATTTACCATATAACCCAGCAATCCTATGCCTAGGTATTTACTCAAGAGAATATAAAACATACGTCCACATAAAAATCTACACATGAATATTTATAGCAACTTTATCAAAAATTGTCCCAAAGTGGAAAAACCCAAATATCCATCACCTGGTCAATGAGTAACTACATCATGGTATAGCCACAGTGGAACACTATTCTATGAAAAAAGGAGATGGAACTGTTGACACATTTAAGAACATAGATGAATCTCCAAAGCCTTATGCTTAATGAAAGAAAACCAGATGCAAAAGTCTACATACTGTTCAGTTCAGTCAATCAGTCATGTCCGACTCTTTGTGACCCCATGGACTGCAGCACACCAGGCCTCCCTGTCCAGTACCAACTCCCAGAGCTTACTCGAACTCATGTCCATTGAGTTGGTGATGCCATCCAACCATTTCATCGTCTGTCATCCCCTTCTCCTCCCGCCTTCAATCTTTCTCAGCATCAGGGTCTTTTCCAATGAGTCATCTCTTTGCATCAGGTAGCCTAAGTATTGGAGTTCCAGCTTCAACATCAGTCCTTCCAATAAATATTCAGGACTGATTTCCTTTAAGATGGACTGGTTGGATCTCCTTGCAGTTCAAGGGACTCTCAAGAGTCTTCTCCAACACCATAGTTCAAAAGCATCAATCCTTTGGTGCTCAGCTTTCTTTATAGGTCAACTCTCACATCCACACATGACTACTGGAAAAATCATAACCTTGACTAGATGGACCTACATACTCTATGAAGGTGAAAGTTGCTCAGTTGTGTCTGACTCTTTGTGACTCCGTGGACTGTACAGTCCATGGAATTATTCAGGCCAGAATACTGGAGTGGGTAGCCATTACCTTCTCCAGGGGATCTTCACAACCCAAGGATTGAACCCAGGTCTAAGCGTCTGCCTACCATTCGGGAGACCTGGGTTTGATCCCTGGGTTGGAAAGATCCCCTGGAGAAGGGAAATGGCAACCCACTCCAGTATTCTTGCCTGGAAAATCCCATGGATGGAGGATCCTGATAGGCTACAGTCCATGGGGTCGCAAAGAGTCACACATGACTGAGCAACTTCACTTCCTTTCTTTCTTTTCTCCCACATTTCAGGCGGATTCTTTACCAGCTGAGCCACAAGGGAAGCCCTCATACTGTATACTTTTGTTTACATTATATTCTCTTAAAAGACAAAGTTATAGGGAAAGAAAACAGATCAGTGTTGCTTGAGATGGGGATTGAGAGAGGATTGACAACCACAGGAGGGAACCTTTTCAAGGGTAATGGAAATATCCTATATGTTGATTTGATGGTGTTACATAACATACATTTGTCAAAACTCATAAAGCTATACCTATAAAGGATGATTTTGACTGTGTGTAGATCATACCTCAGCAGATCTAACTTAAAAATAAGTCTTTAGTACTCAAGGATTTTTTTTAAAGGCACTAGAGTTTGAGGTTTGGCTAGGGGATGTGTTTTATTTTGCTAACAAAGTTTTGAAAATTAAAAACTTAAATGTTTGTTTTTCTTTCTGAAGGCTGATTTCTCCTCTATGGCAAGAATGCCTCAATTTATAGGCCATTTATTGAACTGATTGCACGTTTAGCTCTTCCCACACTATGTTTTGAGTATTGACTACACCTGCATAAATACATAAAGCTTAGAAAAAGAGGGACTTCACTGGTGGTGCCGTAGTTAAGACTTCATGCTTCCAATGCAGAGGGCAGGCGTTCAGTCCC
Organism: Antilocapra americana; assembly: GCA_007570785.1. Classification (NCBI taxonomy): domain Eukaryota; kingdom Metazoa; phylum Chordata; class Mammalia; order Artiodactyla; family Antilocapridae; genus Antilocapra; species Antilocapra americana. The sequence goes on from ML664203.1 coordinate 3,696,406, forward strand.
TAGTCAAGGAACTAAGATCCCACATGCCTCATGGAGTGACCCAAAAAAGAAATATTAAACCTATCATTCTTAACCTATAAAAGGCTAATGGGAATTAGTACTCTCACTTGCTCCACGGACAGTATAAGAAGTATAAAGGATTTTAACTCCATTTACTTTCTCTTAACCTAAATGCTAATATTGTATATTTAAATTCTATGCATTTTTAAAAACTACACAGCAGTTTTTTATACCATCAGTATTTATTTTATTGAAATGTAATTGATATATAATGTATTAGTTTTAGGTGTGCATAATGATCTGATTATATGGATATATTGCCAGTGAATGCCACAGTAAGTTTAGTTAAAATCCATCACCGAATAGTTTTTAACTGAACTTCTGTGGCATTCACTTGCAGTACATCCACACAGCAAATCATTATGTCCATCTAAAACTAATACATTATACCAATTACATTTTAATAATAAAAATAAATGAATACTGATAGTATAAAAGAAATCCATCACCACACATAGCTAGAGTTTCTCTGGTGGCTCAGTTGCTGAAAAACCTACTTGCAATGCAGGAGACACAGCTTCGATCCCTGGGTTGGGAAGGTTCTGTGGAGAAGGAAATGGCAATCAGCCCCAGTATTCTTGCCTGGGAAATCCTGTGGACAGAGGAGTCTAGTAGGCTGTCTAGTCCATGGGGTCACAAGAGTTGGACATGACTTAATGATTAAACTGCCACCACCTCACATAGTTGCAGATTTTGTCTTGTGATAAGAACTTTTTAAAGATCTACTATCTTAGCAACTTTAAAACTTACAATGTAGTGTTGTTAATAGAACTATAGTAACTATGCTATACATTACATCCCCAAGATGTAATTATCTTCTAGCTGGAAGATTGTTCCTTTTTACCACCATCGCTTAATTTACTTATTTCACCCACTTCCGCAGTCTCTAGCAATCACCAATCTGCTCTCTGCATCTCTAAGTTCTTTTTTTTTCTGTTTTTTTGTTTTGTTTTGTTTCATTTTTCTTTTATTTATTTAAAATTTTCTTTACATTATTGTGTTGGTTTCGCCATACACTGACATGAATCTGCCATGGGTATACATATGTTCCCCTTCCAGAACCCCTCTCCCTCCTCCCTCCCAATTCCCTCTCTCTGGGTCATCCCGGTGCACCAGCCCCAAGCATCAGACCTGGGCTGGCGATTGATTTCACATGTGATAAATTAACATGTTTCAATGCCGTTCTCCCATATCATCCCACCCTTGCCCTTTCCCATAGAGTCCAAAAGACTGTTCTATACATCTGCATTTCTTTTGCTGTCTTGCATACAGGATTCTCGTTACCATCTTTCTAAATTCCATATATATGCGTTAGTATACTGTATTTTTGTTTTAATTTCTGGCTTACTTTACTCTGTATAATAGGCTCCAGTTCTGTCCACCTGAGTAGAACTGATTCAAATGAATTCTTTTTAATGGCTGAGTAATATTCCATTGTGTGTATGTACCACAGCTTTCTTATCTGTTCGTCTGTCGATGGACATCTAGGTTGCTTCTATGTCCTGGCTATTGTAAACAATGCGGCGATGAACATTGGCGTAAACATGTCTCTTTCAATTCTGGTTTCCTCAGTGTGTATGCCCAGCAGTGGGATTGTTGGGTCATATGGCAGGTCTATTTTCAGTTTTTTAAGGAATCTCCACACTGTTTTCCATAGTGGCTGTACTAGTGTGCATTCCCACCAACAGTGTAAGAGGGTTCCCTTTTCTCCACATCCTCTCTAGCATTTATTGCTTGTAGACTTTTGGATGGCAGCAACTCTGACTGGTGTAAAGTGGTACCTCATTGTGGTTTTGATTTGCATTTCTCTGATAATGAGTGATGTTGAGCTTCTTTTCATGTGTTTGTTAGCCATTTTTATGTCTTCTTTGGAGAAATGTCTGTTTAGTTCTTTGGCCCACTTTTTGATTGGGTCGTTTATTTTCCTGGAATGGAGCTTCAGGAGTTGCTTGTATATTTTTGAGATTAATTGTTTGTCCGTTGCTTCGTTTGCTATTATTTTCTCCCATTCTGAAGGCTGCCTTTTCACCTTGCTTTTAGTTTCCTTTGTTGTGCAGAAGCTTTTCATGTTAATTAGGTCCCATTTGTTTATTTGTGCTTTTATTTGCAATATTCTGGGAGGTGGGTCATAGAGGATCCTGCTTTGGTTTATGTCGGAGAGTGTTTTGCCTATATTTTCCTCAAGGAGTTTTATAGTTTCTGGTCTTATGTTTAGATCTTTGATCCATTTTGAGTTTATCTTTGTGTATGCTGTTAGAAAGTGTTCTAGTTTCATTCTTTTACAAGTGGCTGTCCAGTTTTCCCAGCACCACTTGTTAAAGAGGTTGTCTTTTCTCCATTGTATATTCTTGCCTCCTTTGTCAAAGATAAGGTGTCCATAGGTGTGTGGATTTATCTCTGGGCTTTCTATTTTGTTCCATTGATCTCTATTTCTGTCTTTGTGCCAGTACCATCCTGTCGTGATGACTGTGGCTTTGTAGTACAGCCTAAAGTCAGGTAGGTTGATTCCTCCAGTTCCATTCTTCTTTCTCAAGATTGCTTTGGCTATTCGAGGTTTTTTTGTATTTCCATACAAATTGTGAAATTATTTGTTCTAATTCTCTGAAAAAGACCTCTGGTAGCTTGATAGGAATTGCATTGAATCTATAGATTGCTCTGGGTAGTATACTCATTTTCACTATATTGATTCTTCCAATCCATGAACACGGTATATTTCTCCATCTATTTGTGTCCTCTTTGATTTCTTTCATCAGTGTTTTATAGTTTTCTATATAGAAGTCTTTTGTTTCTTCAGGTAGAAATACTCCTAAGTATTTTATTCTTTTTGTTTCGATGGTGAATGGAATGGTTTCCTTAATTTCTCTTTCTGTTTTCTCATTGTTAGTGTATAGGAATGCCAGGGATTTCTGTGTGTTGATTTTGTATCCTGCAACTTTACTATATTCACTGATTAGCTCTAGTAATTTTCTGGTAGATAGTGGGAGACTTTAATACTCCACTCACACTGATGGATAGATCAACTAAACAGAAAATTAACAAGGAAACACAAACTTTAAATGATACAATAGACTGGTTAGACCTAACTGATATCTATAGGACATTCCACCCCAAAACAATGAATTTCACCTTTTTCTCAAGCGCATACAGGACCTTCTCCAGAATAGATCACATCCTGGGCCATAAATTTAGCCTTGGTAAATTCAAAAAAATTGAAATCATTCCAAGCATCTTTTCTGACCACAATGCAGTGAGATTGGATATCAATTACAGGAGAAAAGCATTTAAAAATTCCAACATATGGAGGCTCAACAACACGCTGCTGAATAACCAACAAATCACAGAAGAAATCAAAAAAGAAATCAAAATATGCATAGAAATGAATGAAAATGAAAACACAACAACCCAAAACCTATGGGACACTGTAAAAGCAGTGCTAAGGGGAAGGTTCATAGCAATACAAGCTTACCTCAGGAAACAAGAAAAAAGTCAAATAAATAACCTAACTTTATACCTAAAGCAACTAGAAAAGGAAGAAATGCGGAAGCCCAGGGTTAGTAGAAGGAAAGAAATCTTAAAGATCAGGGCAGAAATAAATGCAAAGGAAACAGGAGACCATAGCAAAAATCAACAAAGCCAAAAGCTGGTTCTTTGAGAAGATAAATAAAATTGACAAGCCGTTAGCCAGACTCATCAAGAAACAAAGGGAGAAGAATCAAATCAACAAAATTAGAAATGAAAATGGAGAGATCACAACAGAATACACAGAAATACAAAGGATCATAAGAGACTATTATCAGCAACTATATGCAAATAAGCTTGGAAGAAATGGACAAATTCTTAGAAAAGTACAACTTTCCAAAACTAAACCAGAAAGAGAGAGAATCTTAACAAACCCATCACAAGCACGAAAAGTGAAACTGTAATCAGAAATCTTTCAACAAACAAAAGCCCAGGACCAGATGGCTTCACAGCTGAATTATACCAAAAATTTAGAGAAGAGCTAACACCTATTCTACTCAAACTCTTCCAGAAAATTGCAGAGGAAGGTAAACTTCCAAACTTATTCTGTGAGGCCACCATCACCCTAATTCCGAAACCCGACAGAGATGCCACAAAAAAAGAAAACTATAGGCCAATATCATTGATGAACATAGATTCAAAAATCCTTAACAAAATTCTAGCAAATAGGATCCAACAACACATTAAAAAGATCATGATCAAGTAGGCTTTATCCCAGGGTTGCAAGGATTCTTCAATATTCTCAAATCAATCAATGTAATACACCACATTAACAAATTGAAAAATAAAAACCACATGATTATCTCAATAGATGCAGAGAAAGCCTTTGACAAAATTCAACATCCATTTATGATAAAAAAAAAACCTCCAAAAAGCAGGAATAGAAGGAACATACCTCAACATAATAAAAGCTATATATGACAAACCCACAGCAAACATTATCTTCAATGGTGAAAAACTGAAAGCATTTCCCCTAAAGTCAGGAACAAGACAAGGGTGCCCACTCTCACCACTACTATTCAACATAGTTTTGGAAGTCTTGACCACAGCAATCAGAGCAGATAAAGAAATAAAAGGGATCCAGATTGGAAAAAAAGAAGTAAAACTCTCACTATTTGCAGATGACATGATCCTCTACATAGAAAACCGTAAGTTCTTTTTTTTCACTCCACCAATAAGTTGGAGCTTAGTTTTATTTGTCCTTCTTTGACTTATTTACTTAGTATAATACCCTCAAGGTTACCATACATGTTGCAAATAGATTTCCTTTCTTAACACTGAGTAATATTCCATTGTGTATATACATCACATTTTTGTTATCCATTCACCCACTGAGGAACGGTTAAATTATTTTCACATCTTTGGCAATGCTGCAGTAAATATGGGGTGCAGATATCTTTTTGAGGTAGTGATTTCATTTCCTTTGGATAAATACCCAGAAGTGGAACTGCTGACTCATATGGTAGTTCTTTTTTTAAATATTTTGAGGAACTTCTATACTGTTTTCCATAGTAGCTGCACCAGTTAAAAAAACTTATTAGAATGTAGTTGATTAACAATGTTGTGTTAGTTTCAGATATAAAGCAAAGTGATTCAGCTATACATATATACATTCTTTTTTAGATTATTTTCTCATATAGATTATCATAGAATATTGAGTAGAGTTCCCTATGATATATACAGTATGTCCTTGTTGGTTCCTCTCTGTGGGCCAGAGAATCCGCCTACCAGTGCAGGAGACACAAGGGACACAGGTTCAGTCCCTGGGCTGGGAAGATCCCCTGGAGAAGGAGTTGACAACCCACTCCAGTATTCTTGCCTGGAACAATGTCATGGACAGAGGAGCTTGGTGGGTTACCATCCAGGGGGTCGCAGAGTCTCAGATGTGACTGTGCAGACAAGCACATATATAGTAGTGTGCATATGTCAATCCCAAATTCCTGTTTTTAACCTCCCCCCTGCCTCCTCCTCACAATGCATTTCCCTTTTGGTAACCATAAGTTTCTTTTCCATACCTGTAAATCTGTTTCTGTTTTGTAAATAAGTACATTTGTAACATTTTTTAAAACCAGATTCTATATACTGAATGATGTCATATGATATTTGTCTTTCTCTGTTTGACTTACTTATTAACTTAGCATAGTAATCTCTAGGTCCATTCATGTTGCTGCAAATGGCATTATTTTGTAATTTTTAATGGCTGAGTAATATCCCATTGCATATGTGTATCACAGTCTTCTTTATCCACTTCTCTGTTGATGGACATTTAGGTTACTTCCATGTCTTGGCTGTACACAGTGCTGCAATGAGCATTGGGGTACATGTATCATTTCTTTTTTTTTTTGAAAGATTTTTTTGACGTGGATTATTTTTAAAGTCTTACTGAATTTTTTATAGTATTGATTCTATTATGTTTTGGTTCTTGGCCCTGAGACATGTGAGATCTTAGCTCTTGGACCAGGGATTGAACCCACACTCCCTGCACTGAAATGTGAAGTCTTAACCAATGTACTGTCAGGGAAGTCCCTCATTTCTAATGATAATTTTCTCTGGATATATGCCCAGGAGTGAGATTGCTGGATTATATGGTAATTCTATTTTTGGTTTTTTAAGGAACCTCCATACGGTTTTCCATAATGGTGATACTAGTTTACATTTCTACCAACAGTGTAAGAGGGTTCCATTTTCTCCCCACTGTCTTCAGCTTTTATGGTTTGTAGACTTCTTAATGATGGCCATTCTGACCAGTATGAGGTGAAACCTCATTGAAGTTTTGATTTTCACTTCTCTGATAGATAGTGGTGATGAGCATCTTTTCAGGTGTTTTTCAGCCATCTGTGTCCTCTTTGGAGAAGTGTCTATTTAAATCTTCTGCCCGTTTTCTGATTGCGTTGGTGGCTTTTTTTTTTTTCTTCTTTTTACTTAGAGCTGCACAAGCTGTTTGTATATTTTAGAAATAAATCCTTTGTCACTTCGTTTGCAAATATTTTCTCTCTTTTTGTGACTTGTCTTTTTATTTGCATATGGTTTCCTTCATTGTGCAGCTTTTACGTTTAATTAGGTCCCATTTATTTTTGTTTTTATTTTTGTTCCTTTAAGAGGTGGATCCAAAAGGATATTGCTGCAATTTGTGTCAGAGAGTGTTCTGCCTATGCTGTCCTCAAAGAATTTTATAGTATCTCAATTTACATCTAGGTCTTTAATCTACTTTGAGTTTATTTTTGTGTATGGTGTTAGAGAATATTCTAATGTTGTTCTTTTATATGTGGTTGTTTAGTTTTCCCAGAACCACTTATCGCAGAGACTTTTATCCCCCACTGTATATTTTTGCTTCCTTTGTCAAAAGATTAATTGACTATAGGTGTATGGGTTTATTTCTGGGCTCTCTATTCTGTTCAGTTGATAAATATGTCTGTTTTTGTGCCAGTTTCATGTTGGTTTGATTACTATAGCTTTATCTGATAATACTGTAGTATTATCTGAAATCTGGAAAGCTTATGCGTCTAGCTTTGTTCTTTTTCCTCAAGATTGCTTTGGCAATTCTCAATCTTTTTTTCCTCTACATTTACAAAAAAATTAAAGTGTGGTTGATTTACAAAGTTGTGTTACTTTCAGGGATAGAGCATAATAATTCTGTTATACATGCATATATGATATATGTAAAATATGTATATATTATATAATATAAATTCTTTTTCAGATTATTTTTCCTTACAGGTTATTATAAAATATTGAGTATAGTTCTCTGTGCTATATGGTAGTTCCTTGTTGGTTATTTTATATATAGTAGTATGTATATGTTAATCCCAAACTCCTAATCCATTCCTCCCCACCCTTTTCCCTTTGGTGATCATAAGTTTGTTTTCTGTGTCTGTGGGTCTATTTCTGTTTTGTATATAAGTTCATTTGTGTCATTCTTTTTAAGATTTCACATGTAAGTGATAGCATATGATGTTTTGTCTTTCTCTCACTTACTGCACTTAGTATGAGAATATCCAGGTCCATCCCGTTGCTACAAATGGCATTATTTCATTCTTATGTCTAACATTCAACTGTATGTATGTATACACACACCACTTCTTTCATCCAGTCATCTGTTGATGGACATTTAGATTGCTTCCATGTCTTGGCTATTGTAAATAGTGTTGCAGTGAACATTGGGGTGCATGTATCTTTTTGAATTATAGTTTTTGTTGGATATATGCCCAGGAGTGGGATTGCTGGATCATATGACAACTCTATTTTTGGTTCTTTGAGGAGTCTCCATACTGTTTTCCATAGTGGCTGTACCAATTTACACCCCCAGCAAGGGTTCCTCTTCAGCATTTATTATTTGTCATTTCTGATGATGGCCATTCTGACCAGTGTGAGGTGATTGTAGTTTAGATTTGCATTTCTCTAATAATTAGGGTGTCCCTGGTGGCTCAGATGGTAAAGAGTCTGCCTGCAGTGCGGAAGACCTGGGTTTGATCCCTGGACAAGGGAGATCCCCTGGAGAAGGAAATGGCAACCCATTCCAGTATTCAAGCTTGGAAAATCCCATGGATAGAGGAGCCTGGAAGGCTATCTAGTCTATGGGTCGCAAAGAGTCGGACACAACTGAGTGACTTCACTTTGAACTTTAGTGATGTTAAGCACATTTTCATTTGTTTTATTTGCCATCTGTATATAATTCTGGACCTTTTGTGCTTCCATATACATTTTAGGATTATTTGTTCTAAAATTCTGTGGAATTTTTTCTAAAGTTCTGTGGAAAATGTCATGGGTAATTTGATAGGGATTGCATTAAATTTGTATATTGCTTTGGGTAGTATGGTCAATTTAACAATATTAATTCCTCCACTACAAGAACATAGGATATCCTTTGATTTCTTTGAATCATATTCAGTTTCCTTTATCATTGTTTCCTAGTTCTTAGTATATAGATCTTTCAGCTCCTTAGCTAGGTTTATTCCTAGGATCTTTTTTGGGGGGAGGTAGTTTGATATGATTTTTAAATGGGATCATTTTTTTACTTGCTCTTTTTGGTATTTCATAATCAATATAAAGTAACCCAACAGATTTCTGTACTTAATCTTATATCCTGCTACCTTGCTAAATTTGTTTATCAGTTCTAGTATTTTTTGTGTAGAATGTTTAGGGCTTTCTATTAGCTTATCATGTTATCTACATACAATGACAATTTTACCGCTTCCTTTCCAACTTTGATACGATTTCTTTTCCTTATATGATTATTGTGGCTATATCTTCCAACACTATGCTGATGAGACGTAGTGAGTGTGGGCATCTTGTGTATCATTCTAATTTTAGTATATGTGCTGCTGAATTGAGTACATCACTCCCTCAATATTCAGTGGGTACTCTCAATTGTTCTCATGCTATCTCTCTCCCATATGCTTTCTCTGTCCCTTTCTTCCTTTCTCCTTATACTCCCTATTCTCCATGTCTTGCTGTGTGTGCTTTGTTTAGTTGTTCAGTTGTGTCTGACTCTGTGACCCCATGGACCATAGCCCGGCAGGCTCCCCTGTCCATGGTGATTCTCCAGGCAAAAATAGAGTGGGTTACCATGCCCTCCTCCAAGGCATCTTCCCAACCCAGGGATCGAACCCAGGTTTTGCGCATTGTAAGCAGATTCTTTACCATCTGAGCCACCAGGGAAGCCCATTCAGGTCTTGCTTAGTTTTAATCCTTTTGACTAGTTTCTCCTAAATGTGGCATTTTAATTTCAGCCCTTTCAGATCTTACCTTGCATTGCTCCCCAGCTCCCTGACCATTGAAAACCTCTCCTTGTTTTAGCCATTCTCATGAGTACTGGTTGGCTATTTAGTGTTTCCCTTTTCTCAGGCTAATCTGATTCCTCTTCTTAGATACTTGTGGACGCTATGCAGTGCATGTAGCTTTGATGGTTTGTCCCTTTCTGCTCATATTTGGGGTTTGTGAAGATACTGTGTTTGTGGATTTTGGTTTTGTTATTCTAGCCTTTCTGTTTTCATGGGGTGTTTTGGAGAGATTTTAAGTAATTTTCCATTATGAGTTTTCTAGAATTTCTTTATCCTTACTCTTGAATGATAGTTTAGCAGGATATAGAAACCTACATTGTTAGTTCTTTTCTCTCATTACCTTGTGGCTATTACTCCACTGTCTCCTGTGCCTGTTCTTGATGATTTAAAAAAAAAATAGCATCTTCTCATAATCAAATTGTTTTATCTTTGCCAAATGTAAACAGGAAATCTTAAAAGCCATCAGGGAGAAAAGTAGCTTACAGATTACCTGTAATTTCACTGGGGTATGTCTCAGTGTCAGGTTAGTTCATTTATCTTTCTTGGTATGCCATTTGCACTTTCAATCTGACAATATTTTTCCATTCTGGAAAATGACCATATCATTGTGTTACTGATTATCACTTATTATTGAATTTAATTATGTTACTCTATTTTTCACATACAGGATTTTGTTTTTTATGGCCATACCATGTGGCATCTTAGTTCCCTGACCGGGGATCAAACCCTCCCCCTCTGCATTAAGAGTTCAGAGTCTTAACCACTAGACCACCAGGCAAGGCCCATATATAAGGTTTTTAATTAGATTATTTTCTTCAGTCATATTTAATCTGCTTTTGTTTCATAAAGAGTAGTTATTAATATCATAGGCCATTAGATTTTAAGTAAATCCATCTGATTGTTGTTAATTATCTTTGTACATTTTCTTTTTCATGTGATTAGGAATTTTAATTTTGGAGCTTATGTGAAAGGTTTCCCCCCCCTCTCAAGTCTCTGTTTTATAGTCCCTTATTCTTCTCCAGTGGCTTTGAAATTGCCTCTGCACTGGCCTTAACGACTTGGTAAAAGTTATCCATGAAACATTCTGGGCCTGCTCCTTTTCCTGGGCAAAGGGGGAATGTTTATTTGTATAGTTCTTTGATGGAAGACCCCCTGGAGAAGGGAATGGCAACCCACTCCAGTATTCTTGCCTGGAGAATTCCATGGACAGAGGAGCCTGGTGGGCTATAGTCCATGAGGTCATAGAGAGTCGGACACGACTGAGGTGACTGAGCAAGCACGCATGGTTAGCTCTTTGATAACAAAATAGTCTTCAAAGTTAGAGGGGTGCCTTATAAAGCACAGCTCATTAAATGGAGTTCTGGAAGTCTGCATTTCTTTTTTCTGTACTCAACTTCTTTCTGTTGCACTTATACATGAATGACACATGGAAATATCTATACTAGTATGAGATTTTTACAGATATAAAATTATAAAAAATATTCTATGCATTTTTTCCCTAATGAATCAACCAGAAAAACCAGGTAGCAAAAACTGAAAACAAACTTGAAATTTCATAATTATCTAACTCTATTAGGATTATATTCTGACTTTTTTTTCCAGGTTTGAGGTGAGGCTTAGCTTTCAAATATTCTATTAACATTTGCATTTACTTAAAAAAACAAAACCTTGTAACTCCTTTCAAACAACTGTTTAATACCACCAATCAGTTTGGAGACAAAGATACAAAGGGTTTCAACTAGTGCTTCCAAATTCCTAGACTGTTTTTTTAACTGCAGTTATTTTCTCTCCTAGAAAAACCATTTGTCTAGTATAGTTTTTATCCTGTCCAACCTAATTTTTTTAAAGTAATTTCTATTTTCCATTTCTCTGTGCTGAAAAATGTCCCTCTCCCTTTACTTTACAGAAAGTTTGGGGACTGAAAAAATTTTTAAGTTTTCCATCCTCATTTTATACAATTCTTCTAATGTCTGTACTCACTCATTTGACACCTTGACTCCCATGAAGGTGAAGGATGAGGATGAAGATGAGGATGAATATTCTTTGCTTCATTCTTTAATTCATTTAGTTGGTCATTCAAATTGTAAATATAGGCTACACTTATACCTACACAAATCAGTGCTACACAAGGCATGTGCTGCTGTGAGGGATCAGAAAAGGGACTAGACAGGTATGATGATATAGGTGTCATGGAGTGAATGACATTAGCTGAGCCTTTAAATACAGAGGGAAGAGTAGAGGGTGTGCTTTGAAGGTGGACTGGTTAGTGGAGCAGATTATCTGCAGATAAGTATAGTGGGCAAAGTACCCTGAGATAAATCTTGAATTTTTTAAAGCAGGTAATGAGTTAATACTTAAAGCTTTTCGTTTACCATGGATGTATTATTATATTCCCAATTTAAGTAGGATCAAATTTCTGTCAAAATAGTAAACATAAAAACATGATTTGACTTTAGCAGGAACGACTAGTGTCTCCTGAAACTTGATTTTTATCATTCTTCTGTATTACTTAGTGCAATGAATTAATCTCAGAATGAGAATCATACTTCCACATTAAATGATTTCCTTGAGCCACATTTGGTTAGCCTGAAAAATTATCTGTGTGAAGGATGTCATTGAAATGAGAGTGATTTTTTTTCTAAGACTGGAAATAACTTTATGAATAGTGATAACCCTTATATCAAGGGGGAAGAGCTGAAATAGTATTTTTACTGTCAGTCATACCTCTGCTCCATGGGCTGACTTACAACTTCAAAACCTAGGAAGTGGTTTTTCCACTCTTATATGGCATTGTGGAAAGGTAAAAAGTGGCTACAATTATGCATTTACCTACTTTTCTTCTAACCCCCATCGCATAATTAAGCAAAAGGATGAAGTAGTTACAACCTTTGATTCTGAGAGTGAGTCAGCATCTATCACATCCAGGGAAGTCTGTGGGGAGATCAGACTCCTAAGTTAATTCAGACCTTTTGGGAAATTTCATTAACACAGGTAACAACTTAGAAAGTTACACAGAACTCTTACATACTATCTAAAAACTAAACTTGACTTCTACTTTCAGTTGAGATGGGGCAGTAGCAACCAGATGTACCTTTCCCAGCTGAAAACAACTAAAAAGACAAAATAGATGATAGAATGGTTCTTGAGACACTGGACACCACACAGTGAAGAACAGCGATCCCTGGGAGAGGAGAAACAAGGTAAGCCCTTTAATTATCTCACCTTACCACCTTAAGAGAGTTTTCAGCCTGCAACACAGGGTGAGGAACATAGGTAGAACCCAGCAGATACCCTGAGCTAAGAGAAAGGTAAGTCTGGGGAAACTAAGGCAGCTAGAATTTGCAGGATAGTACCAGAGAAGTGACCTCTGGAGATCTTCACAGGGTCCTCATTACGCATGCATGTTAGGAAACCACTTCAGGTTGGGAAAGAACCAGCTCAAAAGAGGCAACAGCACCTGATGCACATACAGGGTGGGGAAAAGTTCATGGAACATTTGAGCAGAGATCTCAGAAGTGTCCTTCTTCAGTAATGGGGAATAATTAGCCCTTGATCAGTGTTCTGGGCCTGCCCAACAAAACTTACACATTAGATTTGAAGAGATCGAACTGGTTTTTTTTTCTTTAATAATTATTTGGCTATGCCAGGTCTTAGTTGCAGCATGAGGATCATAGATCTTTGTTGTGGCATGTGGGATCTTTGGTTGTGGCGTATAAACCCTTAGTTGCAGCATGTGGGATCTTCGATCTTTGTTGTGGCATGTGGGATCTAGCTCTCTGACTGGGTATCTACCCTGGGCCCCCTGCAATGGGTGTTTAGAGTCTTAGACACTGGACCACCAGGGAAATCCCTCAAACTGGTTTTATATACCATAAGTGCATCTCAGAACAAATTGGAAGTTTATAGGAATACAGAAATGTCTAGCACCCAACAAGGTAAAATTTACAATAACTGGTATTCAATCAAAGATTATTAGTCTTGTAAAGAGGCAAGAAAACACAGTTCATAATGAGGAAAATAAACCAATTTAGAACTTACACACATTTTAGGATTAGCTGAGGATGATAGTATAGCAATTATTGTTACTGATATGTTCAGAAGTTGAAGTTAAGACATGAAAGATCAAAAATGAAGCACATTTGTTCCCCGTAGGAGCCACCATAGCGGGCTGGAGAAGAGTAAAGAGTACCCTGCCCCCACACTTTGCCAATAAAAAGTAACCTCACTAGACCAGAGCCTCAGTAAGCTATGAGTTAACTTCAAATGCCTTATACATATATAATTGAAATCCCTGATGAAATTAAAAGACGCTTACTCCTTGGAAGGAAAGTTATGACCAACCTAGACAGCATATTAAAAAAAGTAGAGATATTACTTTGCCAACAAAGGTCTGTCTAGTCAAAGCTATGGTTTTTCCAGTAGTCATGTATGGATGTGAGAGTTGGACTACAGAAAAAGCTGAGTGCCGAAGAATTGATGCTTTTGAACTGTGGTGTTGGAGAAGACTCTTGAGAGTCCCTTGGACAGCAAGGAGATCCAACCAGTCCATCCTAAAGGAGATCAGTCCTGGGTGTTCATGGGAAGAACTGATGCTGAAGCTGAAACTCCAATACTTTGGCCACCTGATGTGAAGAGCTGACTCATTGGAAAAGACCCTGATGCTGGGAAGGATTGGGGGCAGGAGGAGAAGGGGATGACAGAGGATGAGAGGGCTGGATGGCATCACCAACTCAATGGACATGGGTTTGGGTGGACTCCGGGAGTTGGTGATGGACAGGGAGGCCTGGCGTGCTGTGGTTCATGGGGTCGCAAAGAGTCGGACATGACTGAGCAACTGAACTGAACTGAACTGAAATCCCTGAAGGTGAAGGAGAGAAGGAGGGAAAGAGAGAAAAAAGATTTGAAAAATGTTTGAAGAATTTCCAGTTTTGACAAAAAGTAGTACTTCACAGATGCATGAAGCTCCCACAGATCCCAAGCACGGAGACATAACTAAAGCTACACCAAAGCACATCAGGACACGATGTGATGGAACCAGTGGAACAGAGAGAAGTTTTCCCACTAGCTGTCTCTTTTTCACATGGTAGTGTATATATGTCAGTGCCAGTCTCTCACTTCGTCTCAGCCTCTTCTTCCCCTCCTGTGTCCACAAGTCCATTCTCTACATCTCTGTCTCTATTCCTGCCCTGTAGAGGATTCATCTAGAGAAAAAAATACATTAAAAATAAGGATGGCAGATTTCCTATTGGCAACAATTCAAAGAGACACCAGTGGAACACCATCTTTACTCTATTGAAAGAAAGAAAATAAGTTCAACTGATTATAAATCAGACTTTGAAAACTATTCAGAAATCAAACTTAGACCCATATAACAAAGAAATCAAAGCAGATACTATATGATAATGTCCTATCTACAAGCAGTGTACCAAAGCTTCATTTATATGTTGTCATCCTCAGAGAAAAGGAAAAATGGCTCACCAGCCATCCACCATAGCCTTTACCAGCCCTCTCATACCAATATCAGTGATCTTACTTCCAGTACCATCACTGTTGCTGACTAGAAATGGAGAAAGTTCACAGAACCATAGCCTCCTAAGACCTGTGTCCCCGAGGAGTTCATATATGCAGAGGCTGTCATGGAAATAGTCTACTCAAGCCTTTTCTCTGTGCTGGTGTAGCTTTTACTCAGTTGTTCCCATGCCTCTTCCTGATGTTTATTTTGCTGGTTACTAGAATAATAGTATTATTTTTTAAAAGCTCTTTTTATGTTTTGGGCTGGAAAGATCTCTCTGCATTACTTTGGTGCTTTCCTTTTTTAGTTTTGTTTCATGTACGATTCATTTACTCTCACAGTCTCATTTTAGATACTGCTGCTCCCAACCTATGTATTCAAACCACCTCAAAAAAGGCAATGGCAGTGGGCAAGTTGTGACAACCTATTCCGTTGCCTCTAGTCTGTCTCTGTAACCCTAGACATTTAAGCTGTTGACCCATCAGCATGGAGAGGCACGAATGCCTATTCTGGGAAACAGAAGCAAACTACAAGCCATCCTTTTCTGTGACCACATTAATCACTAGAAGCTGGGCATGGAGAGAATGAAGCACAGACTCAGTACAGTCCTTCTGTACAATTCATGGGCAGAAACACCCTGAAAAGTCTCTATGCCCTCTGAGATATGTACAGACAGGGACATATCAGCTGTAAACATGCATCAACCAAAGGCTTGAAGGGATTGCAGTCCCCACACTCTTGAAGTAAAGCAAGAGTTAGAGAGCTGTGATTCAAAGAGATCTACAGCCAACAAGTGGAGAGTTAATACTGACAATGATAGGAGCAACAGAAACTCAGCACTGAGTATGCACCAGGCAGGGTTGAAGCATTTTATGAATATTAACTTATTTAATCTTCACAAGCAGCCTATGAAGCAGGTACCCTTATCCTCATATGACTGGCAGTAACTGATGCCATCCAGGTCACAGGGGTGAAGCCCGTTGGACTGACTCCTGCTCTCTCAATCCCTCTCTGAACTGTGGAGGGAGGAACACAGGACAGAGACTGAACACATGGTCAGTGCCTTCTCCCCTCACTCATTACTTTACCATCCTGAACACCTGGCATCGATGTCACCCACTTTGCCTACTTTATAGGTTGTTTTGAGGAACAAGCAAGAAGTAATTTTGCAAACCTTCACAATGTATTGTAAGTGCCATGCCAACAGAAGGGGTTACAGAGGGGGTGTAACACCAGGGGCCTGTGCTAGAGGGCAAGGCAGTGTGAGTGTCCTAAGCAGCTTTCAGTGTTAGAGACGGAGAGTGTCTGCTGTTCTCGTATGCTGTGCTTTGTTGTTTCTTAGCACTCATTTCTCAGGCCAGAGAATCTTGCCCCAGGAGTAAAACAGTTCATCCAAAAGCTTTCATTCTTATATTAATAAGAGATCCCTAAAGTGGATTAAACAGTCTCTTTGTTCCATACAGATAAGAAATGAAGCAGTCATAAAGAATAAAGAACAATTTTTTTGTATCTGGAATTTAAAAACTCCAGAAGATAGCTTGAGAAGAGTCTATAGTAATTGGCTAAGACATTTAAAAAACATATGCCTCTCTCTGAAAAAAAAAAAAGAAGAAAGGGAAGGAAGATACCTACCATCTTTGCTATGAAATAAAGGTAATAGGAAAGCTTTGGCTACTTTAATGGCCCTGAGAGCACTCATTTTTCAAGTTTTGCCAGAGCCTTGCTGGTCCGCACCCAGCAGTAATATACAGAGACTGAGCGGGCATGTCTGTCCTGTAATTAAGGCTGCAGAGCAGAGCAGCAGGTGCAAACTTCTCATCCTTCAGCTCGACTCTTAAACTGCTTGTGCTCTTGTAACTTAAAGCCTAAACTTGTTAAAAGTAAAATTTGTAAGGTCATTAGTCTATAACAGGAGCTAGGCACTACAGACATTTCTTTAAAGCAAAATTACAAACAGCTACCCGACTAACACATATCAGCCATTCTAAGATGTTGCCATTTCACATTTTCCAGGGGGAAAACTGTTAATTCCAAGTAGATTAATATCCACATGAGCATGATATTGAAGCCAGACTGGAAGACCTCTTTTCCCTTTTGTGTAAAACTTTTCTAGTAACAGGAGGAGTCCCTCCTTACCCAGCCCTCTCTCAATGTAATTTAGGTGCTTAGACGTTTTTCTGATACAAAGGGCATAACCATCACCAAGGTTTTGTCTTATTTTCTTACTAAAAATTTATCTTAAGAAGACTTTGAATTGTAGTCACCTTCCTGCAAAGAGCTGAAGCAGCAAAAACCTCACTGCAAAACTAGTTCCGTTTGAAACATTTCAGTGTGATCCTGCCAGATCTTAAAATAATTATAGCCTAGGAAGGCAGGCGTGGCTTTGGGTTTGAACAGTTTTTATCATGCTGCAGTACCTTTCTGTGGGGTCAGAAGAAAGATCAGTGACCTAACTGTGTAACAAGAACACATACTAAGACGGGAGCCATGTGCCTCTGCAGAAACACCCAAGAGAAAGTACAGTGCCTGGAGAAAGAGCAGGGTTGCCTTAGGGACAGTGACACTACCTGCTTGGCATAGAGGTTCCAGCTACCAGTGAGGGAACCAGCTTCTCCTAGTGATGCCTGTACCACTGTAGGATTCTTTGAGATGCTGAGTTAATAGGGTCACTGCTGCTTCTTGAATGCCTGCGGTAGGAACCAAGAAAAAAGACTTGGTAGACAATGGCTGTCTGAGCCAATAGAAGCAGGCATCATAGTTCAACTCCTGGCGTAGGAAAAAACCCTTGTTGGCTGAGAACAGATGCTGTAGACTTGCAAGAAGACAGCTCTCTTGCAGTGCCATCCAGACCCACTGCTAGGGTTGTGTAAATTACTTTATAGCTTTGGCTATAAATTAGAGATGAGTGGAAGGGCCTTTGGGTCTGATCTTGGGTGTACTCCTTATTAATGAATTTCACACCTTTTCTGCTGGAAGGGTTTTTGATAAGAGGACCTAATTTCCTCTTGTATATAGGAATTACTAGTGCTATTACTGTTTTGAAGACTGTTCTTATCTAACAGTTTAAAAAAAGTTAACAAACTTTCCTAGAGTTTGCTAGGAAAGGTAAATGTAGTAAATCATTCATTTAATTCAACTCACTTTTTGTATCTTTGCGTTGTAAACAGTGGCTCTGATTCCCGTTTCAGAGAAGTTAATCTTACCTCTTTCCTCGCCATCAGCAAAGCTTCCTTGCGTGTTGTTGTCCCAGGTACCTAAAATTTGCATATAAACATGTGAATTAAAAGTAGCAATGTTATTAAGACTCTTTGGGGCCAAATATCATCCAAGCTGTCAGGCTTACCCTTCTCAGGGAAATAAGCTAGTCAGCTCCATCACCAACACTTCCTGCACCTTCGTAAGTGCCAGGAGAGACAGGGACACTCAGAAATACCAAAGAGCTTGTGTACCCTGGAGTAAGTGTCCTTGCTCACACAACCTCAGGATCAACCATCAAGCTCTCTCTCACACACAAAATCTGGTGACAGAGACAAGAACTTTTGCTCATATTTTTTTAATGTATCACAATGAGCAGGAAACATACTTGATGAAATATTTTCAAAGGAGTATATTCAATTACCATCTACAATCAACTTAACTATGACAACAAAGTTTTTGTGACAAATTTTTTCAGTTTGAAAGTTCCATGTGGTTCTGTTAGTCTCCATGTATTTTGGTACAGTTCGAGATCAGCATTGTTACAGTAACAAAAAAGCTAACAAGACTACATTATAGAAAAACACCAAGAACATCATTTTTGGTTTCACTTGCTCTATTTTTTTTTGTTTTTTTTTTGTTTTTGTTTTGTTTTTTGTTTTTTTGTACATTGCAAAGGCTGTTCATATACCTCTTCACCTCAGGGTCACGTTCATGTATGCTTTCTTTCCTACCCAAACTTGCCCCCCTCCCCCCCCAAAGAAAGTAAATAAACAAAAAAACTAGTCAAAGCTTTGTTTCACAGTGGGCAGTATCTCAGCGCCAACAACCAACCAACTCAATTTATGCTTCTATTTAAAATGTTTTAATTTAATTTATTATTTAAAAAAAATATATGTCCATGAACATCAAGTGCACTGGCTTGGGTCACTGCCTCTCTCTCCTGCAACTTCCTGCCATGCCTGATAAACTCAGGTTTAAACACATGCCATCTGTTTTACTTTATTTTCAATTGTGTAAAACTTTGGCCACATTCATATCTTTAAATAGCTTTTAATTAAAAAAAAAACTTCCTAGATTTATTAAACTTTTCCGTGTGTGTGTGTGTTTCCTTCTTAAGTTTCTTTTTGGAGGATGGAAGAAATAACTCCCATTCTGTGGGCACATTTGGTGCTGTGACTGAATGGTGCCCAGCACCAACCCACACTGTGGAAAGAAAAAAACCAACCAACCAAAATATGAAGTGTTAATGGAGGTGAAGAACTAATTTTAAAAGTGAATTGAGATATCCTATTCAGTTACCTACAGGAGGAAATTCTCTGAGTGAGACCAGTCTAAACAGTTGAGCACTGTAGTGAATTCATGCTTTGTAAATGATTCTGGTCACAGCTATGGTGGATGTCAGCCCACAAACATCAACTAGCTCATGTCTGACCTCTAAGCTTCACCATCACTGACTGCTTTGCAACTTCTGGGTTAATGCTGAGAAGAATTATTTTTTCTTTTTGAATGAACATACATGTGGGTGGTACAGTTGTAGAGGAAAGCATTAAGCGTGCAACCTACTCCAGGTTGAAACACTCACATAACCCCTCTGGGGAACATTGGTGGGTGGAAGCAGTCTTATCCACTCTACCCAGCCACCTTGCTGTTGCCAAACACACCCACAGGTCGAGGCATGGCATACCAAAACACTGACAGTCACTCTGCCTCACAGAGGAAGGATGGCATAGTAGCTCAAAAAAAAAAAAAAGACCAAAAAAAAAAAAGCCATTGGGGAGAAGGTGGCAAAATTACAAGGAAATGAACTTAAAGTTGAGGGAGGAGGAAAAGGGGTAGAAATTGCACTATTACCAAGCAGTTATCATTTTTAAAAACAAAGTTTTCAGAAAAGACCTAGCAGAATTTGATAGGTAAAGCTAGTGTTAAATTGTTAATTGGTATCACATAGAGAACCAAAAACAAAAACAATTTTTTTTCTATATGATACAGACACAGAGTAACATACAACAGTTAAATGGCAAAAAATATATATATATTTCATAGAGTTACAAACAAGATAAAATAATGGAAAACAAAACTGTACAACTTCAAAATTTAAAAATGTTCATCTCAAACACAGGGAGAAATACAAGAATTCTTGTCAAAAGAAACAGCTTGCTAAAACAGCAAATATTTTGCGTACTTGTTTTTGACACCTTATGCTACAACTGGATACTGGTATGAATAGTTAGATGGTATTCTTTAGTATTTCTACTTAAAAAATTAAAAAAGGAATTTGCACTGTGCATCAATCAGCCTAGTTAGAAATATATACAACAGTTCAGGATCTACTCTTTCATTAAACTAAAAACAAATTCATAAAAATAAAACAGTCCCGGCTAAAAAAGAAAAAGAGAAAAAAAGAAATCCATTTTCAGATCTTGGAATGCTCCAGTCTTTTTGCAGAGTCGATGAGTGGCTTCCGCACTGGGGAAAGAAGCCCAAAAGGTGACCAGATGGGACCTGCATTCACAGTCTTCAAAGTTCCCTTTTGAAACATAAGGAAGAGAATGAAAGGGAGAAGGACTTCAACTTTCAGGGTAAGGGGAGATTCTTTCGGTTGATGTTTGGCTATGAAAGTGAAACAGCAAAGCATCTATTTGTCTCCAAAATCTACGTTATAGCAGCACAAAGTTTTCCTTTCAAAGTTCAGACCGCTTTTTTTTGTAAGATGAGAAAGGGTGTATGTTGCGTTGTGTTGCGTGTTATAGGAATATGGATATTAACATAAACACAAGTGCCTCACACACGGTTCCTTTTTTGCTCTCTGTACGTACAAGTGCTATCTGCTTCTTTGTTGGCTGCGCTCTGGATCACTCACCGCTCAGACTGCCTAACACAAGGACAAAACTTTGAAGTGAAAAATGTGTCTTTTGGTATATGGAATTTCATTAACAGTTGCCTCTCTGCTTGCAGAAGAAGCACATAACCACCTGGGAATCTTTTGTTTTATTCTTTCTTTTATTAAACTAAGTCTTGTTTGTTTAAATCAGAAACAAATTCTCAAGTAACAAGAACCCTTTCCCTTTTTTCTGCCTCAGCAGTGAAAGGGTGTGTCTTTGGATTTTATTTAAAGCATGAAATTTCTTTTTCTGAGAGAGGAAAGAAAACAAAAACACAGAAACCAAACCCCTAACCAAAAACTTTTTTAGAAAAGAAAAGCACACAGCCCAATTACACAAACCGAAACGAATGCTTGAGTTTAGGAAAAGAATATTTGAAGCATCTACCAAAAAAGGCGGGGGGAAATTGGGTGAAAAGAAAAACCAAAAGAAGGATAAATAAAAACTAAATGTACAAGGCTAACAGACGTAGATAACTAGAATTATATGCCTTTAAAAAGTTTCAACTCCCCAACCAAAAATAATCTGTGAGGATCCTAATGACCCCTAGAACCCTTTGAAATTTTCTTTAGTTTTATAAAATAATTCTGCAGCTACCCTCTAAGAAATGAAGGCAGCTACCTTAAATGGGAGATTATAGGGTGGGAGGAGGAAAGAGAAAGTGGAATTAAGGGACAAAGGGGAGAAAAGTTTAGGCGAATCAACGGATTGCAATCTATCTGCTAGGAATGAACAAGACAACATCAAATGAGGAGCTGTCAGCTGGACCATACAAAAAGCTAAATGTACACAAAAGGTTTTTTTTTTTCCTTTTAAATCTACCATACTGCTTCAGTTCATTTCCAATGCAACAATCTACTCAACACCAAAAATGGTCATATCTATCATAAATACAGAAAGTCAGTTTTTAAAACTTATTTTTTTTAAGCTACAAGTCCTCAACACTCTGTGTGGGTTTTTTTTTTTTCTCTCTTTGAAAGTGGGAGTGCTTAACTTTTCCCCTTGAAATTGGCTTCAGCAGAAAAGCTATCCTTAAAATCCCCAGAAAGCTAAAGCAGTTCACATTGTTTTTCTCAAATACTTTCTGCCCGTTTTTAAATTAACAAAACAAAAAATCTTTTCTGGAACGAAAATAAAAACAAACCAAAAAAAAAAAAAAAAATATATATAAAACAATGATTCTGAAAACAGAACAAAGTGTGAGCGATTGACCTGAGAATAAAAAGACATTACATTTCTTTTTTTCTTTTAGCAAGCCATTGGTATCTGAATGCTAAGATAGCAAGAAATTTTTTAAAACTGTAACAAGGTGGACTGCTTTCCCATACAGTGCATGCCGGGCTCCTCTGTGCTATTGACGTGGGGCATTTATTGGAAAGGGGCAAATATACAAGGGGTTTAAGCTCCAAAGACATAGGGAGGCCCTGTGGACTTCTGTTTCCCAGACCAATAGTACCTTCAAAAGGACACAATGTAACAGGGTTAAGGGTTTTTTTTTCTTTTTAATATTAAAAGAGAAAAGAAAAGACGACAATGTAAAATCACCGGCATAGATAGGTATATGGGAAAACAACCCACGCTTTTTCTTTTTTTTCCTTTTTTTTTTCTTTTTTGGTTAGAAGCTTTGGAATTGCAGTTAGTCTATTTTTGAAATTGGTTTGTTATTAATTTTTTTATTTAAATTCATTTGTGTGTATTGTTCATCTTCAAAGCTTACAATCTGAAGGTGTCCGTTCCTACACTGGTCAGACCACTGTCCTTGGGGCAGCTGGGGTCTTTGGGACCCTCCACCGGGCTCGCCGGTCCGTCGGACTTTTGGCTGAGATCCGTGTCAGACTCCTCCGAATAGTCGTCTGTTGGCATCGAGGGCTGAACCCCTGAGG
The DNA here is from genome assembly GCA_007570785.1 of Antilocapra americana. NCBI lineage: Eukaryota > Metazoa > Chordata > Mammalia > Artiodactyla > Antilocapridae > Antilocapra > Antilocapra americana. The sequence continues at coordinate 3,719,240 of ML664203.1, forward strand.
TGCTGCATGAACTTGAGGTAACCGTTGAAGATGAGGAGAGAGGAGGAAAAGAAGGGGGCTTCGCGGCCGAAGCCCGGGAGACCACTTGCGGCCAAGACTTCCTGGAGGCGTGGGGGGAAGCGGAGGACGAGGACGAGGAGGGGGCGGCGGCCGACGGGGGAGGGGGGCTGTCGTTTGAGTGAGCGGCAGACTGCGAGGTAGATGCGGTGCTAGGATCGGGGAAGCAGGCAGAGTGAGGTAATAAACTAGGGTGCTCTTTGGCGTTTCTTGCTGCTCTCGTGATTGTTCTGTGTTTGTGCAAGGCCGACTCGAGATGTTGACTCAGAGCTTCCTCCCCACACAGCGCGCTCTCGCACGCCAGGCAGTGGTACGAGCCGCCACCGCCGCCGCCGCCGCCGCCGCCGCCGCCCGTGGGGACGTGAAGCACCATCTCTTGCAGGTTCACCACAGACTGGCCGAAGAAGCAGAGGGACTTCAGGTGGCTCCTCGCCGCCTCCTCGTCACCGAAGCCCGCCTGGCACTTGCGGCAGACCAACTTGTACTGCACCTTTGGAACAATGAAGGGGTCGTAGAGGGAGTCCGCACTTTTGCTTTCTGCTTCTGGCTCTTCGGGGGGTTTCGGCAGGAGGGGGGACACCTCACGGGGTGCGTTTTTCTGCTCTTCTGGTTTGGGGGATTCTTTGGCAGGGTCTTTGTCTGGGGAAGCAGCCCCCGGGGGGACTGGGGTTTGGCTTGCTTTGGGCTGCTGCTGCTGCACTTTTTGCTGCTGCTGCTGTAGTTGCCGTTGCTGCTGCTGCTGGAGGGCCTCCTGCAGACTCTGCTGGTATTGCTGGTACTGCTGCAGCAGGGAGCCCGGGGACAGCCCCATCAGGGCCTGCGACAGCGCAGGGCTGTAGGGGAACAGGCCTTCCATGCCATACATTGGCTGCAGGTACCCGCTCTGCAGGGCGCCAGGGATCTGGGGGGCGTAGTAAGGAGAGAAGCCTGGTACAAAGTAAGGGAGGAACTGGCTCGTGAGCAACGCCGTGGGGTCTGAAGTCAAGGCTGCCTGCAGGGCCTGCAGCTGTGCGGGGTCCACTGCATACTCCATGGCAGGCAGTGGTGCTGAGAGCGTGGCTGCGGCTGCCGTGGGGGCCTCTCCTTTCTCCTTCTTGGGGACAGGCAGGGGTTCCCCTTTCCCTTTGTGTGCCTTCTCCTTCTCCTTGACCTTCTCACCGTCTTTGTCCTTGCGCTGCTGCGGCTGCTGCTGCGGCAGGAGCTGTGGTGCGGGTGGTGGCTGGGCTGCTGGCGGCGGCGGTGGCACCTGTGGCTGCTGCTGCTGGGGTTGGGGGGCTGGCTGAGGGGCCATCGCCATGGTGGCTTGTGCTGGGGTCGGGGAGCTCAGCGATGCTGAGGACGGTTTATTTGGTAATCCAGATGTGGGGAGGCCAGGGGAAGGAACTGTTGTGCTGGGCAGACCCATCAAGTTCGGTTTGGGAGACGTTAAAGCTGAAAGGAATGGAGACAGAAGTCACATGTCAGTCTGGGTGGCGAGGCTGAAGCTTGGGAGGTTTTGCTCGGGAGGTTTCATCTGTGTCTAAGAGCTCAAAGTCTGAACTTAAAGGATCCTCTCTGTTGATTTAACATTTTCAGCAGAGCTTTCTCACCAGGCACAGGGTTGGCCAACCTGTATTTTAATCCGGACCCCACCCTGGGTCAGCTCCCATACTGTTCCTATCAGCTAAACAACTTCTAACACCTTCCTGCCCAACATGCCACATCCATCTCACTAGGTCATATTTTCTTTGCCACACTCCCAGCTATCATTTGCTCTGTTGCTTAGTTGCTAAGTTGTGTCTGATTCTTTGCAATGCCATGGACTGTTGCCCACCAAGTTCCTTTGTTCATGGGATTTCCCAGGCCAGAATATTGGAGTGGGTTGCCATTTCCTTTTCCAGGGGATCTTCCCAACCCAGGGATCAAACCTGAGTCTCCTGCATTGGCAGACAGATTCTTTATAACTGAGGCACCAGGGAAGCCTTTCCATTTACTCTGCCCAAGGCAATTAGTCTGGAGGCCCTCTGACTAGATGTTGCCAGCTGGGACCCATTTGAACCTTCATGAAGGGCCTTCATCAAAAGCCCTATAGGAGTATTACAGTATGGAGAAGAGAACAAAAGCAAGAAACCCAGTCAGGCACCAAGACCACGTGAATAAACACAACAGGCTCTACACATGTGCCTTTGTGACCTCCACTGCTGCCGCTGAATGGATGTGTTAGGAGGCAGAGAGAGGAGGAAGGAGGAGAAGAAATGAAAACAATCCATTCAAGGTAAACAGAGCCACTGCTTTGACTCAACTGACCTGCTTTAACAAATCTGTTGAAAAATATGACCATATAGGAGTAGGATTCTGGAGTCCAATGGAAAAATGAGCGCTTTCTTCTCCTGCCCCTATCTGGTTGACAGGAAGGTTTGGAAACCAGACATAGGAAGAGGGAAAAGCAATGTCAGAAATGGAACAGCCCAAAGTGCTGGCAGCAGCAGTTCCTGACACATCACAAGCTAGGCCCCACTGCTTATGGGTGGCAGACCATGGCACTAGGCCCATGTAGGATAGAGCTGCATTCTCAGTCACACTTGGGCCTAACCTGCCACCCCTGTAAAGCCTTCGCCGAGCCCAGAGACTGCCATCCTCCCTGACCCTTAATCATCTCCTGGTTTGACTCTTCTGTTCCAGGGTGATGGAAGGCTGCTGCTGGTTCATGGAGACTAGCGAAGTGGTGGAGGACAGCAGTGACCACATCCAGGACACTAGATGGCAGGCACCCCTTCTCTTCATCTGGACCACCTTAAGCAAGAAAGTTGGGGTGGGGGCTCCAAACAAGTCACTGTCTTCATGAGAGTAAACATTCCTGAAGGCGAGACCCAGGTGAAGACAATGTTGCTTTCTGGCTCCAGTGGTATAGGGTTCCCTGGGCTATCACACTGCATTAAAAACCCTCAAATTTCAGATGAGGAGAACAAGGTTGCCTCCAGTTGCCAATCCCAGAAAAAACATGCATTAACTTCGGGATAGCGAGGAGGATGCTTCCCTCAGCATCACATGACATCATTAACTGACGCTTCCAAAATGACAGAATGGGAAGGCTGAGATTAAGTCATCCAGTTTCCTGAATGCAATTAAGGGACCAAAATCAGAGGAGAAGATGTGTCTCACTAGGAAAACCCAGTAAAGGTTAGTTAAGGTAGCACAAATAAGGCAGGGACAGACCAGATAATGAATTCCACACTCAGACATGGTTCTATCCACTTCAAGGCAACAGGCTTGCTCTAAGTTTTAGGTTGAAGCTGTAGCCAGAGCAGGTGCTCAGCAGGGCATAAAAGAAATACCTCCTGATAGCCCCACCCCTATGGCATGAGGTTCCCAGAGAAGAACTGACAGGACAAAAGAGATTCAATTTTAAGACACATGTACTGAACCTCTGCTGTTTACCAGGCTCTGCGCTAGATATGTTCACTCAGTTAAGTAGCTCAGTACATTCTCACAGTAATCCTATGGCTTTGGTTTTCTCATCTGTAAGGTCAGAACCAAACAAGCCACTTCACCCCCCTGAGGCTGAGTCACACACTCCTGGAGTGGCTGAGTCCACTCCTGACACGGTGTGGGAGGAAATGGAAGATAGTGGAAAGAGCTTACCATTGGGCCTGACATACTCCTTTCTTTCCTAATTCCAGATGCAGTACTCCTGGGAGCTGTGGTTCAGTAGGTGGTTGTAACTGGGACATGCCTGGCTGCCTTGAATGATTAAGAGCATATCTTCCTACCTGGAGTCCACTGTAAGTGGTCAGAACCTGAGGAGCACTAAGCATATACTTGTTGACTGACTGGCTCATATTGGGTGCTGTGGAAAGAGTACAGTACATAGCACTGGGAGCCTGAAGGCCTGGGCAGGAGCTCTGGCTCCTGCCCTAGCTTGCTGAATGGTCTTGACCTCTCTGGGCCTCAGTTTTCTCATCTGTAAAACAAGGGGAACAGATCAGACATTCTAATTCTTTCTCATGACTATGAAATGTTGGGCCTTCCCAAGCCCCTCTGCCAAGGTCCCAGGCTATGGGAGTAGTTCAGTACTCAGTCACTTCCCATCACCTGGTTCCTGGCTTACATCTAGCTGACTCTTATTACCCTGTGACACTATTTGTCAGCACAGGTAAGCAGCGACTTCTACATCTTAATGTTTTCTTCTCTTAGGATAAGAAAGTGGGATCAGGAATGAGGTAGCTTCATGTCCTGTAAAAACACTGCCAAAATTATAAAACTTGGATTTAATTCAACCAGAAAGCAGAGCTGTTCTGGGAAGCAGCTGAACCACTAGAGCCCCTGGGAACTGGGATGTTTCAAAGGTAAGGAGGCACACTGAGGGGCTCTGCTTTGGCAAATGTGCACTGGTCACATTTGAGTGGGGAACTTACTAACTCGTGCTAAGCCTCACAGGATCCTAGAGGCGAGGGTCCAATTTAGGAAAGACAGCTGGATCTAGAGAAGATGGGTGAGGAACGAGGAGGAGGAGGAGTAAAAGAGGCACAGAGGAAGAACTGTGGAACTCCCTGTGAGGTACAAGAATGAGTACGAAGTATGTAACTCTGCATCAGAAAGGGAGATGGGCAGAAGGACATGAAGAGGTGATTGAACACCCCTAAAAATACACGTTTTCGGTTTAGACAAAACATGTCATACTTCAGAACCACATTGCCCAATATAAGTTCCTGGTCAGTGCATTCCAGTATGAAAGAAAGTGAAGTCGCTCAGTCGTGTCCGACTCTTTGCGATCCCATAGACTGTAGCCTACCAGGTTCCACCGCCCATGGCATTTTCCAGGCAAGAATACTGGAGTGGGCTGCAGTTTCCTTCTCCAGGAGATCTTCTCGATCCTCCAGGATTGAACCCAGGTCTCCCACATTGTAAGCAGACTCTTCACCATCTGAGCCACATTCCAGGATAGAGGTAGTCTAATTAGAAACTAGAGGGCAGTCCAGTGGTTAAGACTGCATGCTTCCACTGCAGGGTGTGTGGGTTCAATCCCTAGACAAGGAACTAAGAGCCCACATGCCACGTGGTGCAGCCAAAACCCCAAACTAACACACCACTGTGTTTCTGAATCAAAGGGAACCCCAGGAGTAAGGCTCCTCCTTGTGAGAGCTACTTCCGGGTAGCATCTCTCCTGCCAGAGCAGGTCTCTGAAACAGGAGGCGGGACCTCAGGGGACAGCAAAGAGCTGATTTAAATTCTCTTGAACCTGTTTCCAGAGGGCACAACCCAGAATTAGCTAGGATGTTCAAATGTTTTATATTTTCAATAGATTTCTAGATGAGATCTGCATTTCCACAAAGACTGAGTGGAAGGGTCCATAATGGAAACTGCTGTCTCAAAAACACCCCAGGATCTAGCATAGCAGAACCCTCCAGTTCATGCCCACAGCACACACCCTGGTCTGTGCTGAACACCAGGCCGGGGGTATGGTTTCAGGAGATCGTTCCAACTCCAGGGTCCTCTTTCTTGAACTGGGAAGTGGAAGGGTCATGTACACCACAGCTCTAGGGAGACTCAGTGGAAGGGACCTGAAATTCTGTTGCAGTTAGAGAACTAGGAATGTGGAGCCTCCCACCTGCCCAGCACTCAGGTTTTGCGTGGTGGCTCTTTACTACTGGGAGAATCGCTGAGAGCAGAACCCACCTGTGTTGGATGGAGTGAAGCCCGGCAGGGAGGGGCTGTTGAGGCCGGGGAGCAACACGGGAGGAATGCCCTGGAGCGCCGGGTATGCCGTAGGAAGGTTGAGAGCCTGCAGAGGGGCGTTGTCAAACATCCCTTGCTGCTGAGCTGCCAGTCCAAGGACCTCATTGGCCTTTTTAATCCGGTCCAGCTCTTGTTGAGCCATCAGCTGACGTACAGTGGCTGGGTCAAAATACTCTTTCTCCTTGTCCAGCTGGCTTCCAATGGTGTCTTTAACTTTGGAGATATGCTGTTGGGAAAAGATATGGTCACGTACAGACAGCCGAGCGCTGTACTTGATGCCACACAAAGTGCACTCTGTTTTGGGTCCCTCGTAACTTGTTTGGTTTATACCAAAATGCTTGGCCATGCTTAACTTGGACTTCTTTTCTTTTGCCCGGGCATTCTGGAACCAGACCTGAACAACTCTCTTTGGCAGTCCAATGTCATTGCCCAGGACTTCACACTCCAGCATGGTGGGTGTCCGGTAGTCATTGAAGCATGACTTAAGGACCTTCAGCTGCAGATTGGTCATTTGAGTGCGAAAACGTTTCTGCCCAGGCCGATCCCCACTATCTCCAGGTTTGCCTGCTGACCCACTCACACCAGGGCTTGGAGAGCAGGGGTCTGCAAGGCTCGAGGTCTCACTGTAGTCCACAGTACCTTCGTTGTCATACTCCTTGCTGTAAAAGCTGGGAGCTGGGCTGACCAGGCCAGATGACAACCGATCTTCATATTCGGACATTGCCATCATGGCTGCTTTGGTCAGCCCCTCACTGGGCGCAGAAGAGGATTTGGTTTCAGTTGCTATTCCCGTCGCACTATCGTTATCTGCATTGCCCTCATCTCCAGTAGTGGTATCTGTGATCGCCGTGTTGACCGAGGAACAGTCGTCGTTGTCCAGCTTAGTCTGGTCAAAGTTTAGATTAACTGAGGACATGGAGGGGCTTTCAAAATCTTCCATGCCTTCCACCTTGATGGAAGAAGGGCTCAGAAGAGTCCTGGGAGACAACTCCATGGTTTTGCTCACAGGTGAGAGGGGAACACCTTGGCCATCACTACTGCTTGGGGGTAGGTGGGAAAAGCTAGTTCCATCAAAAATATCTCCCTTCATCTGCAGTCCCCCATCACAGTCTAAGAGCATTGCAGACAGAGTTAGGTTGTAGCCAGCTCTCTTGGCTTCATGCCAGTGACGGGACCGGATATGAGCCTCCAGGGCAGTCTTCGCTTTGAAGAGTGCTCTGCAGAAAGGGCACCTCCTGTGGGCCTGCGCTGGGCCCACCGCCCGGAATTGTCCTTTCCTTTCCCGGGCCCGGGTGTTCTGAAACCAGACTTGGACTACACGTTTCTTCAAGCCCACCTCATGCGCGATGTGATCCAACATCTTTCGAGTTGGATTGGAGTCCAAGAGATACTTTTGGTAGAGAATTTCTAGCTGTTCTGGTGTGATAGTTGTCCTCAGACGCTTGTCTCTCTGAGGTTCTTCTCCCCCTGTCCCACTGTCGTTTTCTCCAGGGCTTGCACTGGCCTTTTCCTCCAGCTTCCTCTTCAGAGTGTTCATCGTGGAGGTGGGAGTTGAAGGGGAAGTGGCAGAGCTTGCCGGAATCTGAGGTATGGCCCCAGAGAGCAGCTGGCTTGCCAGCAGTGGGTTACTAGGATCAAACAGCATGAAAGGCATATCCAGTGACCTGTCCAAGAACTGGGGGTGGATGAACTGGTTCTGTGCACTCAGGAAGTGAAGCTGCTGATGCTCCTGCCAGTGTTCAAATGATGGGAACGCCAACTTGCACTGGTCACACTGGTAGGGGATTAGCTGAGGAGGTAGGTTGGCCAGAGGCTGAGGAGTTGACGTATGGAGTGGCTTGAGGGGCAGGTGGGAGAGCTGGGAGGGGCTGGGGCTAGACTGGGGCAAGGGGCACTGGGCGGGGGGCGCCTGTGGAGGAGGCTGCGTGGGTACCGGTGCAGGGGACGTCAGCTGCGGGAGCTTTTGCTGGGCAGCACTCATCTTCTGCTCGGGCTGGTCTTGCTGCTGCAGCTCTGCCTTTGGTTGTCCTTGCTTCTCTTGGGTTTGGTTCGGCTGTGCACTGGGAGGTTCAGCCTGCTTTGGTTTCTCATCGCTCGCCTCTGGTTTTGCAATGAAGGTGGACAGCTCGTCAGCCTCTGATGGAAGCTGCAGGAAAGCAGAGGATGCTGTATTGGCCGCGGGTGCTGGGGCGCTGTAAGCCTGGGAGGGCATCGGGGTGCTGCAGGAGGAACTGGTGGGTGTCAGGATTTCCATGGCGTCCATGGAGTCCTCATTCTGGCTGTCGTCCTGCCCTTCCTCATCCTCATCCTTGTAACACAGCTTCTTCTGGTGCTTGATGAGATCAAAGATGCGCTGGAACACCAGGCTGCACTTCTTGCACTGGTAGTTCAAGTTGCTCGTTCGAATATACCTATCGTTTGTAAGCTCACGTCGCTCTCCATCTTTGCCCTCTCCCTGATTCTCATAATTTTTCCTAGCCTTCTGTCGAGCATTTTGAAACCAGACCACTATGACTCGAGTTGGAAGGTTCAGTAAATTAGAGAGTTGCTCAAATTCATCGTCCTTTGGGTAAGCGTTGGCATCAAAGAAGTCCTGCAGGACCCTCAGCTGATAGTCAGTAAACCTTGTTCTAGAAGACCTCTTGCTCCCCCAGTACTCCTGCTTCTGAGGTTCTGGCGAAGGGGGCCGAGAGTCGATCTTGAGCTCCTCCAGGCTGGTGATGGGAGGATTGCTGAAGTTGTAAGGGGAGTCCTTGTTCCGCTGCCGCTCTTTGAAAAGCGTGTTTCTGAACCAGTGCTTGATCACTTTCTGGGGCAGCCCAGACTTATCTGCCATCTCTTTGATCTGCTCTTCACTGGGGGAGTTGTTAATGTCAAAATACTGCCGCAGGACTCTGAGCTGGTCATCCGTGATCCTGGTGCGAGGCCGCTTATTTTGCTGCTGGAGCAGACTTGGGTTGAGCTGATGCTGGTACAGCTGGGCCAGGTCTGCCGGCAGAGGCTCCACGGGTCCAAGCTGAGGGGGCAGCTGAGCCGGCAATGTCTGCAGTGGCATCGTCTGCATCATGAGTGGCGAGAAGATGGGCAGCTCCATGGGCATGGAGAGCTGGGTGAGTGGCACGGACGGCTGGGCCGGGGCGATTGTGGGTGAAGTGATGGGTGGAGCCGACGCAGGGATGGCCGGGGTGGATGCTGGCTGGGGCGGTGCTGCCGGCAGTGGGGGTGGGGGCGGGGGCGGGGGCGGGGGTGGCGGCTCGGGGGTCTGAGGCCTCAGGGGATACAGCTTGTCGTAGTGCTCGCGGTACTGTTTGGCAAATCTCTCTAGCTGTTTAAATGGAAAGTAATTTTGATGAACGTGCTCTTGATGACTCTTTAAAATCAAGATGTTAGAAAACAGCTTGCCGCAGGAGTCACACTCAAGCTTCTCTGGGTTCTCGCCCTGCTCCGTCTTCCCATTCTTCTTCTGTACCTTCTGCTTGTTCTCGTTGTACTGGATAACCAGCTCAAAGCCAAAGTTCTCCAGCAAGGCCTTGGTAGCATTCCCTCTGGCATCCGAGGCAATGCGTGGAGGGAGCATGGAGGGCTCAGAGCTAACCCCTGAGGCCAGTTCTTTCTTCTCTTTGGCCTTCAAGGCATCAGGCAGTGATTCCTTTGGTCCCGAGTTGATCTCTCCCCCCTCAGCACAGTCCCTCTCTCTCTGGCTTTCTTTCTCCTTCTCTTTGATGACCAGTTTGTTTTTCTTTTCAGAGTGCTGGCCGGGCTGTAGGAGGGCAGGGTGACTCTGGGGCAGAGGGAGCTGGCTCTGCTGCTGCTGCTGCTGCTGCTGCTGCAGCATCTGCTGGTGGCCCTGCGGTGGGATCTGAACCTGGGTCTTCAGGTCTTCAAGCAGGCCTGGGCCCGTCCCAGTCAGTGTTAGAGCCCCACTGGTCACCGGCAAGCTCACCTCCGGGTTGAGCTGGAATTCGGCACTGGGGATATAGAAGGGGAAGAGGAGATGCTGCTGTTGCTGCAGCTGGAGGAGGGTCTCGGTGGTCATGGGGAAGTGGGGCAGAAGGGTGGGGTTGAACAGCTGGGACTGGATCAGGGCCGCCTGCTGCTGCAGCTCCTGTTGCAGGTGAGCTTGGACTTGAGCCTGGGCCTGGGCCAGTGTCTGTGCTTGTTGCTGCTGTTGCTGCTGCTGCCTGGACGCAATCATGTCTGCCAGCTTCTTCCGGTTGGCTTCCTTGGGCTCTGCAGGGGATGCAATGTTGGCACTGATGGGGTTCCCCAGGGGTGGCATTCCTACACTTTCAGCAGGCACCTGACTCAATAAGCTGGAGCTCGCAGTGATGCCAGCACTGCTCGGGTTGGTGGTGGTAAAGGTGTTACTGCCACTGGTGCTCACAGGACTCGGGGTGGAGGAGCTCAGGGGAGCTGTGCTGCTGCCCCCAGTGCCATTGCTGCTGCCGCTCGCCGCCTCCAGCTTGGCTGCCCGGGCCTTGGTCTGATGCAGCACAGAGCGCATATGGATCTCCAGGGTGGAACTCTGGCTATAGGCCACGTTGCAAGTGTTGCACTTAAAAGGTTTGTTGTCAGGGCTGCTGGTGGGTTCTGGCTGACCGGTGGCCGATTCTTGAAGGGCTCTCTTTAACTTGTGTAGGTGGGAGACAGAATTGTAGTGTACGAGTAGGATGTTCTTTTGAGTGAAAGATTCCTTGCAGACGGTGCACTTGTAAGGGCGAGAAGGGTCCAGGAATTTTTCCATGGTGAAGTTGGGGCCTTTGCGGAAAGGTAGGGCTCTCTTTGGCTCTGAGCCCGAGTCCTCTTGTACCGACCCAGAGTCGCTGCCCGTCGGGCTCTGTTTATCCTCCAAGTCACTCTCTTCCTCCTTGTCTTCCTCCACGATTATGGTGTGGTCCTCGGCCAGGGTGGGGTCCCCCATTGCCAGGAGGTCCCCATTGGCCAGAAGGCCACCATAAAGCTGCTGGATGTCAGCCTCACTCAACTCCAGGTGGCTTGTCTCCAGGTGTTTTTTCAGAGCCTGGAAAGTTCGGAAACTGCGCTGACACAGACAGCACATGGTGGCGGCCCTGATCACGTGGTACTGAGAGTGGAGCTGCAGCTTCTCCACGGTCTTGAAGGCCAGGCTGCACTGGTTGCAGCGGTACCTGTACACGTGGCGATCCGACACTGGCAGCTGCGGCCTCTTGGCGTGGACCTCGCTGAAGTGTGTCTGGAGGGTGGCGGAAGTTTTGAAAACCTGGTTGCACCCCTTCTTCCAGCACAGGAAGCCTGAGTCTTCTCTCACGGAGCCCGAGTCCACAGGAGAGGGTTTCAGATCTCCACTGTGTTCTGTGCTCGCAGAGGGTAAGACGTTCTTTCCCAGATCCTCTGAGGTTTCTGTAAAGAAAATAGAAATCAAGCCCAATGATAACGAGGGCTTTGAGCTGCCTGCCTAGCAAGGCCTTGTGCACACAGAATCTGATGATGAGGGAAATATCCAACCTGCAGACACACACTCTCCACGGAGAGCACATGCTATATGAGCAGACACACAGGAAGAAGAGGAAGAAGAGGAGATACAGAAAGTCTCAACTCTTACCAGGCAATACCATCACAGATCTGTCTTTTAAGCAATATTTGTTTCAGTTTCTCAAGAAATTAAAGGATACCCCTTTTACATCGATCTAAACTGTTGAATATGTGACTTAGTGCCCTGCTAAGATGTGGGGCATTTGTAAGGACTGCTGTCCATTGTAACAAGAAATTTTGGATATATTTCTTGTTACAATGTGATTTCTGACTGTCCTCTCTATTCAATAAGCAATGAATGTTCAAGTGGCCAATTATGAAAATACATTAAAAATTTTTTCTACAATGAGATCATCACACCCATAAATATTCTGACCCTTTTTCAGGTCAGTGGTACACTGCCGAGTATGGAGAAATCACAAGGGAGAAGGTGGGGCAGAGCTCTTCTCAGCTTAAATCTTAGCTGCTGACAAAATGTCAGTGATGAAGGAGAGACTCACAAACAGAGGTCCCACCCAGTGAGGACTCACTGCAGGGCATCACCAGCATCTGTGTCTACAACAGCGTCCCTTCCAAATGCTCCTGTCTGCTGCCTCCTATGAGACAGTCCTGGAAGTCTCAGAGAAGAGTTCTGTGCAGATGCAGTACCTAGAAAGATACCTAATCCAGTGCCCCGAGATCACCCGCGTGCTCCACAAGTCCCTCATGTTTAAGTCCTCAGAGAGGGAATATGTAACAGCTTAGGGTGGTAAGTTATGGGTGTACTGACTGAGTCTCTAATTATTAACTTCCTCATTGTACAGTCTAAGCGGACATGTGTCCACCAGAACCTCACTGGTTCTCACCTGAGCTTTTCTCACTTCAAACCACATGAAGAGCAACAGATACCCATTAACAGCCCGAGGATCTGGTGCTGACAACAGCGCCCCTCGTCCCTTGAAAAGTTACATTCAGCTTAGGACTACAGTAAGGAATCTGCAGCACTCTTGCCCTATGAACATTCTGTTTCTTTTCTCAAGGTCAAGAGTCATGACACTAACCAAGCTGCTTTCCTGCCTCTTCCACACTGGAGCTCCCGTCTCGATCTGGAACAGCCGCTGGGAGGAACATGCTGCTGGGCATCACCATCTCAGGGGTGGTCACCTGAAGAGCAAGCGGCAGAGACACGAGGCAAGTCACAAGGAGAGGAAAGAGACTCAAATAGGAAAATGTGTAGAAATTATTTAATAAGCAAAATTAGCCTTCACCAGTGTTAAGGCTGGAGGTGTCACTTTCCATAGCTCACTGAAGATTCATGTTTATTAGACAAAGCTCACATCAGTCAAAGTGTTTCTACGGTTACATTCTGGACATAATTAGCAGTGCACACTTGAAGAATAATCTTATTATTAATATTTTTCCTTTATGCAGAATTTTGACTTTGATCACTGACAATGTTTTGTCATGGGCTGTGAAACTTCTTGTGCAACCAATTAGGTAGATAAGTTGAAAGGCCCACCTTAAGCTGCTGAAAACATAATAAGGGCCCTAATTAAATCATACCTAGTAAAGTACACTGTAATCTTGAAGCAGGGAGCATTGTAGTACTATTTTCAAAATGTATTCAGGCAAGAAGAGGAGGGGACTGAGCGAGAGAAAGGGTAAGAAGAAGCGAGGAGAACAAAGGGAAGGCTAAGGACATGCAGACACATTGGCAGATTTTCCAGGAAACAACATTTTGTAACCCTTTATAAACTGAGATCAAGTGCAAATGAGCATTTCTTATGACTCACTTCAGGCAGGATTTCTCCCAGGGTCTCTGCCTGAGGTACACAGCATCGGAGGGAACTTCCACCTGAGTGGTAGCCCAGAGGGTGTTCTGCACCCTGCATCCGACAGCAGGGCAGCCCCACCTTGGCCACAGCTATTGCTGCCCTGCTATGTGGCCAGAAACTTGTTCAAACACATTATCATTTGCCTTCCATTAATATGATAAGAAGCCCTCAGTATGCAAGTTAAGGCTAAAAGCCTCTTTGTTTAAAAAGCAGCAGTGCCCCTGTGCCTGCTACAAGACAGCAAGGTAGTTGAGGATATTCCCAGAGGAATCAGAAATGGTCCCCTGTTTGAATGCAGCCTGAGCCAAACTGACTCTACGGTTACAGGAACAGAAACATGGTCACCACTAGCCTTTCCACGTGGTGCCCAGCCCACCTGGAGACATTGTTTCCTCATCAAACATGACCACTGAGATAGTATCTTCTCTTGCTGTTGCAAAGACCAGAACATCTAGATTACTGTCCAAAATTAAATAATTAAAATAAATTTTACTATTAATTTTTAATGGTTTGAGGATTGTGGCCTTGTTCAAAATCACTGTTGATGCATTCACTAGAATCATCAGTGGTAGGTTCCACCTCAAGGGGAAACTTGGACAGCTGTCCCCATAAATACCCCTTACATTTTGGGGTGTTAGGATAATCTCAGCAACCCAGAGGCCCAAAGGTGCAGAAGGTAAGCAACAGGCACTATGGCGAAGGGCTCTGAGGAGCCCCGTGCTTATGAAAACCAGGTGCACGGCAGGGGCATGTGAGTGACACAGAACCCCTCTTGCCCAGACACTGCACCCTCACACAAAGCTTGCCGGCAGCTGGTTAAGGCTAGCTGTTGATGAATCGTTAGGAATGGAGCAGAGATTGCCAAACTCATTCCATCTATTTTCTTTTTAATAGAAAGCATTTCTGACCAGTGTGGTTGGGGAGTCCAGCGGGAATCCAAGAAGTGAAAGGTCACCGATTAATTTATAGTCCTCAACCGAGGGGGAGCACGAGGTTGGGGGCAAGATGGGGAGAAAGGGAAAGGAAGAAAAGACTCCCCCCCACCTTCTTTCTCAGTTGTAGCTGCAGGATCAGGCCTTTCCTGGGATCTTTAGGAATTATGAAAAATGAATCATGAGAAATAAAAAAAAGCCCTACAGAGTAAAAAAGAATAAAATTATCTAACACCTCAGCTGCACATCATTATAGAAAACTGTGGGCTCTTTATACGCATTACAGTAAGGCAGACATCCCCTCTAACAGACTCAGTACGACGGATCAGTAATTGTTTTCATACACTTTAATTAGAAAAACTCAGATGGCTATGAATAATAATGGAAAAGAGAGACTTTTGCACTTGAAAGGTTGAAGTCAATCAAGTGTGAATGACGGCAAAAAAAGAAAAAAAAAAAAAAGACACCAATTCATCAGCCCTCTGTTGTCTCGCCGCGACTTTAATCATAATTCCTGATTGGGATTCAAGAAGGCAGTAAGCAGCGGTTCTTTGTCTGCCTTCACCTTCCATCAATTAACTCTCCCCGAAATATAATCATCAACCTCACAGGCTTCTCTGCATCTTAATCTGGGCCTCCAAACCTGTAAGTCTTGCCCCGTATATGTTTAAGTAATTACTTTTATCTACCTGCATCTTCTCATCTATAGTGTACCCAACCTCTCCCTGAAAGCAAACAAACAAAAAAGATTCAGCATATAAAATCTTAATGGACAAGAAGTTCCCAGGAGACTGAGAGGAAGACTCCTGAAGGGAATCCTAAGGACCTAGAAATTCTGACGCGTCTATCTGCCCATGTGTCTGAACAGAGAGATTGCAATGAAAGCCTCTTTGCTATGCGGGACACTGACGGGCCCCATGTCAGCTCTTGGACATTAAATGTTCCTGTGTCTGTGTCTACTCCTCCTTCTCCTACCAGCTTCTCAACCCTGTCACTCAAAGTTTCCACGCTTTTTTGGTCAACAGCCAAAAGTACAGTCCTGCCAGTGTGCTCCCAGAAGATGACGAAAGTTGGCCAAGGGCAGAGTTCCTTCAGCAGCCCTTGTCTCCCAATCAGATCTGGCAGCCACGCAGCATGGAAGGCTCAAACCACCCCAGCCAGGCTGGAGGTCTCTGGGAAAGGTGGTCACTCACCAGTGCCAAGCACAGTTCTGTAAAGGCCTTCCTTTCACGAGGAGCATCGGAGCATGCTGGCAGGTGAAGGGACAAAACCTGCCCACAGTATAACCAGCCCCCACTCTCTCCCACCAAACGTGTCCAAGCTGCAGACCGCCCCCCTAAGCATTGGATGCCACCATTACACACTCTGTCCCAGCACCCCCAACCACAGACTCAAATGCAAAATGAAGAGATTAAGGTTTGGCCAGACCACACTATCAGTCCAAACCCTACTTGTCCTACATTGACATCCATGTAGATTGATTCTTCTAGTAATCTTACACCCATACACAATGAGTATGTTAAATTGCATTCCCCCATACTTGACACTCTAATGTATAAAGGGGACTTAAGACTATGAAATCCCAAGTTTTTCAGGTAAGAAAGTTCAATCTCTTAGAGCCATGGCTTCCTCAGAATTTGAGTCTCTCTTGATTGGTGGCTGTCTGGATAGCACACGGCTTCTTCCCACCTCTCTGAGCCAACTCAGCTATGCAGAGTTGATGGGAACACAGGAACAAAGTATCATCTGAGCAGGGGTAGAACCTTCCAAACAGGTAAACAGGTCTCACAGTGAGTGAGAAATGCGGAGTTCTGTGCTGATGCTGGAAATCTTCAAGTTTCAGCAATTCTCATATATGACAATAGAAGTAGAAGTGTTCTACCCTGATGAGAAAAATCTTCATGCTTAAGCAATTCCAAAACAACCCAGTTGATGACAAGGAAGGGCCTCAAGTGATTCTGCTTGTCCATTCAGTTGACCATCATTCACTAAACTATGCAAGATTCCTGTGCCACTTGCTTGTGAGACAGAGCAAGATCAGGTCCCTGGGCCCAAGAAGCTCACATCTAGAATAATTAACCTTGTAGATATCATAAACTCATTAGGAAATCTGACGAAAGTAGCAGACTCCTAGAAAAAATACTTTCAAACAGACTATTGCAGATAATTTCAGGAAATCACAGGCTCCCTAGAGAGAAATTCCTGGACTCAAGTTAATTGCCCTTGAACTACTAGGAAAGGTGACATGGCTTTGTAAATACCTCCTGTTTGGTTCACTGTTATTTAGGATTATGATTTAATGCCTTTTAAGTTTCTATGATGTGAGTGGGCCTGAAAGCCTCAAGGACTCATCTTATAAAAGCCAGAGTCTTAGATGTGGGTCTGGTCCCCACTGTGACATCCGGGAGGGGCCGCCGATGTTTACTCTTTCTCAGTGGAAGAAGCTGGATTAAAGAAAAAAGCCGCCACACTCCTTGCTTTCTTTGGGTCATGGATGTGAAATGGCCAAATACAACACCTTGAGCAACCAAGGGGTATGTAAGTTTTGCTAAATTCTTAATGGGACTGTTCATGCAAATTCATCCCTCAAGGCCACCCTGAGGTTAGGTCAATGCAACCAACAAGTTCCATATGCTGGCAAGCAAAGGTATCTTCTCAGACCCAAGTACTGCACCTCACTTCTCTGAGACTTTCATCCCCACAGCCTTGGCAGTGCTCACCTGAGTAGAGTTGTTTTCTGAAAGGCTCACTATTCCAAGTGAAAGGACAGGTTTGCCAAAACCTAGACTCCCAAAGAGACTGAAATCCTTCACATTTCAGTAAAAAATCAACAGACTGAAGAGCCTTAGATGGAGCGAAAGAAAGGGAATAATGACAGAGGGAAAGACAGAACCTCAGACACAGGCCTTCCCAGCAGAGACCTGGCTAGTCTGTATACCTGGTGAATGAGGTATTGGTCCTATTCTTTAAAAGCCAACACTTCCAGACCTTAGCATTCTAGCTAGTGGGAATCTAGAGTTGATGGTGCCAGTGAGGGTCCAGCTGCTCACTTCCTCCTCTGACCCCGATGGCTGCCAGGATGCAGGAGCTGTCTGCAGACCTGCAGCCAGCAAGCCAGGCACTGCTTGGCAGGCAAAGCCTTAGAGGTTTTTCCTCTCCTTGACTACCTTCCAGCTGTGCTAGGTTGAGCGCTGGACCCTGGTGTCCAGAGGGCCATCTCTCTGTCTTCGTTTCCCTTCTAAAATGTCATCTATGTGGCTTTTTTTTTTAACCTAAAACCCATGAGGAAAAATTGTAGAGCAATATTAACATTCATATGTGCCAGAAACAAATGTAGCCCTGAACCAGATTTTAAAAATCTAAGAATCAGAAAAGACTGAAAAAAGGAGATAGGTGGGAGAACAGGAAACACATGAACAGTTACCTCTCTCACTCTCTCTCTCTCTCACACACACACAGCAGAAGGGAGAGAAAAGAGAGCTGAGAAGGAGACTGAATTGGAGAGAAAAGCTTCATTAGACTCAGAGAGGCAAGCAGTGGCAGTATACCAAGGTCACTTCTAATTTAGACCATCTAATTGGCAAACAGGCTCCAAATGGCTATCATCTCACAGGACTTGGAATTAATGAAGCCCGATTATTTTCATTACCTTCCTCTGAGATGGAGACAAAGTGAGAGCTGGTACCCAAGTGGGTGCCACAGCCTCAGGGCCAGTGGCCACCCGAGAGCCCTGGTGCAGGGGGGCCAAGCAGCCAGCCTGGTCTGGAGACTCAGCTGTACAGGCACACAGTGAGCACAGAGAGAGACGCTGACTGAAAACATCACAGGGGTCAGACAGCTGTGGGGGGGGGGGAGGTGGGGGGGGGGGGCGATGAGAGCTGTGGAATTGCCGGCAGCATGGGTCTAGGAGCTGTGAAGGGAAATCAGTGCATATAAAAAACATACAGGATAATCAAGAACTACTAAAGGGAACAAAGACGAAGGGCTAGAGAAAAAGGTGTTCCTGGCTGCTCCAGACTTAGCCCCATTCTCCGCCATGAAGCAACAAAGACAGTTTCCCTGTGTTAACACTCTGCCGTCCCAGTGGTGTGTCCTGCCACTTAGAAGGACAGTGATCAATTAGAATAATTCAGGACCACTGAAAATTATTGTAGGTGGTCTTTCCTATTCTCGTTTAGGGGCTAGAAACCTGGCCCCCTTGCCCTCAACCCTCCTGCCCTAGAAAAGTGAACACAAAGAGGTGGCACAAGCAGTGGCTCCCTATACCCCCATCACCAACTCAGACTCTTGAACTTCTCTGTCGCTAGGCGAGAGTGCTGTTACCGGCGTCGGGGGCCAGCCGCTCCGTGGGGCCTGAAGGGGCACTTGTGTCACTCCCTTAAGCTTTATAGATTTCCTTCTTTCTTATGATGTGTGTAAAGATACCCTTTGGAGCTCTGTTTCCCACAGGCCCAGCAGAATGAAGTGCTCTGGGTGCAGTTTCCATAGCAGAGGGCCAGAGCTGCAATTGTTCCCAGTGGAGAATATTTTTCAAGCCCCTTCATCGGTAAAAAGAAGGGGGCCCATGGAGGACACAGATATGAGATGCAGAGCATAAGCAAGCAGCTGTTACCATAGCAACAGACATATTAGACACTGCAGGTTCCTGAAAGCTGTCTGATAAGGTATTATTAAATGAAGCCTCCTCAAAACACTCTCCATTTACAACTGAACGGAAAGACATTGTATAGAAAGTAATCTATTTCCATTTATCAAGGTGGAATTTACTTTGAGAGAGACTGAAACCCAATTCAATCCAGATCTTGAGACCTTGGGCCCAGACAGCAAAAACTATTTGCCAGAATTTACAGCTTCAGATACCATGGACACACCCCACATCGGCCAGGAGGTGTCTGTTTGGTAGATTTTGCCAGGTTTTCCTGGTCTGCACCAATGGCAGTGCATTCAGTCAAACCATCTGGCACGGAAGAAGATTCACTCCTCTCACTGCCATCCATCCAAGCCACTCAAAGATAAAGCAGACATAACTTTCTCATCTGGAGGATGAATGACTGGACCATCCTTTATGATACAGTTTAGAAAATGGAGCTCTGATTTGAGGGGCATATCTCATCATGCTGTTTTCAGAGTTTCCTGCTCTAGATGGCCAGTAACAAACAGGTATACCATCAAAAAGTCTAACCAATACTTCCCCTTGGACAGTTTTCTAATAAAACTGTCATTAATAAACAGCTGTAAAACAATTTCAAAATTTCATTTTAACACCATACTTTTCAGAGGGAGGACAGTGGCAACTACTTAATTGTTAGGGTCAAGACCAAGATGAGCAGTCCAGTCTTCACACAGGGTGCCTGGGTTCGCCCCAAAGTATGGCTGCAAACTCCCTTCCAACCTTGGCTACTTGTCTTTTTCCTGCTGATCCTGCTAAAGGATGGAGATGGAACTGCTTCATTTAGCTCTATGCAAAACATCCTCATGACCTAAGAAACCAGTCCAGTACCGGCAGCCCTGCAGTAACTCCATCTTCATGCAAAGACAGGGTACCAAACTGACGTTACAGACACCTTTAGTCAAACGTGAGACCCTTACATGATTACAGTTCCCGTAACTTTCAACTTTATTTCTGAATCCATTAACTGTCTCCTGTTGCTAGCAAATCAACTTCCTATAGTCAGCACATTTCCCACAATTTGCACACTTTTTCAGAAATGTCTAGAAAACACCTCCGTTGTGTGCTGTGGGAAAATGAGGTAGGTATACAAGGGTTTCTGAACAGGTGCCAAGCACAGCCCCTTTAGGGAGCACATTTCTCCTACACAATTATGTTCCTGGGGAGTCTTCTCAAAAACAGGGTTTATTAACCTGGCTCCACGGGTGAACTGTGGGTATCCTTATGCTCCCTGGCATTATACACACAATTCTGTACATGCAGGGACGTACCTGGTGGTCCCGTGGCTAAGTCTTCTCACTCCTAATGAAGGGAGCCCAGGTTTGATGCCCGGTCAGGAGCTAGATCCCACAAGCCACAAATAAGAGTTCGCATGTCGCGATTAAAGATCCCACATGCTACTATGAAGACTGAAGATCCTGCTGCAGCTAAGACCCGATGCAGCCAAGTAAATTTTTTAAATTTTGTACATGCAGACTACTTGAAGGAGTTCTTAATAACGGATGTCAAACTAGCATGCATAGAATACCCAGTAAGGCTACTGAATCCCTTTCACCAGTCTCCCCCAAAAAGGATTTGAGAATCACTGCTTGAGTAACACCCCCAAGTATCTTGGGAATTTAGTACCCAAGCAAATACAACAGTAACATCCTGTTGTTAAATGAAGAAGACTCAAATAACCACCAGACTTGCTACCTTGTACCACACTGTTGCTGTTATAAAAGAATTAATATGACAAACAATGGCTATTTCAGATAAAATTTATATACTGGCCCTTAAGAATATATAAATGAAAAACTGTCTAATGTAAACCAATCATACCGATTACTACAGGCTCATATTTCCTACACCAGTGTGATATTAAACAGGAAAAATAATCACCAGAGCAAAGGAATAATGTATTGAAAATGCCTCCCTCCTCACATCTCTTCCTGTTTCTTTAGGCTCCCATGGTTCCAGGTCAGCTGTGGGAAGTCCTGGGTTGGCCGAAAAGCCCATTCAGCTAAGAAATACGTTGTTCATTAGTTTTTGGTGAAAATGGGAAAAATGTGTCTCTTATTTTTACTTAGACTCGAATGAACTTTTTGGCCAACCCAGTATGACAGCCTGAGGAAAATCCCAAGGCTGGAGAGAATTCCCAGGAAACTTGTAACACAGAAACCCACCATCCACAAAAGGAAGTTTCCACTTACAGAGAATCTTTCAACATGTTCACCAGTCTATTTGAAAATACCCATGGAAAGTTACACTTGAAGCACATAGGTCACCAGAGTTTCCCACTGGCTGCTGAAGTTCCCCTGACACAGCACCAAATGCATATTCCTCATGATGAAACATCACTTAGGACATACATTAGTATCACCCACAGAGTTTTGAAAAGTTTTCATGTTACGTTCTATTTAAATCTTTACACTAGTCTTTTGGGCTATGTTTACAGCGGCCACTTAGAGCCATGCCCTGCAGGTAGAGCAACTTCATGTTCAAAATGCAAAGCCCTTGTTCGTGAATTGACACTTGCTACCCAACTGGGCATCATCTTCCTGCCTTGAGGGACTCCCCTGTCCCAGGGCTGCATTCCCAGAGCAGGAGAATCTGGGTTCAAATCTCGACTTTGCCACCTAAAAGTGGCATCACACCAACTAACTTCTCTGAGCCTCAGTTTCTTCAGCCATAATGTAAATGTGTCAGGCCTTTTTTTAAACAGAGTGGCTGTGAGGATGAAATGAAACATAATGAATCTAAGAACAACCTAGAATATGACTTGCTCAGCAAAGGCCTGGAGAACCTGAAAAACAACTTGCAGTTACCTCCCCCCAGGCCTCTGCATCTGGAGGGCAGAGGACGATGAGGGATGCTGAGAAACACAGAGCCCTCTGGGTCACAGTCATGCCAAGACTAAGGCTGACAGAAGTCACAGGACCATCTTTGCCATTTCCAACTCTGTCCTGGCTCTGGCGTCCAGCAGCACAGCGTCCTGTCCATGTCACAGTGTCACCCTCGACCCCTTGGGGAAGGAAGAGCCCCAAGGTGCTGCTCCCAGCCACCTTACCGTCATGATGAGCTTCTCCACACAGTCAGGCGCCACGCTGTGCAGGTGGGTGAGGTGCAGCTGGAGGTGGATCTTGTTGTTGAGCATGTCCTGGCAGAGGGGGCAGCGGAGCATGGGCTGCACGGAGTGCTGCGTCATGGCGTGCACACGCAGCCGGTTGACGTCGGCATTGCTGTACTTGCAGTAGGGACACTGGTACATCTGTGGGGGACACAGCCACCGCGCCGGTCGACTCTTCAGTTCCTGCGGCAACATTGTCTGTCCCACGCCCGCCCACCCACGACTTCACTCCCCATCCCACTCCCCCCAGGTATCTGAAATACTCTCCCACAGCACAGCCCCTCTGGGCCTCACCTGCTCCGGCTTGGTCTCCTCTGATGTTTTTGGTCGCTTTGAAGAAAGAGGGGACTCCGAACTACCTGGGAAGGAGATGCGTTTGGAGGTTGCAGGAGAATCTGTCAGCTCCTTTTCTGCTTGGCTTGATGATGCTGGAAGGAAAAGCGGAAGATGTAATCCAGCAGCCAGGCCAGGCCAGCTCCCAGAGGGTGCGTGCTGGGTGAGAGTCAACATTCATTCATAGCTCAGGGTGTTTGTGAAACACCCAAGTTAAAGGAGGATGAGCATCTGGATGGGTTTATCGGGCACGCTGGGAAAGAAGCAAGCATTGCTTTCTGTTGCCTATGAATTTCTGTCACTATACAACTTTAACAACTGAACACCAAGGAAAAAAGGTGAAGAAATGGACTAAAAAGCTCTGAGTTGGATAAACCTACATTCAGTCTGTTTTGACCCCCCTCCCTGCCAATCAAGACACAACCTGCTGGTTCATGAGGGTGGCTGGGGAAGTCTGCCAACCACGAGTCAACCCAAAACCAGACACACTTTCATAGATGTAATCAACAGTATGTTCCCAACTTTACTGTCACACATCTTGCAATCAAAGGAGACCTGATCAATGTGAACCAAAGCTTGATTTTTTTTGCATGTATCTGTTCACACGCAAAAAAATCAAGCTTTGGTTCAGCAACTTGCTTTTGGCAGGGAGACGTCACTTAAGAGTGGAACTAGGCAGGGTGCAAATCCAACTTATAAACGAGGCGATGCTCCAGACACAAGAGTTTACTTAGAATGGGTGGTTCTGAGATTCCTATCTGCTTGCCCAGACCATGCCCTCTCACCCCCATGTCACCAAAAAGACAAAACACTTAACGAGGAAGGAGGGTCACCTGAGACTTAAGCAGCAAACAATGGGTACAGAGTAGTGGTGGAAGGAGTTCTCTGAATCATGGAAACAGATCTGCAAGAATTTAGATGAGAAAACAGTTGGGCTAACAGGGTTTAACCAGGATAAATAAGCAGGGCTCCTCTTGCATAAACACAAATCCCCAAGTGGTCAGATCTGGTCATTCTGAAACCTGGTCAGTAGCTTAAGGCTGGCCCTCTCAGTTGTTTTGGAAGGGGAACTCCATTATTCAGAATCTCATTACAGGAGGCAAGAAGAAAAACCCTAAAAATGGTAGTGAGACAAGACATACCTATTGCCCGCTGTCCTCACTGAAAAATCATTTGACTCCATGTGGAGGTCATTGGTATGGAAAGCCTCATTTCTACTCTTCAGTCAGACTGCTTTCTGTCTCATCCAGTCTAGTTACCCAGCACGTGTTTCCAGCTTTGAGATTTGTTCTGACATGGATACACAAGATGCTGTCATTACAGATGCGTGCTTTAATAAACAGTTGTAAAAAATCTATTTTGTTCATTAAAATCATAAGGCCACACAATAATTTTGAAAAAAAAAAAGTGAAATGCAGGAAATATTCCAGGAAGTGGATGCTCTTCCCAGAATGCACATCTTGTGACCTTTAACCCCAGTATCTTGGTAACCTGGTCTACATAAGTTTGTAGAACATCTATTATTTAAAAAGTACAAGGACAAGCATATTACATACAGACCCCTCCTCCTCCCAACACACACATTCATAACAGTACTTTAATCTGTCTCGAATCGACTTCAAACCCATTTTGCTCTTAATGGGAGTTATTCATTTTCACTTGAAAGGTAATACATGACGGCTGGATATTTAATGTGATGGACTGGCTGCCGATTAACTAGGTGCTGTAACATTCTAGTCTGGTTCCCTCATGGCCCAGTTCCCATCTCCCAGACCTCCTCAGACCTGATCCCTCGAAACCCCGTGTCACGGGTTTTAGACCTCTGAGTGTGATGGGCCGCTGCCTGCACACTCCCACGATAGGAATCTTTAATTAATGTTTCAGGGACTTGAGATCTTCCTTCCCCCAGAAGATTCCTTATTCTCTATCATTTTTCATTTTTGCTTACTGGTTGTCTTCTATATGTTAGCTCTTCAAATTCCTCCTAAAGATAGGGTGGCGGTGGTTTAAGGCATTAGGTGATACTTCAGATGCCTGTTTGTTAGAGCCATCCTCCACCTTCCTCACTTCCACCTTCAATCTGTAGGATTCAGGGCTTACAGTTAGGAAGGAGTTGCCGTGTGCTCTCCCTTCCTCTGGGGGCTAGCCAGGATACAGAATTCTCCTCTGAACACCCATCTCTGTCTTTTTAGTTAGTCTGCCTGACCTGAAACAACATTTGCTTTTAAAGGACCATGATGCCACCTTGTCAGTGCCCTCCATCTGTGCTACCCACCCGCCTGCCCTGCCCAGAATGACTGTCAGCCCTTCAGCTGACGGGCAATGTGGGTGAATGAGTAGGAGGCTGAGACCACCAGGCTCATCTCACTCACTGAAAAAAGCAAACCCAGTGTAACCCAGTGCAGCATTAGTTTCCTCATTCAATCAAAGGGTCCATCCTCTTCCTTCAGTGCTGAATGTGTGATGAATTGTGAAGAGGTTGCAGAGGTGAGAATTCTGGTTTCAGAAGCCACTCTTCTTTTCCCTTTGGATGAAGAGGGGGACTTTTATCTCCCCCCTCCACCGCCATACTCTCATATTGCTCTGGAATTCTAAAGGCTTCCTTTGTATGCTCAAGCTAAGGAGTCCTTCTAAAGTGTTTTTAAAAAATAAAATCAGCACTCATTCCTCTTTCTCTGGAGCAACATAGCAGCCCTGCTCTAATACGAAACCCTGCATCCACTGGTGTAAAAACTTCCAGGGCTCATCTCACTTCTATTGGGCAATCTGCATCTTTATTAGATCAGATTTGTCTAGAAGTGGACATTAGCCACCTAGGCTTCTTCTCTAAAGATAAGGCCTTGCCTTTCTTGTATCAGAGTCTGTTAACACGCAGTTACAGTTCCATTGTGCATCCCTGGGTGATATGGGGACTGCTCCAAAGAGTTAGGTTAACGAGGCTGACAGGTCGCCTCCTAGCCTGACCCTAGACATTAAAATGTCAGTCCCTATCAAACCATGGTGCCAAAGCCTTTATAAAATTTCTGTAGATGGGCAAATAGCTGTGCAAGTTCTCTGTCAGCAGGCTGGAAGATTTACTGCTGGCCACAAGAGTCTAACCTGTTCTCAAGCTTCTTCTCTCTGAACAACTTCTTAAGGGCCAGAGTCGTAAAGTCAATTCCTACTTCAGTTCTGTCACTAGCATACATTGTAGATCATCAGTAAATGAGGTAATACGAATACCAAAAGGGAAAGCAATGTGGTTTGAAGACGTTCCAAAAGTCTAGATGTCACAAGTCTAGAAAACATTTGTTAAAAAAAAATTAATTAGTGGTCACTTGAAGGTGATCGCAGCCATGAAATTAAAAGACGCTTACTCCTTGGAAGGAAAGTTATGACCAACCTAGATAGCATATTGAAAAGCAGAGACATTACTTTGCCAACAAAGGTCCATCTAGTCAAGGCTATGGTTTTTCCAGTAGTCATGTATGGATGTCAGAGTTGGACGGTGAAGAAAGCTGAGCACCGAAGAATTGATGCTTTTGAACTGTGGTGTTGGAGAAGACTCTTGAGAGTTCCTTGGACTGCAAGAATATCCACCCAGTCCATCCTAAAGATCAGTCCTGGGCTTCACTGGAAGGACTGATGTTGAAGCTGAAACTCCAATACTCTGGCCATCTCATGCAAAGAGTTGACTTACTGGAAAAGACCCTAATGCTGGGAAGGATTGGGGGCAGGAGGAGAAGGGACGACAGAAGGTGAGATGGCTGGATGGCATCACCGACTCGATAGACATGAGTTTGGGTAGACTCCAGGAGTTGGTGATGGACAGGGAGGCCTGGCGTGCTGCGATTCATGGGGTCACAAAGAGTCAGACATGACTGAGCGACTGAGCTGAACTGAAGGCCACTATGATATCACAGCAGTGTAATACAAACAGGTGCATCCAGAGACAAGCCATAATTTTTTGTTTGTTTTTTAGTGTAAAAATCAGTTTTATTTTTTCCCTTTTTTAAAAATAATTAATTAATTTTTTCCTTTACATTATCGTGTTGGTTTTGCCAATTTTAAACAGTGCCTGGGACCACTGGTTTATACCGGGCACAACTTGAAGGGTTACAACCTGTACTGGCTTCTTCAACAAAGACAAACTGAACAGGAGTTGATGTTAGCCACCTGTTCGTTAGCCAAACTGAACAATGTAGATCTTTTACAAAAAGGCATGGTTAAGTAAACCATGGGACAGCTTCTTCACTATTAGATGAGGTTATATATGATAGCTATGCAGCAATGTGTATGTTAATGAGAATGTTAATCAGAAGGAACAAAAAAGATAATGTGCATTATACCATGATACAGCTCTGTAAAAAATAGGGATTAGGAAAAAAGACTGTAAATGACTGCTGTATTTATGTGATGGCATCATAGACCATTTTCCTATTTCCTCAGTTTGTCATGTAGTTATATTATTTTTAATATTATAATTAAAGTGTTTAGAATTTAAATTCAGCTGTCCATGAAAATTTGGATATTTGGATTCATACCATGCAAAACCTCAGATGGTATTTTTTACTTTGCTGGTTAAAGCAGTTTTTCCTCTTTTTGGCAGCTGTGTCATATGAAAATATGTGTTAAATCTCAATGAATCTTCCATAGGCAACATGCTGGGCTCTTGGCACTTCAAAGGGTTTAAAAACATGGCCAGGAATCACACGAGCGCACGCGCCGTGGATGACATACTCTGTAAAGCCAGGCAAGAGGGATGCTGGGACAGCGAAAGCTGGGTCAACCACAGTCTGATGACGTGAGCTGTGGATTGCTTACCATACAGACCTTCGAAGGAGTGAACAAAATACTTGTTCAACTTGTCAGGAGTTGAGGTTGCTCCACCCAACTAACTGGTGAGGCACAAGAAGGACCTGCATGTGGTGGTCATGGAGGACAGAAAATGCAAAGTCAACCTTCTGGGCCAAAAGCCACCACTCCCCCTTGAACTGGGATGCGCTGGCCACTGTATCTGACAAAGACAGATGCTGAGGGAGGCGGACCTGATTCATGACTCTGTTTTTTCTCTTAGGTTCCTCTCCATTCCAGGCAGAAGAATTTCATTTCAAAGAGAAAGAGAGTAGTCAGTGCATGGCTTCCTCAGGAAAATCTAAAACCACTTCTGTGACATCAACAAACAGGTATCCTTTGTTTGTAATATATCTGCTTAGGGAGTGTTTCACCTCTAAAAGTAATTACTTAAAAATTTACTTCTCCTGTCATATTAATTAGAGGGAGCAAGGAACAGAAGAGAGCTGATCTGAATTCATGCAAGTTTTATTTGCAGTTTTGAAGACATGGTCTTACTCTGTTCTAAGCACACAGAATAATTAAAACAAGCCTAGTAAGGAGCTTCAGGCAGGAGGGGACTAACTGTGAAGAACAGGCAAGAAAAATATCATCTAGGGGGCTTATCAGGTGGTCAGGTATGGTAGAAATACACAGCCCCTTTAACTTGACTTGATAAAACCACTTTTTATAGAACAAATTCTCACCTAATTCCAATCCTCACTAATAAACTAAAATCCAAGTCACTGAAGTTTTGGTGGCAGAAAACTTCAGAGTTGAACTCACAAGACATGGACAGCCTGCAGACTTTCTCACCTATTGAGGTGGTCATACAACTTAAGCCAAGGAGGGCAGGGATTTGCTGCCTCCTGAAAAAGAAACCTGAAGAAAAACTGGCAGTGGAATAGAAATGGAACCTTATGGTACGCAGTGTTTGGCTTTCTCTAATCATTACCCAAGACATTGACTCGCCCTCAAAGATAATCGAAAGTACCAGAAATTTTAGTTTCATGAGCAAAATTCATCTGCTTGTCACTCACCACATGAGTGGTGCTGTTTGCGTGGTGGACGTTCTCTGTCACAGGCCTGCACTTGGCCAGAGTCGCCCCTTGAGGAGATCAGGGCCTGTGCTTGAGCGTCCACACTGCTGGGCAAATGCTTGCCATCTCACCATCTGCTTGCAATTCCCTCCCCAGAGCAGAAGCTAGGGTTTCGTCTCTCATCTTCCACGGAGGTACTACACGTGATAAGTGGCCAGAGGTCTGGTTAAACTCTCTCCCTCCCCTACTGTAGAGAACGATGGTTCCTCTAAATGCTCTGCTCTGCTGCCAGCTTGGTCATTGAACATGCACAACTCTTCTTCTGCCTCCAGCCGAGCACTTAAAAGTCATTTCAAAGAGAAATCGGGAGTTTATGAAGTGAAGGTGAGCACTGGCACAGCCAGCGGGGGTCTTCACCCTCATCTCTTCCCTTCATGGCACGGTGGAAGTGGTGTTCCACCAAAGTGCCAACCCTCTTCCTTCTGGTGAGGGCCTGGGAGGCTGCCTGAAGCGTCATCCTTGTGAAAGACCAAAGGCAGCCACCACCCCCACTTCTCAACCATCAGACTCTGAGCTAAAGCACCACTGACAGCCCCTCCATCTAAACTTCCATCTCCCAAACCAGCAACATAATGGAGGAGCCAATTAAATGATTATTAATTCATGCTACTTTCCGTAAGCCAGAGGTTCTCATCGCCTTGTGTTCCGTAAACCAGCTTGCCACCTGCCCCAGAAATTTACAGCAATCTTTTCTATCTATCTCCATTGACTAAGGAGAAAAAAACACATTCATACAACTCCAGACTTGATGCTTGAGTTTGAGATAATGATCCCAGCACGCTAGTCAAAGAAGCTTCCTCAGACCTGAAAATGGTCACTCGGCTCATTACAAAAATGCAAGGGGCAGTGAGCTCTCTCCACAGCCACCCCTGACCAGCTTTTCAGAGGCCCCACACTCCCCTCTAGAAAGCAGAAGTACATGGTTTCTAGAGGACGCTCTGTGCTCTGTGGTCCTCACGGTCGTCGGCTGTGGCACCGCTCTTGCCATCTGCTTGCAATTCCCTCCCCAGAGCAGAGGCTGGGGTTTCGTGCCTCATCTCCTGAGGAGCTACTACACGTGATAAAGTGGCCAGAGATCTGGCTAAACTCTCTCCCTTCCCTACTGTAGAGGATGACGGTTCCTATAAAGGGTCTGCTCTGCTGCCAACTTGGTCGTTGAACATGCATGGTTCTCATTCTGCCTCCAGCTGAGCACTTAACGTCGTTTCAGAGGGGACTCAGGAGACTGCGTGAGGCGAAGGTGAGCACTGGCACGGCCAGCGGGGGTCTTCACGCCCCGGCTAGCGCCCTTCCCCGAGAACTCTGTCCTAGAGGCCAGCCTGGTGAGGTGAGAAACCTATTCAGGACACAGTCCCAGTCTGAGTAACTGCAGGCTACGCTGCTTCTGTACATCTCTAGATAGAGAAGTTCAGACACCTGGGCAGAGAGGGAGAGGAGCACACAGAGGTAGGGGGAGCAAGACACAGGCCTCACGGACTCATCGCAGATAGCTTCCTGTTTCCACGGAGGATTTCAAAGAAAACTTGAGTTCTACTATAGACGGGTGTGACTGCTGCTGGGGAGCGGCTCCTTGGTCTTATCACCAACTTGAAGGTGAACCAGATAGCTCAGCACTTTGAAAATCCAGAAACTCTTTGCTGTTGTTATTTATTTTTTATTTTTTGGAAACATAGCTTCATAGGAAGTTCCAAGAATAGTGCAGGGAGGTCTGTCTCCTCTTCACCAAGCGCTACTTTTTAACCAGGGTTGAGACAGAGTGCTAGGTCTCTGATCATTCCTCATCATGACCACGTGTCTCCCCCCGTCCCATTCCTACGATCGAGATTCCATTGGCCAGACCAGGACTCGTGTCTCCTCTGCACACGTCTGTCTTAGAAAGCTGAGTCCCTCCCTCGTATGCCGGGGATCCCTCAGAGGTCTGCCATCCAGCTAAAGGAGAAATAGGTCTCAAGCTTCACACCTATCACAGAGACCAGAACCCCAACATTCTCAACTTCAAGTGAGTCAGAAATCGCCTGGAAAACTTGCTAAAGTACAGAAGGCAGCCCCCACCCCCTGGAGAAGGTCTGATTCAGAGAACCTGCATTTCCAGTGGGTCCCCAGGTGATGCCGACGGTCCCACCACACTCTTGAGAACCACCGTCAGAGCTGAAGCTCTCTGTAATTAGCAGGGACCACACCACTGCTCGACTGGACTAGAATGAAATATGGGGGCCTGGCAGGTGCAGGCGATCAGGGAGTCCACTTTCAAATGATTCTTGCTGCAAATGATACTCTCATCATCCACACGTGGGGATGAGAGCCAGGCCTGGTCTCAAAGCTCGATGTTTTCCCCCTCAGGCCAAAGGTGAAAGATTAAATATGGCTGTCCCTCAGGGAATGTGCTTGCTCTAAGCCAACACAAATACACTTTCAAAGCCAGAAATTCAGAAGGAGTAACCTCCACATGTTCTGTCAGCTGTGCAACCCAGAACGATGACAGCCTGCGTTGCTTTCAAAGTCTCAGTCTTTCCACATGTCCTGGAGAACCTCTGTGAACAGGACGAACACCTCTAGTCTCTCTCCACTCTGCAGGAGGAGGCAGCATCTTTTTGGTCCTGCCACGTGCAGGCCACACCAGCTAAGGCTCCCTTGGCTTGGGCCCTGGGAAGGGTGCAGAGGCCTACCCAGGCCCCTGTGTCCCCAAGTCAGCACTCTGGGAACAGGAGTCACGCCACGCTTTCCCAGCAAGCAGCCAGGGTGCAATGGTGGGCCTGTGCTGAGTGCTGGCTGCTGTGGCTTGTCTCCATCTTCGGGGAAAAAAATGTGCTAAGTCCCACATCAGAGGCATCAATCTGTTGCACTAATTCCATGTTGAAATATGCATAAGGCTGCTTAACTACACTGATTTGCACTCCCAAAAGACTATCCCACAATTCAGTTTCAAGATACCTTGCTCCCTCTGTGTCAAGTTTATGAATGAACCACCAGTCAAAACAGAGCCACCAGCCACTACTTCTTTCAGACCAACAGCAGCTGTCAGGGTACCTAATAACTTCTGAGCCTGGGGCTGCCACCAAGAGCCTGGCTTGGGCCGGCGGCAGGGACCAAAGAGGCCAAGACCCAGTTCCTCACTCAGGGGTATCAGGTCCGTCTGCCTGCCTCTGGGCTGTGGTCAGCTCTGCCCATCTTCTCCCGGCAGAGCCTGCTGGGCTGTGCACAGATGCCCTCTGGCTTCACTGCAGATTGTGACAACCATGGACTTGGGAAAAAACTAGAACAGGGAGAACCTCAGAGACACTTGAATTGACAGCAAAAAAGTCCAGAGGTGTGAGATGTAGGTCAAAACAGGAGGGATGTGGGTCATGCTGGGACCAGACCACAGTTAATTAACAGAAGCTCATCCCGCCCGCATCAGATCCAACCTTAATGAGGTTAGTTAGGGCCTCCGAGCCCCAACGCAGCACAGGCTCCCAGAGACCAGGCTAGAAGGATACTCTTCCAGGTTTTTTCTCCATTTCAAACCTATCTTTACCTACATAAGATACTTCACTAAATTTTAAGAGACGGTACTCGTGTAACACACACAGAGGCTGGGTCCACCATGGTGACAGAGACGAAGAGCCGCACACTTCAGTTCTCCGCCACCCCCCGACAAATCAACCTGCCTGGGACCCGCCAAGGATTGCTGTTGGTTCGTCCAGGTTCGGCAGGAGATTGACAGTCTGCACTGGGGGAGAAAGACCTTGACTCAGATCCCTGGAAGGACTGAAAAATGGGAATAGCAGTCCACTTTCCCCTGTGGGTTTCAAATACTGAGCAGACTGGAGATGTCTCCCCCTGGAGTTTGTATGGCAAGAGTGGGGGCGCCCACACTGAACGCTGTTTCTCCCTCTCCGCCGCGTCCCCCAGCTCAGTTTACTCTCAGCCTCCAAGGGCCCAGGAGGGACGAGGTGTGTGAAGGGGTGGGGGAGGCGGCTGAGGGCACCTTGGGGAACTCCTTGAGAACGCCTGTCTTCCCTGGCCATGTTTCCTTTACACAGAGGCCCCAGCCCCCTTGCTGAGGAACAGAGGTCACGGTCTGCAGGGATGCTACCACCTGGCTGGAGTCCTGCTGTGTGAACCTGGGCATTTCAGCTGACTACAGTGGGCTCCCGGCTTCCACGGCTGATGGTGGGAGGACAGTGTCCACTCACAGGGCTTCTGGGAGGCCAGAAGGAGAGGTAAGGCGCGTGAAGCCCACCAGAGCCAAGCGCACGGTGAGAGCACGAGCATTTGTTACTACGGGTTCATCTTTAGAAGCGTCTCGGAGGTGATACAGCGCACGTGCAGCCATGGAACCACAGGGTGAGGAGAGAGGCCTGGCTTTAAGGCAAGCACAGCCTCGCGCATCTACTTGTATTATAAATCGACATGGGAGAATCCTGCTCACGCCGTGGGCTTAACATCTAAAAGGCACGAAACGGAATCACTTGCACTTGGAAGTGTTTATGGTTATGCTATTTCGCCAGCTGATTGTTAATGAAATATTCAGACAGTATTAAGCACTTGCTAGGAGATTACAAAAATGCATATGTGGGGTTGGGGACAAGTGAACAGGTAGAGCACAGAAGATTTTTAGGGCAATAAAAACACTCTGTATGATATTATAGTGACAGCCATATGTCCAAACCCACAGAATGTATGTCAAGAGTAAATCATAAGGTAAACTGTTAATTTTGGATTATTAGGTCAGTGTAGGTTCTTCATTGATTAAAACAAAAAATGTGCCATCCTGGTGAGTGATGTTGATAATGGGGAAGCTGTGATTGGGGGTGAGGCAGAGGGTATATCAGAAATCTCTGTACCTCTCAATTTTGTTGTAAACCTAAAGCAGCACTAAGAAATGTCTTTAAAATACAAAACACACAAAAATATGAATGAATGCCGCGTGCCTCTAACCATAAAGAGCTGACAGTTCTGCTTGACAACTAGAGAATCAGGATCTTCAAGGCTTCTCCAGTCTTCATACCATTAAGAGAAAGCTCCTGTGTCATGTGGGCTTTATAATCCAGGGAGTATACCCAGTATGACCCAGGAGGCAAATCACCGGTTGATCACAAGCCTGACAGCCAGGACTTCCCCACTGATGAGTTTTGGTCCTCTAGCCTGATAAATAAAGACAACGCTGCACCCAGGGAAGAATGTGAGAACCTAATGAACGTGTTCTGACATCCCAGGAGAAGGGTACTACAGTGTTTTTTTTTTGTTTTTAGATCATGGTCATGATTTTAATAACTGAGGTGCTTCCCCCATCAGGACAAAACCTAAAACTGAAACAAAGCACGAAGATTAACACGGCCAGGTTGCAGGAATAATAGGCAGACCCGTAAGTTATTTTCTACAGCCATGAAAACAATCTACTCCTTCATCTCCAGGTTCACTGCCTTCTAACTATACCTTAATGATAATTCTCATCACACCACTACCACAGTTATATGCTTGCATATGACGTCCTTTCTAGAAAGTGAGTTCCAGTTACTTTTTTTTTGCATATCACACATCTGCACAAAGAGTATTTGCTCAATTGATGTTGTGTCTATCTCTCTTATGACTTAAATATAAATTCTCAAAGCTGAGACCTTTGAATTACTGGAATTCAGCCCTGTATCTATTTTTGCTTCTCAATGTAAAAATAGTTCAAATGGTTTGTTTTCAACTGTGAGACAGAAATCTGCCTGCAGTGTCTTAACTCTTCAAGTTATACTGAAAGTGGCCTGGAAAAAAAAAAAAAGAGAGAGAATGGAGAAGGGAAAAGCTGACTTAGTCACACAGTTCCCATCTGCATGTGGAAATGTAAAACCGAAAATGGATTCTGTTGGCAAGGATGGGAACCACACCGGGGCCATGCAAGCCAGGCTCCCAGCATTCCCTCTCATGTTCCCTACTGCAAAGACAAATTTATTTTAGGGTCAGGTGGAGACATGGAACCAGATTCCGAAAGGACACAGAATTAGACCAAAATGATTTTCGTAGAGGTGGTGAAGGGCCTGGTTTCCAGCCCGCAACAGGGCTGGGACATGGGGATCCACTCAGAGGTAACACGAGTCTCCAAAGATCCCCCCAGGGATGTCGTCGCCGCCGCTCTGACAGTGTGTGTGATGTGCCCAGTAACAGGGACCAGGTGAGAGCGTCAGCGCTCCTTTTTGGTCGTCAGTCACAGAGTCATGTCCGACTCTCTGTGACCCCGTGGACGCCCTACCAAGAAAGGCCTACCACGAAAAAAGACGAAGGGGCCGTGTGAGCTCTTTATCCACTCCTGATCCATGCTCTCTCCACTGGCCGGACACCAGGGACATCCTCACAAGTTATGAGCATTCTGACCTTAGAAATGAAGATTCTCCAGGATTCTACACCACTGTACAACTGTCCCTCCTCCATTCACAGTTTTAAGAAGTTCCAGAAATGCAAGAACCCACTGAGTCCAAACTGACTGCTTTATAACCTGTGAAATGGAGGTCCAGAGACGAGAGGTCACATAACTAAACAGTGGCAGAACCAAGGCAGTGGCCCCCAGGCTTCTGCCTCCTTGTAGCACAGAGCGATTCCTCTCAGCACATACCTCCTTTTGTCTTTATGAACTCATTTTTTTTTTCTAAAGTATTGTTTCAGCCTCTTTCCTTTCTCTGCCACAGATTGCATTTCAGGCACTCAGTTCCCTGTACAATGGCATTCCTATTTATACAAAGCTGTAAACAACAGCGAGAAGAGGGGGAGGGCTGGTAATAGATTTCCACCAGGATGTGCCTGACCTGCTTTTTTTCAACCTCAGTAATTAGAAAGGCAGTGGGTCTGCAGGAATTATTCATACGCAGCAAGAGCCGTACACTATACATTTATGTTAAACATGTCAAATCCGATTGAAATCATGCCTGCCAGCACCATATTCCATAAACACACTTTTCCCCAACAGTCGTCCAGACCTTGCCAGCCCATTAATACCCCCCTTTAATAGCAATCTTCCATAGATTCAAATCAAGGATGCTCCACTGCACTAATTGCTGTGTGTTAGGTGAGCATCATGGACTGAAAAAAATTAATAAAATAAAATCCCTTCGGGCCATTCCCCTCGAAGAGCAAAGCTCTAACCACAGTTCTAACTCCAAATGTTACAAAAATGCAAACATGAACTTCAGTAAAGGATTTCTGAAGTGTTACCATGTTGTCATTTTAAGTGGGATTGTTGCCCCATCTTTTGTTTGTTTGTTTGTTTGTTTAATGTGCTAATACCCCCAGTCATCCTGTCTCAAATTAGCTTAACTAGACCCGGCCTAGTGCTCCAAGCCTGGAAACCATGGCGGCTACAAGATTTAAATAACCAGCCTGCCATGATTCTTTGCCAAGAGTTCAATTTTTTCTCCTAATTATTGGTGATAAAGCATCACATTAATTGTATATCACTTAATTTATAGCAATTAATGATTGATTGGATAATCACTGCATCAATTATTGTTCAGTTGCTGACACTGGGGGCTCTTCAGTCTACAGCATGCACTTTCAAATCCACACTGCTGAAAGAGAACAAGCGATCACTTTCACATTTTAAAAGAGAAAACCACAGAGTTGGACTGTGGAAATGGCTGTGCATTAGGCTCTGCTTCAGAGACCCTTCCTGCACGCTCCAGGGACCCAGAGGAGCGCTTCACACTCGCCTTGAGTAAATGTGATTCTCAAGTGTCTACCAAGGGCTGTCCCTGTGCCACCACATCCCATCACGGAACCCAGGTTGTGGCTGGTGGGTGTCACTTGTCTGTGTTTTCAAGGGGAGGCATCCAAGCCTCCCAAAGGCCAAGGTCATTCGCTAACTGGTGGGCTTCCTGACTCCAAACCTATAGAGGTCTTTCCACTTCACCAGCCGGCTCTCAGACTGAGCATCACGCTGTCTTACGGGAAGGCACATTCATGGCTGACAGCCCCACTCAAGCTGAACGTACAGGTGGCGGTCATGTTACTGTTTCCCACTACACCACTTTAGAAGAGTGACTGTCACTCTCTACACTCCGAATGGGGGTAAAAACTGGATCAAATGGTTAGACTGAAAAAGCATTCTAGGAGAGGAGTATGGCAAACTCAGCACCCTATATTAGAATATATGGAAGAGCCTGTACGCAAACCCAAACCCACCTGTATGCATTGTGGCAACTTGCTAGAGCTCTCTGGGGCTCCACTTATCTGGAAAATGGTGGAAGGGGGCACAAGGGAGTGGGTCCTTCCCGTATCTACTGTATTTCACAGAGTAGGGAGTGAGAATCAAATGAAATAATGTCTACAAGGCAGTGCTGCCTAACTCTTCCTCACAAGGCAGGACACACAGAAAACAATGGAAAGATAGTATCAACAGGTGAAGATGCAGCGGCTTCTGGCCTGAGCGTGGCCCCCTGCCTGCAGGGGCCACCCCAAGGGCGGTGGAGACCGCAGCCCGCCTCACAGTTACAGCCTAACGCAGTCTGAGGAGTAACTGGCAAGTACAGGGAGAGCTGGGACACAGTCTTTCAGGGTTGGTTCTGCTCCTCCTGTGTATCTGTATGGCTGATATGCTAGCTGCTAGCCACAGGCTGTTGAAATTTAAGTCCATTGAAATGAAATAAAATGTAAAGTTGAGCTAGCTCCTCTGTGGTACTAGCTACGTGTCAAGTGCTCAAGAGCCACAGGTGGCGAGTGGCTGCTGTACAGTGCAGATGCAGAGCATCTTTATCGACACAGCAAGTTCCACGCCACAGCACTGATCTGTCGTAACACTGTTTGATGACGGGGCATTCCTGTGGAGTGTTACACTCCCTGAAGGCAAGGCTCATAATCTCAAGGAAACTCATCAGTGGGACTCTGCTCAGTGCACATGGTAGGGACCCAACCACTGACCATGGAATTGATGCTCCTGTGATTCAAGCCACTCTCCTGCTTGTCTTGCTGCTGCTCAAGGTAAAAGACCTGACTGCTCAAATAAAGAAGCTCAACAGACATCAAAAAGGAAATCAGGAGTCCCATCCCAAAGTAAAATAACAAATTTTAGTAAAGATTATCCGTTCCTGCACAAACCCTTGAATTACATAATCAATAGCTGAGAAAATGCCAATTATCCAGGCCCATTTCAAATATGACTAATCTGCATCCTGAGCAGCCACTAATCAGCAAGACAAATTGTGAAATCGCTACTTATTTATTTGCTGGGAGGAAGCACTCCCCCGATCACATTTAATCAGAGAGGAACAGCTCAATTTAGGGAATAAACGGAACAAACAGCCATTTTTTATAAAATACTAAGGATCCCAAAGAAAGCTCAAGAGAGGCTGCTGGTACCTGTATTGATTCCAAGATCAAATCGGCCCAAAGCACCTTAATAAAGCCTGTCATTACACACTCAAACAACAGAGACAGTATTATGCTTCAGGTCAAGAGAGAATCGTTTGCAGGAGTCACGGAAGAATTTTCCCTTCTTTCTTTACTTCTGTGCAACTGGCAACATGCATCTCTGAGTTATTCATTCTCTGTTTTAGAGATAAAGATTAAGTATGGCCTGTTGCTTAAATGACTAAATGAGAAAGTAGAGTCTTATTAAAGACACTGGCAGTTTTCAGTGCTTATTTCAGGTCTTCACGTAGTCTCCTGACTGCCCGGCCTTGTCCACCAGTACTGTGAAGACATCTGCCTATTGAATTACAAACACTATGTTGTTTGTTGTTGTTCAGTTGCTAGGTTGTGTCCGACTCTTTGCAACCCCACAGACTTCAGCGTGCCAGGCTTCCCCGTCCTTCACCATCTCCCGGAGTTTGCACAAACTCATGTCCATTGAGTTGCTGATGCCATCCAACCATCTCATCCTCTGTCTCCTCCAGCCATCAGTCACTCTGAATGAGATTTAATGGAACTGCCCTCAACAAAGGTTACCCTAACCTGGTCTAAGGATCGGAGAAGCACATACCAAGTGCCTGCCTGGCACACAGTAGGAGCTTTGCAAATGGTTCTGTTGTTCTCTCAGGATCCTTTGCTCACAGAATGCAGGAAGCATGCACCACCTACCATTTGCACAAGCCCACTAAATCCTATGTTACTTCCCTCAGCTTCTCAAAACAACTGCCTGGCAACAGTTCTACATTCAAATGGGAGAATCCAAAGAGAAAATGCTGCTAGGTTTCCTCATTTAACTAAACTACAAATGAAACCAAAAAACCCCCTCCTGATAGTGAGTTACTGTATGCCAGGCACTGTTCCAAGCTTCCCAGATTCAAGTAATTCTCAGAGCAATGCTATGGAAATAGCGGGTTTTCTTAATGCCCATCGCACAGGAGAAAACTGAGGCAGAGAAAGGTTCCTGGAGCAAGGTCACTGAGCCAGAACACCCCAGGGGCAGGATTAGAAACCAGGCCCCAAATCATGCAAACAAAGGACGGACTGGCCTGGACGGAAACTCGGAAACTCGGACTTCAGACTGCGTCTGCGAAGTCCCCCTAACCCAGTTCACCTCCTCTGGGTGGATGTGTCTTATACGCTGCCGTTGGCCAAGTCTATGTAGACCTCATCTAAACATTACAGCAGAGTCTGGGATCCTGATCCCTGGGAGGCACACAGGACGACCCCCGCTGCATGCTTCAGGGCCTCTGAGTGTGGATGCCCATCCCCTAGTCCCTG
Source organism: Antilocapra americana (assembly GCA_007570785.1). Lineage (NCBI taxonomy): Eukaryota > Metazoa > Chordata > Mammalia > Artiodactyla > Antilocapridae > Antilocapra > Antilocapra americana. The sequence continues at coordinate 3,757,936 of ML664203.1, forward strand.
GTCATCCTACCTTCCAGATCGTCCTAGGGAGCTTGCCCTGGCCCTTGGCTTAACCTCGAGCACAGGCCTCTGGACAACACAGCGCCCTGTGCAAAGGGGGATGATGTGCATCATGGAAGGGAAAACCCATCCAGGAAACAGGACAGTGACACATCCCTCTTGATACCTAGATGCTGTCACACTCAAATTTCTCTTTTCTAGGCTGAACAGCCCTGATTCCTTCAGCCTCTTCTCAGGCAGTATTGCTCAGCTTTCAGTCATTTTCATTGCTCTCCTCTGGCCTCCCTCCAAGATTCTGTATCTTGTTTAAATAGTAAAGGCCAACACTGAATGTGATTTAAGAACAGTCATGCCTGGAAAAGTAACAAAGGCCCAACCAATACGGACTCCAGAAGGCAAATATTTTCTCAAAAGAAAAAAAAAATCGGAGTATTACAAAATTAATAAAGGAAGGCAGTAAGAACCAGGTTGACCAAATGCAATGATTTCTGTGGCTTGTCACATCACTTCCTCTAATTACAGTGGTGTTTCTGGGAGACATCTCTGGCTTGATAAGTCTTCTCAGAAACCATCTGCTCCTCCTCAAAAAAGAACCAAGATTTTCCTCTAAGTCTCAACAAGTCTCTCCCTCAATACAGAAACCCTATCCTGAGAGAAGGCCACTCCCTACTTCTCTCAACGGCAGAAACAGCACTTTCTTTCCTAACTTCTTCCATTTCCTCTGCTTTTGCTTAGATGTCCCCCTGCCTTGCTGCTCCATCTGCCTCCCCTTTGGGCCAAGGCAGGACACCAGGGATACAAAGAGGCTGCCTGGGACCCCAAATGCAGGATGAAGCCCACCCTCCACACTGCTGACTCCTTAGAGACTTGGGGGTGACCCTGATCAAGTTCCATGTGGCAAGTCCCTCCACTGGGTCCACGAGCAGTGGGACAGGGCCCCAGACCTTCCATGGAGGAAAAATCACACCAAGGGCAAAAACAACAACAGGGAGGAGGTGCTAAGGAAACGTGACCCCAAAACACAGCAGCCCCCAGGACAGCGCCAGACACCTGGGTGCCTGCTCAATCAAGAAGCTGGCTTTGTGGCCGACTGAAGCAACTTTTAAAATGCCTTAATATAAAGTAATAGGAGAAGGAAGGTGACCACGGTAACACAGCAAGAATACAATCCGTCTCCCACCCACAGAGAACCAGCTGAGGCTGCTCCTGCCCCCGGGCCTGTTTGCTTTCCTCCTCTAGGAGAGAAACATGGGGCTGGAGGGCAGCCAGACACGCTACCTGTCCACTTGCTCTGGTCCTTCTCGCCTCCACTCTCCTGGTCTTTAGCGAGCTCCTCGGGATCAGTAGCCGCTTCACTGGGCCCTTCAACATCTTCAATGGCTTCTTCTGCAAGAGAAGAAAACAAAAACGTCAAAGACTAAAAGCAGACAGAAGATGGAGGACTCTTGGCTGCTACTCCAAAGAAATATCCACCACAAAACGCAGGCAGCCAACAACTGTCCCCCAGCCCCACAGTGACCCCTGAGAGGCCGACCGCACTAAAGATGTACACAGTCTGGGGGTGGTGGTGGGAGCTTTCCTTCTCGCTCACTGGCAGGAGTTGGTCTAGGCATGCAGACACTTGGTATTCTGAGATGGATTCCAAATACCTTGTTTGAGCTTTTCTTATTGAAAAGCCAATCCTGTTGAGGAAATAACTCCAACTGAGTTCTGAAATCACATGCAAGTCTTTAACACTTGCAGATGCAAAAAGTGCCACAGGCTTGCTTCTTGCCTAGCTCTGAGCACAATGAGAACTGGCATTGAACTAGACCCCACATAAGGCTTCGTGGTGCCTGAGCACCTGCCAGATTGTGGTGTTTTTTTTTTTTTAACAGTCATTCATATTCTGAAGAGTCACAGAATATCAGTGATACGATTTCATCAGTGTGAAGAGGTCCAGGAAACAAACATCTATCTATTGGTTCGCCAGGCATCAGTGGAGAGAAGCTAGATCTGTAGAGAAAGGGAAACAATTCCTTATCCAAATCATACACTCCCCGTTTGAAGTCATTCCATTCTCTACCCGCCACTGGCTTAAAACAAATCAAGCAAATTCTCTCCAGATCAACACACACTACTTCAGTAAAGGAAAAAGAATGGTCGTTTCCAACATGAGGTTAATCACAACGTAAAATGCCACTCGCTTGCCGAAGTGGGGACGAAGAGGGTAAAACACTCTAGATGCTGTGGGAAAGGAAGTGGGGCATATCCCACTTGTTCTCCTGGCCCTATGGGCCATTATTTAAAACATTCAATAAGAATAGGCAAAGCGAATGAATAAGGCGAGCAAACCAAAGTGGGTTGATGAGGAAATCATTAGACCTTGAAGAGCACCCCTTCCTGGGTGTGGAGACACTGAAGCCCACGTCCGTCACCCAAGGCCATTGCCAGACGAGATCCATGGGGCTCAGGGTGTTGGTCTGTGGACCTGGGCTCATTCCAACCTCACCCTACGTCTCTCTAGCCCCAGCTCCACTTTTCAACATTTCAAGGTGTGACACTAATGACCTTTCAGAAAAAAGTGTCTGAATTTCATCTTGTAAAAGGGAGTAAAAAGAGTTCAAAGTACACTGATCTCAGAGGATTTATTAAACACTTGAGGAAGAAAGTATCTATTGAGAGCCAGATTTTCCTAACTCTTGCTAAAAAGCCAATGAAAGACCAAGAGTTGGAAGATGGAACTAGAGGTCGGGGAACATTTCTTCATTACCACTGAGAGGCCATGTCATGGGGAACACGCATGAGAGGAGTTACTGCTTGTTTTCCTCTTCAACTAAGAGGCTTCCGCAAATAATTTCTATGTCGCCTTTCTGTCTCACTGCACAGTCAAGTTAACATCAAGTCTTCCCACGCCCAGAAGTTCAAACAAAGAAAAAGCATGCAACCATGGTTTGAAGTCAGTCAGATATACAGACCATATTAACATGCTACAGCCTTTAGTGGAGGAAAAAAATACATATGAAGTATTAGCTGAGCAACAATAAGTTACACAGTATGCTATAGGTGCCATCTTAATTCAGGCCAAATAGTCAATGTATATTTTTGGCTTTTGATTACATTGTTCAGCACTATAAGTATAAAATCCATCTCTGAAAGGTGATACCAGCGTTTGGTTGATCAGAATTAAGTTGGGTCTACCCAAAGTAGCTAGGTCTCTTAAAATATATTCATTTACCCAAATACATCCTGTGATACAAAATACCTGCAGGTACCCATACATTCATCAAATGCGATTATGCCCCTGCTCTCTAGGACACACACACCACCCCAGGCGGAGCGAGTCTGACACCTACCCACGACACCCTGAAGTGATGAGCAGTGTCGGAAGGTGCTGCTCTGCAGAGGTGAGAAGGAGTTAGGCCACTGGGAGGCCAGCTCCAAGGCCAGCGCCTCTCTCCTGTGTTACTGCGTGGGCTGAGCCATCCAAGCAGAGAGTTAAGAGCTCACGGTCACCCTGGCACTGACCCCAGCTCTTTGAACCTTTTCAAACAAATCCATCCAGAGACAGACTGAAGAACGAGCACACCATTCATGCAACAAGCACGGAAACCACCTGGTGCTTTGTGACTATTTCCAGGCCCTTGTTCCATGAGCCCGCTCGGGTCTCCGCTTTCTTCCCTCCCTGCCCTGCTCAGAGTGGGAAAGCTACGGTGACCAATCTCCAGTCAGAGGGTGAATGACCAACGCTGACTCAGGAATTTCTTTTCATCTCTTTTTCTTCTTAAAATATTTTAAAAATCAAGTCCTCTTCTCTTGAAAGGGATTCCCTAGTGGCTCAAATGGTAAAGAGCCTGCCTGCAATACAGGAGACTCGGGTTCAACCCCTGGCTCTGGAAGATCCCCTGGAGAAGGAAATGGCAATCCACTCCAGTATTCCTGCCTGGAATATCCCACAGAAAGACAGGAGCCTGGCAGTCCATGGGGTCGCAAAGAATCAGACACGACTGAGTGACTTCACTTTCACTTTCCTCTTCTGAGTTTTTAGACTTAATATTATCATTTCTGATAAATTATACACCCCAAATCTGTTGTATGCTTTGTGGAAGAAGAAATGATTAAGAAACTCCAGGACAAGCCAGCTTCCTTTATGGGCAGATGAGTGTCACCCTCAGCTAGAAAACCAGGTCCCATTCAGCCTGGTAGGCGCTTCCCTGTAGTTCCACATGTGACCTACAGGTGTCGCCCTCTGCAAGGCGAGCCCTGGAAGGGCAGCTAGCTGCAGGAGGCAGACACTGTCTGGGCTGCCTAACCTGAGCATGTGGAAATAATATATGTTTTCAAGTGCACTGTCTGGTCCTGGGGAAATAAAATAGGACATTCATAAGCAGTTACACCATCTGTCTTTATACCATCATCATCAACAGCAAGAGGAAAAAATAGTTCTTTAAAATGGATGAAAGCCCAGGCTGACAGTAACCAGAAAACTGTGAGCTCTGAATACCAATAAAGGTAGAGATATGATTAAAAAACAGAGATGTAAACTGAATTCATCTGGACAGCTCGGCCCTATAGTGCTGTGCAGACAGGGTCTGTTTGGTTGGTCCTCAAAGTCTCCAGCATCGTCACTAAGACCGGGCCTTGGGCACCCACGGGTGGGGCCTGGGGCTCCATGCACTGGGAACATGTGGGAGCCAGAGGCAGGATGGCATCCAGCTCTGAGTCCCTGGGGCTGGCTGGGTAGCCCACACTCCCTTTAGGAATGTGTATTTGATACCCACGTGCTCATAGAGCACAGAGCGGAGGGGAGGTGTTCACGGAACACATTTCTCCCCCACAGTGAAGTCAGTGGCAACTGGCTGGGGTCATTACAGAAGTTGCCCCCCCCCCCACTGTAATGTCGGCTACTGACAGATGGTGGGAACAAGTGAAGACCTGACGGACGATGATCCAGTTTTATCTGGAAAATCCTGTCTTTCCCTCAGAAGACAGTTACTTTTCTTCCCCAAAAAACACAACAGCCACTGTGCCATTTTTAAGGCCAAAAAAAAAAAAAGAGAGAGACAAATCAAAACCATCTTCTCCCCAAAGAGTTGAACGTTATTTCAGAACCCAACCGGAACACACCAGGAATGCTTTCTCAGGGGCACAGCCGGGGCCTGGGTGAGGAGGTCATCTCTGCCCCCCATGCCTGGCCTTTTCCAGCCAGAGCAGCAGGCCCCGCACGTCTCAGACAGATGAGATGGTCTACTGCTCACAAGACTCCAGAGGCCGGGCCTCCAATCCCCTTGCAGACGTCCAAGGTCATGGATACACTCCACAGCAGCCCTCAGACCAGAGCACCCCTCCTGTTCGGGTATATTTTCGTTTTAAAGGGTTCAGGGAAACAGAAGCAAATCTCCAATAATTGTGAGGTCCTCTGGTACCCCTTCTGCCTTCAGTTTCCACATAAAACATTGGCTGAAGGCCTTTCAAAAACCTATTTCCATCACTACTTCTTTGTACAACTGCTTCTCCCAGACAGCACTCACTCAAGTCTGCTGGTTAAGGGCAGAGCCCTCAGGGATGAGGGTTTCAGCAAATGTTTAGTCGCTCAGTCACATCCGACTCTTTGCGACCCCGTGGACTGCAGCCTGCCAGGCTCCTCTGTCCATGGGATTCTTCAGGCAAGAACACTGGAGTGGGGTTTCCATTTCCTTCTCCAAGGGATCTTTCCACCACAGGGATTGAACCCTGGTCACCTGTAATCTGCATTACAGGCAGATTTTTTACCGCTGAGCCACCAGGGAAGCCCCATTTCAGCAGGTAATACATTCTAAAAGGGAAAGGTTCCAAGGGCAGCATAGATTTTTTTTTTGCGGGGGGAGGGGGGGATGATGATACCACAGCTCCAGAAAATGTCCCTTCAATTAAGGTGGCTTTCTTGCCACAAAGGCACACTGTTCTCTCAACACACCTTCACTCATCATGTTGGTGAAGGTGACTACGATTTTCCCGATGGCAATGTCTGCTTCTGAAGGAGGTGCATGTGCCAACTAGCAAACCCATGTGGATTCACAATGATTTTATGAACCACTTGGAACTGGTTTGTGGAAGGAGCACAAGGCAGAAGCAAAAACAGCCAACATCAGCACGAAGTCAGCACCTGCCACCATGAGCTGAGCATGTCACCCAAGACACACCCTTTGCTGAAAAAGGACACCGTTCACCAAATAACTCGGGCCAACGGGAGTATTTTTACAAGTCACAGGCTTGAAGGAAGGGGAGTCCATCAACATCCAAGACTAGTCTTAACTGTTCCTGACTCTTTAACAGGATAACGTGGACTAAGTCAAAGTGAAAGTCACTCAGTCGTGTCCGACTCTGCAACACCATGGATTATACAGTCCATGGAATTCTCTAGGCCAGAATACTGGAGTGAGTAGCCTTTCCCTTCTCCAGGGGATCTTCCCAACACAAGGATCTAACCCAGGTCTCCCGCATTGCAGGCGGACTCTACCAGCAGAGCCACAAGGGAAGCCCAAGAATACTGGAGTGGGTAGCCTATCCTTTCTCCAGTGGATCTCCCCAACCCAGGAATCAAACCGAGGTCTCCTGCATTACAGGCAGATTCTTTACCAACTGAGCTATCAGGGAAGACTAAGTCAAACCTTCCTCCAAACCTGACAAAGCCCTGCCATGGGGCCTTGATGATAGGAATTTGGAAATTCTCCTAAGAACCAGGGTGCTGTTCACAGAACTCAGGCGATCACATTACTTGAAGAATACACTGATACACTGAAGAATGAAATTATTCTTTTCTTTTTTCTTTGGGGGGAGGTATGTTTGAGGGTGGGGGGTGAACTAAAGTGCGTTTGCCTGTCGGCAGGCTCAAGAGCTGAGAAACATTAGCTGTCATGAACCACAATCAAATCAGGTTTGAAATATTTAGCAGTGGCTTGGAAAACGCGGCGATGCAGCTCTGACAGGCGAGATGCGCAGACACCCACTTTCCATTATAATGGAAATATCAGGCCTGTTCTGAATATGTATAACCCAGAAAAATGTATTGATTTTTCATTCGGCATTAAAAAAAATGAAATAGCCTGCAGCTGTCAAAAGCCTTTTGTTAAAAGCTCATCTTTCCTGGAATGAGGGTTACCAGAAACAAGTTTTAATTGTATATTGGACCTCTTCTTTGAAAAACAAAATAACCAATCTGCTTACTTTGAAGATAGGGTTCAAGCTTTTCCTTTCCCCATTTTCAACCTAATTAACCAAGGACAAGCGCCAAAGTGGGCGGGAAAGGCCTGGCGTGCTCTGACCAGCAGTATGGATGCAGAGGGTGGCGGCCACTGGTGCTGGAGCCTCCATGGTGGGTGGCTAGGGGATTCCATCACCGTGCCTTGTCCCCTTGTACCTGTAACTACAGACTCACCCCACAGGACACCTTGGCCGATCGCTGTCCTCTTGTAGGACCAAATGGAACAACTGGAGAATGAAGGCCCAACAGTCCAGCTTGCCCAACCCTCTCGGCCCCTTGAGGTTCCACAGGAAACCTCTAACGGCTGGACATATTCTACAAAAGTATGCAAGCTTTATTTTGCAGACAGAGGTCAAGTCAAATCCTACGATATGAAAGATTATGGCTAAGGTCTAGACCGCTTATTTTGAATAATATCCAGTGCATTAAAATTCTGCTGCAAGAATAGTAACAGGATGTGACCTGCAATGCTGATGGACGGACGGCTCTGCTGCTCCCAGCTCGTCACCCTCTCTAGGCCGTGGAGGGAGATGTGAGGAGCCTGTGGCCACCCTCACTGGGGTGGGTGGCTAACTGAGCCGTTCTTCCTCTTGATACTTTGGCAAGTCTGATCCCATTGAACAGTGACCTCAGGTACTACAGTAGGTGACTCTCCATGTGCCCTGGGCTACATCTCGAACACACAGTGATTCCCAGACTCAGGATGCAATATTCTACTCCACAATGTCCCCAAACACACTTTTTCAAATGTTGATGCTGTGGTTTTACTCCATGGGGTCTTTCCAGCCCTGATGACATGGTTGGAAACTGCCTGAGAGGTAATTAGGTCTTCTGAGTGACAATACCACAGCCCCAGAAAATTTCCCTTAAATCAGGTTGTTTTCTGCCTACCACAAATGCAAATTGTTCTTCTAACACCCCAGTCCTTAGAGCTAGCATTGTGGTGGAGGTGACCAAACTTTCTCACTATGCACACAAAAGAGGGAACTTCCACACCTCCCTGGAGGTCCTCTGTGGGTAATCCGTCTGAATATTACTTTTAATTGTTGGCAAACTTTGGCCATTCTATTTCCTACATCTTAACAGGGTAAAGATTACTTGAGGAAGAAGTCAAATCACCAGACAAAGGTTCCATGGTCTAAATCAAAGCTGGTGAGGGAAACATTCAGAGTGACTGTGACAGTCCAGGTGGGAATCCTTACAGGGGTGAAGGATGAGGGTAGGAAAGGGGAGCAGGCAGGGGCCCCAAGACTAGCTTGCTGCTTTATGCATTTAGGAACTGGAGTGTTTTTCTACCTTCTCAGGGTATGTTGCCATTTCTTTTCCAGAGACAGGAGAACTCCAGGGCGCTAACAGAGACCAAGGCATTTGGTGAAAAGTACATTCTCAGGGCAGATGCCAAGCACTCGGACCTCCTGCACCCCAGCCTGTCTGAGTCTGGAGTATGCAGCACAGGGCAGGTGGGGGTGGGGGTGTCTCCCCCTCCAGGTTACCCTAGTCCTTAGCATTTCCCATCCCCCCCCCAATCTAAGCTCTCTGCCGGCCAGGCCATCTTGCTGAAGACCCTTCTCCACCCACTGGAGTGAATGGTCGCCAGTCAGCCATAGGCATCATCCCACCCCAAGGGGCTTTAAAAAAAAAAAAAGGGACCGAAGTGCTAACTAGCTGTTTGAAATGCAACTGTCCTCTGGAAGATTTGTTCATAAAAACAAATTCCAATCCTCTGGGAGACAGACGATGTGAGGAGGAGAGGAACAGAGGACACGCAGAAGATCAGACCCACTCCCGCCCTCCAGTGACATATTCTTTTCCTTTCAGTGATCATTTTTCTACAAGAATTTTTTTCATTGCTGGGTTCATTCACCAAGTATACTGGGGGCTACTGGGCCCAGAGTCTCTGGATCGAGCCTGCGAGGCGGTGGAGGCCCAGCAACCTCAACACGGGCCCGGGGGAGGCTCTCCAGGAAAACCCAGCAAACCCAGGCATGCCAGTGGCGAAGAAGCAAACGGCCCCCTTGGCCAGGCCCCTCTCTCCTGCCCCCGCCCCACCACCCCTGGCTTTGGCACCAGGCTGCAAGAGTCAACACTGAAGGCAATGCCGGGTATTATTAAAATGACTAATTGGAGAATAGAGACCATTTATGCTTTTGTATATTTGAAGATCTTGCCACTGTTTATAGAAACAAGAAAAATGGGGCTTGGGCAGCCTGAGGGAGCCTGGGAAGCTGCAGCCTTCGTGCACAGCCCCTGCCGGAGAAGGTGAGGTCCCGAAGGCTCGCCTGGGGGAGCTCTGCGCCGGCGTGCTTCATGACCATCCTGAGCGCATGTACGAGGGGGCATCTCCTGGGCCATCTGGAGCACATCGCCCTCCCTGGGCTGTGCACACAGCGCCGTTGCCCGCCAGGGTCTTGCCCGTTTCCCACTTCCGGGCCAAGCCATTCGGTCATTTGAACAGTTTGTCAAAACCTCGCTGGAATTAAGGGGGTGGGTGGGGGTCACGAGAGGAGAAAAAGGGAGGAAACGCCTAGAACTGGGGTTGCAACGGCTCCATTTATCTGTGTTCTCAGCCAAAGCACCTGGGCTGCCCCCCGCGGAAACGCAGAAAGGATGAAAGCTGCGTGCGGCGACAAAGCACGGAACGAGCGTGTTGCTGACTCGCCTGGTGGCTGTTCCCAGGAAGATTTTTTTTTCTTTTTTAAATCACTGAAAGATGTGCATCCTGGGTTTTAAAATACCAAACCCAGCCCTGACTTGGTTGGGGAACCCACGCTAACCCAGAAACCCAGCTGCGTGCCCAAACTCTGAGGAACACCGGGTTCAGGGGGATTAATCCCCTTGGGTTTCTGCGGAGCCCTAGCTGCTGCTCTGACTTCTACACATGAAATGTAAAAAAGGCAGACTCCCCGAGCATGTTTGTAGCAGAGCGTGATGTGATTGTGTTGTCATTTATGGGAAATAATCGCAAGCCCATCTCTCCCCTTCCCCCCCACCCACCATTTTCCAGTCCAAATAACCATGAAAAATTACACTTCAATGTCAGGGCGACGACAAAGGAGGCGCGCTCTCTGGGAGCTCAGTGCATTTGCAGGGGTTTTTCCTTTCGCTGGACAAAAACTACCTTCAATTGTACCTCGTTTAAAACGTGATCTAACAAATGCATTTTGACAAGCCTTTTTCTCTTTCTCTCCCTTCTTTCAAACAGTATTTTGCACAGTTTAACCTCGCACCAAACTGGAATGTGCTGGAAAGAAGGGGGCAAGCAAAATAGAAAGGTCCTTGAAACCAAGAAGGGTGGTTTTCCCTTCCTTCCATTAAAGACAAAGTCATGGAGAAAAATAAGGATTCTAACTCAGTGGACTACTACTGAGAAAGAGGACGATGGGGAGTAAAGGGCCCCAGTCTTAAGGGCAGACTCTTTGACGGGCAAAGCTGAGAAAAGCCAGGGTGAGCAGGAGGGGAGGGGGGGTCTTGATGGAGGAAAGAGGGCCTCCAAGCTCACTCTTCAGAATAGACCATTTTGTGGATTTGAAAGCATCCTCTGAGGATGTGGACATAAGTCAGAAGTAGGGATGGGGTGGGGGGTCGTGACCACATGAAAGAGAAGAAGGGAAGCGCTCAGGTGGGGTACTGCTTCCTCCCTCACCCATTCCCCACCCCCATGGAAAGGGACATTTTTCAACCCAACGGATCCGCCTGAAAGCTTTTTAACATTCCAGGTGTGAGGCCTGAGCAGTCCCTACAAGCATCTGTCTTTCAATAACACCCTGTTTGAAATAAACACTGCCAGGCATCCATGGTTGGAGGGTGAAGACAAGGTGGATAAACACACATGAGTGATAGAAAGCATGTAAATAAAAAAAGAAGAAAACTAACAGTTTCCGTTAAAGAAGGCTGGTATCACCTTCTGAGTCAAAACTGACGAGGCTTGTCAGAGAGAGATCTTATGTTTAATGTAAAATATATATATATACACACATATACATGATGTGTTTCCTAATTTATTTATTTTTACATGAAAAAATGTTGTAATTACATAGATTGAAAAAAAAAATCAAGGCAGGCCTGTAAGTGTACTTAAGTATCCATATACAAATGAAGGTGTATGGGAAATGAACAGGATGTACCAGAAGTGATATTAGATGGTGGTGATTAGAACCTAATGGGTATAAGTGAACCTTGTGGGAGGGCTCTCATGACGGGAAGGCCATTGCTGATGGACGCAATCTATACGAGAATGAAGGAAGGGGGTGGGGGTGACCACGTAGACCTGAGGCATTACAGTGCGGGGAAGACAGTCTGACAACACTGAAGGAAAAGATGGAATACTGGGGGCCTGGACATGCCAAAAAAGCAAACCAAAAGAAACACAGGTGAACATTTTGTTTCTGGCCATCAAAACAAATAGCAGTCGAATGAAAAAGATGAAACCATGACACTAGGGGGTGGAGTCACATGACATGCAAATGAAGGACTTGAGTTTCCAGCCCCTTTGTGGCTTCACTCTGATGTCCATACCGTCCAAAGGGGCTCCAGCCTATTAAGGAAAGAGCTCTGCCCTGTGAAGCACAGGGTTCACACAGAAATATTAGTCTTCGCTTGTCTGTGGAGGGTGGTGTGAGGGGCTGATTGTCAATGAGCTTCGTTTTGCATGATCATAAACCACTTATATGCACAGCTGGGAAAACCAGCTGATTCATAAAAACAAAGCACAAACAAAGGCTTACACTTTCCAAACCAAATCTGGGAAACAGACATCAGGCCAACTTCAGGCAATGCTGTGCCCAGAAAAGCACTGGCTCACCCTGCCCTCTCTTGGCCAGACCCAAGCTGCACAAAGGTCGCTGCATGTGTAATGGCCTGGCAGGTCCCAGAATGCAGCCTTAAAAACGCACATGAAGCTGGAGGTGGCTCAGGACAGCTTCACCCCAGGTGCCTACCGCAGGCTCACAGCCTGGTGCAAGCGGTGGAGAGCCCGTCTCTGCTGTGAGCATTTACAGTCATACTTGATATCTCAAGGGGTGTGCCTCCACATGGAGAATCCAAAACTGGGCTGGTCCCCCAAAACCATCAAGTCCCCACACGTGCTTCAGTCTGAAACAACCGGGCAACAGAAGCAACGTATTTTAGTTGACATTTCCTAGGAAACTGCAAACAAAGTGAAGCAGGAAGTCGAGGTGAAGAGAAAACCCAGAGATTTATGTTCAAGAGCTTTCCTGCATTAACGGGAGAAAAAGCAGATGGAACTGCTAAACTGTGGTCATTTTTTTTTAAAAAAGCTCACCATTTTATTATGCCAGCATAATGTTTATGACGAAACTTGATAAAGGCATTACGGGGAAAAAATTACAGACAAATCTAACTCATGAACGTACAGGCAAAATTCGTAAATACTATTAGCCAGCCACACCAGGATTAATACATCATCATGCATTTTTAACATGCACCTTGTTCAGCTCTTTTGTGTACAAACAGAAAAAGAAAATTCTTGGATCTTCTTCCTCCTTTTGAGAAACTTCCAAAAGTATGCCAATGGATGAATACAAAGACTCTATATTTTAAAAATCTGTATCCTATACAATGAAATGGTCCTTTTCTAGGGTTTGACAACACCCCCACATACACACACACACACACCTGCCTTCTCACAGTGATTTTAGCTACAGCAACCCATCCAGGAATCTGCCAGAGGTACTAATTGTATTTTAGTTTCAACCTTAGGACTCTGTGGGCGTATATTCAGCTCTACTTCCTGTTAGATGTTTCTCAGACCTAAGAACAGGCTGGTGTCCTTTAAAAGGCAAGGCACCCACTACACACCCTCAAGTTTATACGGCAATATATCTCAAGGCACAAAGACACACAGTTATGGTCATCAAAGCAACAAAGAATTTAAATTCTAGACTCACACCCATTTTCTTTAATGGTGGGGACATTTGTAAACAACTAAAACATGAACTTAAAAGAGAACGAAAATGCTGCCATGACATGAGAATGTCAACAAGGATCTGGGCAGAAAGCATGATCCTGTGACAAATGGTTTCTGGGACAGTTGGGATAAAGTCTGCAGCCCACAATTACATTTTAAAGAAACAATTCTGGAGATTTAAGTCCTTCTGTGTGCACACTGCAACTGGGGAAGGTACCAGAAGGGGAAATGCTTAAGTTAGAATTCTACCCAAACTTTCAGAAGTGAATAATTTTTTTGCAGAGCCAATAAGGAAAGGAACCCTCACCAAGAAAAAAACTTTTGCTTCATTCTGTAAGGCCAATATTCACAGCAAGAAAAGTAGTAAAAACCAGTCAAAAGTGTGAAGGAAAAGTAGTCAAAAAGCAATGCAATATTAAAGATTAGATGGTCCAATGATTAGGAAGAAAAATTGAATGATTCCTCACTTAGGGAGCAACATCTTTAAATGCAGAAAGGAGGAGGAGTGAAGAGGAGAACTTAGTAACCAACGAGAAACGTAAAAAATAAATAACCTAGGTGACCAATGTTCATTGCAGCACTACTTATGATAGCCAGGACATGGAAGCAACCTAGATGTCCATCAACAGATGAATGGATAAAGAAACTGTGGTACACATACACAATGGAATATTACTCAGCCATAAAAAGAAACACGTTTTGTGTCAGTTCTAATGAGGTGGATGAACCTAGAGCCTATTATACAAAGTGAAGTAATGTCAGAAAAACCAAAATCATATATCAACACACATATATATATGGAATCTAGAAAGTTGATACTGATAAACCTATTTGCAGGGTAGGAATGGAGATGCAGACATAGAGAACAGACTTGTGGACATGGGGTGGGATGAACAGAGAGAGTACTATGGAAACAAATACATGTATACCACATGTAAAACAGATAGCCTGTGGGAATTTGCTGTATCATTCAGAGAGCTCAAACGGGTGCTCTGTGACAACTGAGAAGGGTGGGGTGGGAGGGAGGTTCAAAGGGAAGGTACGTATGTACACCTATGGTGATTCATGTTGATGGATGGCAGAAATCATCACCATATTATAAAGAAATTATCCTCCAATTAAAAATGAATGTATTAAAAAAATAACCTAGGTGAGAGTATATCTTAAAATTAAATACATATTACAGCAGGGAAAAAAATCAATTTCTGAAAAAAGTCTATGAACTGACTCAACTACTAAAAACCTTTGGTGACAGGTTGGAAAGCACAGGAGCTGTTCTAGGAGAAAGGGAATGACTGAAAACCAGGTCTTAAAGAGAAATACGTGGAAGAACGGAGACGAAAGCAAGAAAGACAAATGGGTCAATGGACTAAAAAATCGAGGCATGTAAAATTTACTTCAATACCATTAAAGTGGTTAAATAAAAAAATATATGTGCTTTAGAAATTCTAAAAGGATATAAATGTAAATGTGTAAAACATAAGTAGGGTAGTCCAAACAAGAGAAGGCATAAAAGCACAAACAAGGTAAAAACAGGTTCAGGAAAGAGAAATAATGGTGTTTGCAGCAACCGAGTCATCAGAAGGACCTGCCTTTGGAGGGATCTGGAGGAGCTGTAGCACCTCATTTCTACAAACTAGGAGACCAGGACCCGGAGAAGGGAAGAGCCCCAAGACCACTCAGTGAGGCAGCCCAAACGAGGGTCTCCAAGTGAGGCTTAGGGGCACCAGCCACAGAATGAACAAGCGGTCATAAACGTGATGACACTTGCACAGCCAAACATGAGAAGGAGTGGGCAGCTTGCTCCTTGGGAACAGTCCTCAATTAAAGCTGTGACGCTGAGGAAAATGGATTCTAATAGTGGCACCACAGTGATTCAAAGCGACTTCCAGTTGTCCTTTAAATGATGAGACAAAAGACACAGCATGGATAAAATGGTCTCACCCTAACCAAAATGAACCACAAACCAGCCCCTAAGAACACAAGTATCCATGTTTCTAAGCAAATAGTGTCCTGTTAACTTCTTGTCAGTGGCAACATGGTACCTAAAGAAAAGCATCACGTTAAAGACCAGATAAGCCTGCCTCTCTCCGTCTCCTCCCTTTCATTCATCTTCCCTCTCCTTCTCTATCTGTCCAAAGAGGGGGATCCCAGAGGCACATCCCAAAATGGTTCAGGGTGGGCGCCCGGCTGAGAGTCTCTGGCTCCAGGGGGAGGGCCAAGGGGCCACCGCGGCCCCAGATCCCTGCCAGAGAGAACTAGCAAAAGCCAAGTAATTGCTTTTTCCCCTTCCACTAATAAGCTTTTCAGCAGAGGAAGAATTCAGCTTCCTGTAGTCAACAGACCCTTTTCCCCTGCCTCTCCTCACTCCAAATAATCTAAAGTGACTGCAATTTCAGTCCTGGCTCTCCAGCAGTCAGCTCTACCAGCTGAGGTCAGAGGATGTCAAGTGAGGGCCCTCCATTTCTCTCTGCTCCGCCTTCACGCCACCCAGGCTTCTTCGTCACTGAGGCAACCCACCACCCCAGCGCATCACCAGTCTCCGGCACACACACTGACTTCACTCAGGATTCCAGGAAATGCTTTTGAAGGCCCAGAAAACACTGGGGGAGACGGAGAAAAATCTCTTTGCTGTAAACAACTGATTAGTAATGACCAGCTTCAGATGCCCTGGTGACCTGAGCCACTAATTTCCTGGTTTTGAGAAAATGCATTACAGTAGGACTTTTTCTTTCTGTGGTGGTGGTTAAAGCCATGTGGCTGGTTATGTGGTTTTTAGTTTAGTTTTATGCAAATGGCTCTAGTTCCTAAATTCTTTTCCGAGATGTGCTGTGTGTTCGTGGGCTGGTTATCTTCAAGCCTGGCCTCCTGTCGAATCGGCTGCCGGTGGAAAAGCCCCCCGCCCCTCCTCTGCCTCATTTCCCAGATGAATGAAATGCGATTTCAATTAAGAAGGGCAGCCCCATAGCTCCCTGCTCGCTGTCTTCACGGAGATCTAAGCAGAGAGCGCAGACAGCGCTGAGGGTGAACAAACAAACAGACGAAGGGAGATGGATTGAACGAGAGAAAGGATAGGTGGGTGAACAGGCGCCCCCCCCCAGCCCCCTGGCAGGCTTGCATCCTTCAGGGTGATGCAATGACTGTGGCACAGGACGCAAGAGGCTCCAAGCACAGGACACAGAGGCAGGGCCGTTCACTGGGCCCACGGGCAGTGCCAGGAAGGTTCTGGGGAAGGAGGGCCGGGGAGGTGCATCCAGGGAAGAAAGTGAACACCTACCCACCCACCCCCATACACGCGCGCGCGCGCACACACACACACACACACACTCAGGTGGACACTCACTTCTGGCTGAAGCCAGGCCTGTGATGGGAATTTATTTCCCTCAATTATGTGCTCTTGTCCCCAGACTCAGTTCATCAGCACCGCGCAGCCGAGTCAATGAAAGGCTCCGTAATGAAAGAATCACATGCACGGGGACAGCCCACCAGGCTGCGGGGCTGTAGCCACACCTGGCCCCGAGTCTAGTTGATATGGGCCCTCCAATCTCTCCCCACCCTCCACCCACCTCACCCCGTGGGCTCCCAGGCTCCACATCAGGTCATACCCATCCTGCCCCAGGAGCCCTTGGCCAGGATGACATCTTCTGTGACATAATCACAAGGGCCCTGACTGAAAAGAGGAGGAGGAAGGGACTAGCCAAGTGGGACTGATCAGCACAGCATGCTCACTGCTTTCTTCTGCGGCTGCCTGGATAAAACCCTTCAATGCAAACAGCCTGAGCATGGAAACCAACAACAGCCACCTCTGAAAGCTCCCATGTGCTCCTCATTCTTATTGAATCAGCATCATAATGGTAGTGGGACAATCATCACTCAACCAAAGCAGATACGATTACTACCCCCATTTCCCAGATGAGGAAACTGAGACTCAGCGAGGTGGAAGACCTGGCAAAGGTCACAGAGCTGAGACTAACTGGGCTTCCCTGAGGAAGCTACACTTGTACTTGTGCCATCTGCCCACCCCCTGACCCACCACACATCCACAGGGCACCTGTTCTGGGCACTGGATACAGCTGTGAACAAGACCAGAGGCACTGCGAACACATAAGGTGCTCGTGTGAAAATCAGAACAAAGCCACCCCGCTCTTCGGTACCCCTCCCTCTGGGCAGATAAGACCCTGGACTTGCTGTCCTGCTTGTTGGGTCAAATCTGGGGTAGCCTGGGTCCTCGTTCATCCCCTTCAGCAGAGCAGAGGGCTGTGCATGTGTGGACCATCTATACAGGTTGACAGCTGCCCTGAGAGGGATTCCTAGCAGAAAAGCTGCCACATTTCTGTATGTGTATGTATAATATATAAATGCAGACAGAGATAAAATCTCCTTGAGCCTTTCCTTTACTGGGGAGTGGGGAGGAACTGACCTTGAGGTGAGGTAATGCCACAAAGAGAAAGGGAACACTGACCATCCCTTGATGCAGCAGCACAAGGACAGGCCCAACAGCCATATACCAGAGGTACCCACCACACCAGTGTGGTCCAAAGCACCTCCTTGCGAAGGTTAAGGAACAGGACAGGGTAAAGAGCTCAAGGCTCAGAAGGGCTGCAGCACCAACCTGGAAATTTGACACCCACCATTCGGCATGCCCCTTCTCTGAAACCGTGTTGCCCCTTCACATCAATGAATGTCGATGCATTTTGCAAACTTTATAGCCATCTAAAGCTCTGTCACCTTGACAGGACTGCTATTATAATGCTAGCTCTTCTTAGTACCAGATGAATCTGGGGGGCAGGGGTGAGGGGTGGGAGCAGGGCTGTTGTGGAAGGTCTGCTTCCCTCACCACTCTATAGGAGGTGTCTCCCCCTAGTGACCACCACCCGCACCACCACCCTCCACTGTCAGAGCTGGAGCCAGGTAGCCAGGTACAGGCAGACAGCCATCACCCGTCTTTCCAGGTTGCCTTTGGCCCTGATCCTCAGACCAGCCTTCTCAAAGTACCCTGGAGCACGAAGAGAGAATCCGTAGTTGGGCTCTCAGGTGTTCTGAGCTTTGCTGTAAACGCTAATGGGGAATCTCGAGCACCCACAGGATACCCATCCACACTCTGCTTCTGTGGCCAAGAGACAAGAGGAGCCGGATACGGGCCAGAGGGAGAAGAGAGGAAAACAGAAGTGAACAGGGGGCAGGTGACGGGGGCCCACCTGGAGGAGCACCCTCCAGGCCTGCTGGGTACCCAAGGGGCACCCGGGGACGGACCGGAAAGGCAAGACCTGACGCCAGAGCAGGACAAGAAGACACAAAGCAGGGGATGGAGGTAAGTAACGGGCGAGGAGCCCAAAACCAGAAACTGGGAGGTGAATGGAACAGGATGCAAAATGGGGCCGAGCGCATCACTGCCTAAAGTGAACACTAACTCAGGCTTCCAGGGATGGGAAGACGGAGGAGGAGGCTGGGCGAAGAGAGCCCCCTCCTCAGGCCATTCTATTCCAGTCTTGGGGAGAACTGTGTTTTGGGGAAGGGGCCGGAATAATGACTGGAGCCTTCGCTTGGCTGCTGCCTTTTACAGTACGCTTCCCAGAATAAACTGCCCCAAGACTTCATCCATCACCAAAAAAGGCAACCATAAAAACGCTCGTGGCCAGCCCTTGTCTCGCACCAGCTCAGCCATCTTCCCCTCTGCTGGGGACCCGGTGGCTGGGGGGGTGGGGGGTGCAGCCCAGGCCCCCACTAATTGCTCTGGCCCACCGCGCTGTGTGGTGTGGGGGCCGCTCCCCGCACTGAGCGGTGAGGAACTTCCCGAATCATTAACCTCTCTCGGAGTGCATTGTACTGGGAGGCACTCCCTCTGCAGCCTGTTCAGGAGCCCTATTGATCTGCAGCACACTCGGTGCCTTCAGAGTTGTTTATGATCAATATGCAAATTGCCCATGGCATTGATCTAGTATTAATTTTCAATTAGGGAATCCACAAGGGGTCTCGGAGGGTCAATACCTAACAATGCAGAGGAAACTCCGCTGAGGAGTATCGGCCTGATGCCGAGAAGACCTTCCCTAAGCCTCCTTCTCTGGAGTTCCAGGCCCTCAGGGCTGTCACCTCCACTTTGGCTCACTCGCTTCCCTCTGAAGTCAGACCCCTCTGGCCACCACCCAGGCTGAATGTGTGGCTGCTGCCCTCCCCCCCCTCGCCTCCACCCAGGGCCACAGGGACAGTCCCAGGCCTGCCAGTGCGCTCCCCGGACACCCGCCCTCCTGATCGGATGCCCCCGGACGGACGTGCCTCTACATCTCCCCACGCCAACCCAGCCCCGGGACCACTCTCTCCCCCGGCTCCCCAACCACACATACCTTCTTCCCTCTCTCCCTCTCCCTCGTTTCTGCTTAGTCACAGAACGTCACCTTGGCACGCTGCCACGGCTGGAGCTGGCGAGCTGCACGGTCCCCAGAAATCTCAGGCAGTCAGGCAGAGCCGCCAGGCTGCCAGGTTATGCTTGGCAAACAAGCCACTGATGTCATTTCAAAAAACCAAGGTGGGGGGTGGGGGAAGGAAAAGAGGCACAGCTTCAAATCGTCTGTTTTTCCTTCTTTCTTTCTTCTAGCAAAATGTTTCTTCGTAGTGAAACACGGAGGCAGGGGGCTGGGGTTGGTGTGTGTGTGGGGAGGGGACGTTAATTACTTCGCCACTGGTTCATGGTTCCCAGAAGAGGCCATGGCCCGCCCTCCAGGAGCACAGGGCTGTGCGTGTGAGCCACTGAAGAGGGATGTCCCTGGGGAGTGCGTGCCCAGATGGGACTGCAGTGACCCGGGAGTGCAGTCATTCCATTACGCCCCTAACAGCCCCTGAGAGGCTCGCGTGGGAAAGCTCTACGGCCAAAGGAGTCAGAAGAGACAAGTGTGGCCAACTCTCTGCCCAGCAGGTATGGGGACGAGGCAGGCACAGCTGCGCCCAGCCTGGGGCCCAGCAAGGACCCCATCTGCCTTCTCTGCTCAGCCGAGGCTCTCAACGCTTCAGGTCTTCCTTACTTGCTCTACCGGGAGCAAACCTCCCAGGGTCTCAGGCTCCCTCGCACACAGTCCATGATCCTGCTTGGAGGCCCACATGGAACTCCACAGGGAACAGGGTGTTTGCCCAGCTACTTTTGGTGCTGCCACTCATGACGCAAACCAGTGCGTTGGCTAGCCAGGCTAATTGGTTTATGGATAACATTAATTACCATGTTGCTCATTAATGGATGAAATCTTTATTGGTGCCATTGATCAGTGAACTTGTTAGCTGGCCTCCTAACCAATGGTGGATGTAACAAGCTCTCTTATTGGCATATCAATTAATGCAATCAATTCCTTGCCAGCGGCTGCCGTCCGCTCCCCGGGCTGTTCAGATGTAGGAGACAGAGCCATGTCAAAAGCACCCCCTCACTCATGAGTCTCTGGTTCTCAACTGACCTCCAGGTGGTCTCTCTGCCACTTGGGGCTCAACTATCCAGACAAAAAAGTAAAAAGAAACAAAATCACACCTACCTCCACCCCACCTACATTTGAAAATCACCTCTCCGTGTTCTAAGGTGACAAAAGTGCTGCTCTCTTAGGACACATGAGATAGAAGGACCGGTGTGGGGAGCTGGGGGCTGTGACAGCAGACGGGAGGACCGCAGAGACCACGAGAAGCTTCTAGACAAGGCACTGGTAGAGGTGATTGGGTCTGTAGACTGGATACTAGACGATACGCCAGACAATGATGGGACCAGCCTAAAGACACAAACTGCCGTCACAGACAAGCCCCCGATCCACAATCCCACCTGCCAACCGCGCCTAACGGCATCCACATCACTCAAGGCCTACAGCAGATGGGCTCCATAGGAAACTGTTCCCCTGATCTCATAACCCAAGCTCCAGGTATGGGAAGGACTTGTTGCCTAGGAACCATCACCCTGCTATCACCCCACTCCACCCCACCATCACCACCAGTAAACTGACATCCATGACTGGCATTCTGATGTTTGCTGAAAGGCACACAATGAATTGTTTAGATAGCACTAATATCACTGTCAAGTCACAGCTGGGAAATACAATTTCCATGGGCAGTGACATGTCTTTAGGTAGGTTATATTAGAAAAGGCTCGGGGATGGGGAGAGAGCGGTGGAACAGACCATGGATCCGGAGCGGGAACCCCTCCGAGGAACGATCACCAGAGCATTTACTGCAGAGGGGATGAGCTGCAATGCCTATGACTGTGAGAGGGTACTCCAGGAATGCCTGACCCCCAAGATGTGCTTAAAGGGATTAACTGGAGTTTGCCTCAAAAGGCAGCAGCTTGAAATATTCTTCCAGATTTGTTACTAAAAGCCAAAAATAAATTAAATTAAAAAGGGGAAGCAAATCACTACTCCACTCAGCGGTGCTGGTGCTATTAATAAACTTTGCAAGCACAAACATTTAACTCGAGGAGAGAGGGTACAGGCAACCAGAAGTGGTGAAAAGCAGAAGGGGGGTAGGGGTGGGGAAGAAAGCAGCTTTGGGTAGAGCGGTGACAGAGCGCAGGAGGCCAATGAGGCCACGGCTGAGAGACATAATTCTCAGAGTCTGAAAGCACGGCTCGGGGCTCCTAGCATAAACAGTAGAAATATTTCCTCTCATTTATAAATAGAAAATGACATTTTTCCACGTGGACCGTTAGTACTTCCATATTCACAGGACGGAGGCAAGCACTGAACAGACCAATGCAGAGGCCAGAGAGAGAAGGCCCTGACAGGCAACCCTCTCTGAGGATGGAGACGGACAGACAGACAGCAGAGAGAGGAGGGCAGAGGCTGCAGAGCCAAGGCCAAGATCTCTTTCACCTGTGAAGCCACTCCTCACATGGGAATGCAGAAGGCTGCATTCTGCGTGGTAGCCGACATCCAATCCAAGTGATGGGGAGATATGCAGACAGGAGGCCCTCCGTCAGTCATTCAACGCCCCCAGTGGTTTTGTTCAGCAAGGACAGCCCCAGGCTGCTTCAATAGAGACCCAGTGTATGTCTGAGGTGGATTTCTATAGTACAACAGTGCCTGAACTGTCTCCAGGGAACCCTGGGATGCTGCAGGGGTTCTGCAAATTCTGATTCTAGTTTCATTTTACGTTGGCTATTAAATTACTGGTTATTATTAAATGCTAATGGTTATTATTAAATGCAATAATAAAACATACTCAACTGTGACATACGCCAAAATTTAACACACTGGAGGCCAGAGCATTAACTTGTACAGCTAGGTTAACTAGTTTTTGTGTAGACCTCCGAGTCAAACAATATCTGCATTTAGACTAAAAGGCTGCTGAAAACTGTTACCATTTGGAACTACTCCTCTATATGAAGATTTGAAAAATAATGGAACTAAACAAAATACACAAAACAGAAGCTTTGTCCAGACTCATTACCTTCTATAACTCTTAATTTTGCCCAAAGTGTTGATCAGCTCTGCTTTATTATTCTTTGGATCCACAAATATTATACATCTAAACTCAAATCCTAAAAGATGATGCTGTGAAAGTGCTGCACTCAATATGCCAGCAAATCTCGAAAACTCAGCCGTGGCCACAGGACTGGAAAAGGGCACTTTTCATTCCAATCCTAAAGAAAAATAATGCCAAAGAATGTTCCAACTACTGCACAACTGCACTCATCTCACACGCTAGCAAAGTCATGCTCAAAATTCTCCAACCTAGGCTTCAACAGTATGTGAATCGAGAACTTCCAAATGTTCAAGCTGGATTTAGAAAAGGCAGAGGAACCAGAGATCAAACTGCTAACATCCACTGGATCATAGACAAAGCAAGAGAATTAAACATCTACTTTTGCTTCACTGACTACAGTAAAGCCTTTGACTGTGTGGATCACAACAAACTGTGGAAAATTCTTCATGAGATGGGAATACCAGACCACCTTACCTGCCTCCTGAGAAATCTGTGTGCAGGTTAAGAAACAACAGTTAGAACTGGACATGGAACAATGGACTGGTTCCAAATCAGGAAAGAAGGATGTCAAGGCTGTGTACTGTCACCCTGCTTATTTAACTTAGATGCAGAGTACATCACATGGAAATGCTGGACTCAATGAAGCACAAGCTGAAACCAAGATTGCAGGGAGAAATATCAATAACCTCAGATATGCAGACGATACCACCCTTATGGCAGAAAGTGAAGGAGAACTAAAAAGCCTCTTGATGAAAGTGAAAGAGGAGAGCGAAAAAGCTGGCTTAAAACTCAACATTCAGAAAACTAAGATCATGGCATCTGGTCCCATCACTTCATGGCAAATAGATGGGGAAACAGTGGAAACAGTGAGAGACTTTATTGCTCCCAAATCACTGCAGATGGTGACTGCAGCCATAAAATTAAAAGACACTTGCTCCTTGTAAGAAAAGCTATGACCAACCTAGACAGCATATTAAAAAGCAGAGACATTACTTTCACGACAAAAGCCTATACAGTCAAAGCTATAGTTTTTCCAGTGGTCATGTATGGATGTGAGAGTTGGACTATAAAGAAAGCTGAGCACTGAAGAATTGATGCTTTTGAACTGTGGTGTTGGAGAAGACTCTTGAGAGTCTTTTGGAGTGCAAGGAGGTCAAACCAGTCCATCCTAAAAGAAATCAGTCCTCAATATTCATTGGAAGGACTGATGCTGAAGCTGAAGCTTACCAATACTTTGGCCACCTGATGCGAAGAACTGACTCATTTGAAAAGACCCTGATGCTGGGAAAGACTGAGGGCAGGAGGACAAGGGGAAGACAGAGGATGAGATGGTTGGATGTCATCACTGACTCAATGGACATGAGTTTGGGTTAACTCCGGGAGTTGGTGATGGACAGGGAGGCCTGACATGCTGCAGTGCATGGGGCTGCAAAGAGTCGGACACGACTGAGCGACTGAACTGAACTAAAACTCCTAAAATAACTACAGTTATAAAGATTTTCAAAAAATTACCTAGTGGGTTCAAATTAAGTATTCATTTTGTAAGAAAGGGGGCTCCACTAATCAAAGTTTACAAACCACTGCTTCATCTGCTGTAGAATTCCAGATCAACAGCGGAGGGCACTCTTTAGAGAACCTCTCTGGCAAACAATGTGGAAAACTTGAAGTTTCTGGAAGATTTTAAAAACTCACAGCTCTGTGTTGACAAAGCACTCTGATGTACATGTTACCTGCCAGTCATACCAGCCTGGCATGAGAAAGACACTGCAGGAAGATGGAGCGTGCTATGCCTTGGTGTAACATCACAGTTGATGTAAAAGTACTGTTTTCATGTGCGTTTTCTTTATAAGAAAAAAAAAAATCAAGGAGCAGAATGACCTTTGGATGACCTTCCATGGAAGCAAAAACCGTGTCCCTTTAAGAAAGGGCTCTCTGCTTCCTCTGTGAGAATGAACGCTCAGAGAGGTAGTTGATAATCTAACCAGAGAGAAAGCTTCTGTGGTGGTTTTCTCCCCCTAAAGATGAGAGCTTAGAAGCTCTCTAAGACAGAAAAGAAAATCTGTCTGTTCATTTACTGACTCATCAAGTCATGAAACACATCCATTAGTTTGTACCTACTACATTCCAGGCATTGTAGACCCAACTGGACAAGGAAATATTCCTTGTCCTCACGGAAATTATGCTCCAGCAGACCCACGCTGGGTGACACGGGATGCTGTGTTACACCCAACCTGGTCACTGAACCTTCATGTCAATGGGCACTCAGACAGGAAAATCACCTCTTTTACTAAGATTTCTGCCTGCTTGCTGACTAGGCTGGCCAAGACTGGTCTAAGCGGGCTCCCATGTTAGGGTCCCAGGTTGGCCACATTCAATACTCTCAGGGTACAGTAGGAATCTTGAAAGAATCAAATGCCACTTAGTCTAAAAAGGCTCTTCATTCCCAAGGCCCCAGTCCACACTTTCCTGAGTCTTCACCTGAGTGATTTTGTATCAAGATTCTTCCACACCAAACACGCTAATAAATCAAATTTTATCAGAATTGAGCTATAAATCTGTGAAGACTCCAATAATTTCTAGCTGAGGGAATAACACCACAAAAGTACTTTTTAAACTAATTACTCTGATTCCGAAGTGCTGCCCTAATGAGCCTTCTTTCTGCCCAGAACTTACTAAGAGGAAAAACTACCTTCTGGTGCAGTAATTACTGCTTTCCCCTTCAAACTTCTAACTGGAGATCGATGCTGCATTTTAAGACCCATTGATTTACAATTAGCCTGGCTTTCCTGCTAAAGTGTTTTTTAAGCAGAGTTTACTTTTATTTTATTTTGAAATCTCTGAGATCTGGTTCTTGGATTTTTACATCCTCATGAGAGGGGACTGGAAATCTCAAAGAGGAAGATACACATCAGAAGAGAGAGGAGGAGAGGGATGCAAATAAGATTCAGGAGGGTGGTAAGGGGAAAAGGGAAGTTGGTTGGTTCACAGGATAAATTCAGAAGCAAAAATTTAAAAAAATTAAAAAAAAATTTTTTTAACGCTCAGAAGCATACTGCATAGGAGGGAATGAAGAAACCCAGAGAGAGGAAGCAGAAGGCAGGGTGGCAGGAGGAGAGAGCGAGACACACAGCCTAATAAGTGGAGCTGCTGTCAGGGTGGCTGGAGCACACTTTATTGCTTCTGCTGTTTATTAGCATCCTAGGGAAGGGGGGGGTAAGGGAAAGAAAAAGCTTTGTGCATCTTTGCAAAACAAAGCACTAGTTAAAAATAGTGTGTGCAGTAGGGACAGTGCGCTAACATGAGGGTCCTGGCAGCTCCGGCATTTGCGCAATCTGTCCCATGAGGAGAGCAGAAGTAAGCGAAGCAATTAAGAATTTCACGCTGATTGCTTCAAGCATGTTTCTCGACACCATAAAGATAATAGCATAAAGGATATGGCCTTGCTTCCCCCGCCCCCTCCCCTGCCTGGCAACTTCTGCCTTTTGCTCTCCTCCTTTCCTCCGATTCCCCTGGCTGAGGACTCCAGATGCTGGTTAGCTGACCTGGCACCACCGGGTGGAACCGGTCCCTTCCGGCCTAAAGAGACAGCAGCCGTGACCCCCGTCCCGCCGCCCCGACCCAGAGCAGACCCCGGAGCAGAGACATAAGCTGAGTTGCCTTATCAAAGTCCCAAAGATGGGAGGCTGAAGAAACCGGGAAACCGCCCATAAGGCCTGGACGTCAGGCTCTCGGTGGCCCCTGTCCTGCCACTCCATTCTGGGCTCTTGACTTGCTGCTGGCTCCCACAGGTGACGGGTAGAAGATGGTCTGGAGAGATAAACGGGGAATATAAAACTCCCAGCAACAATAAAAGAGGGGAAGAGAAAAGCTACTAACTTTCTGCTTTAAAAGAAAAAAAAAATGTTATTTTATAGCAAGATTGTATAGGCCAATTTCAAAGACTAATACGAAAAAAAGTGCAATTAAATCCTTGAAAAACTGACAGATCAGCAAAACAAAACCACCCGGAGGAGAGCCCGATTGAGCCTCATTAAGAAAGAGTTCAGCCTGTTTTTAAAACCCTTCTTAACACTTAGCTGGGTACCTCCCAGCAGTGAGGGCTCCCAATGCGGCTGGCATAATTAGTGTCAGAATGGAAAGGAAAGGGGGAAAAAAATCAACCTAGGAAATAGATATTAAAACACAAATTTGAGGGGTAGGGGGAGGTCCAAATGGAAAAACCATCCCCAGGTTCAACAACAAACTGCCATCCGTTCATCTGAGAGTAACAGGGAGACGGCAAAGCCCTCCACCATCCACAGAGATAAACATGTTCCAATTAAACAGAGGACGGGCTGGGGCAGGGTGAGAAGATTTATGCTGTGAACCTCCATCTTCGACCTCTCTCTTTCCCTCCAAATATATTCTACACTGTGGTCACATCAACTCCAGGAGGCTAGGTTAATGACAGACGGACGACAAATCGCACCGACCTCTACATCAATTACAACCATCATGCCTGACGGTGGGGAGAAGGAGGGCTGGTGACACATTTCCGCGCCTTTAGCCACCAGGATCCCCCACAGCTGGTGTGTGCACACACGTGTGACACAGTGCCTGCCTGAGAGTGCAAGGGAACACATGACATGCGAAACCACTCTCCGGCAATGAGGAGACACGGCGCTGAGATCCATTATAGAGGAGCAGGCCACTACGGAAGGAATACTCTGGAGATGGGGGAAGACGGCAGGGAGATGAAGCCATTTTATTAAATCAGGCAAATTCTAATTTATTCTGCAGAGACAGAGGAAAGAAAATGGATTCATTCGTGGTATATCCTCTGAGCCAGCTCCTATCACCTAAGCAGAGAGAGGAGGGGGCAGAGAAGGTGCCAGGATTTATCTGGAAATCAAGGAGGGGAGGTTTTCTCCTTTAAAGAGCAAACATCAAAATGTATCTGTTTCAACTCCTAAACCAGGAATATGGAAAATAATGCTTATGCCAGAGAAATCTGGGGGGCTTTCTCTCTGGCTTTGTGATTATTCCAGCAGGTATACCTGGAAGGGGCTTACCGATTTGATGCGTTGCAACATGAAATCAGAAAGGCAACCGCAGCAGAGAGAAGATGCTGACCAGGACTGACAAAAGGAATCCTGGCACGTCTCCCCCAGTGGTGAGAAACACCACCTGCCAGCTCCCCATGGTGGGAACTTAAATGCCGATTTTCAACTTGGAAAAAAATAAAACAGGAAAGAAATGCTGTGCACAAGAGCACCAAGCACAGAGGGCTGCCTTTCAGGAACAAAAGGCGTGTGTGTTTAGACGGCAATTAGAAAACCAAGGTTTTAATTAAACAATTACATAAAGTTAGTGTGGCTCCCCATATGGGCCAACACTTCCCCAGTGTCTTGGGGTGAGATTGGCAACGAGCATTTAGAGCTCTGGTTGTTGTCATGGGGGGAAACCCAGGGCGGCCCACGTGTAACTACGGAGCTACGCTGGGCCTGTCTGCTGCGGTTCCCTGCCTCGCTCCGGAACCCAGGAGCGCGGAGACGGACAGAGCACCGGCCCTGGGCTGACCACTGCCGTCAGCAGCCTGATCACTCGACAGCGTGTGTGGGTGGTATGGGGGGCTTCCAGTGCCCCCAAATGGTGAAGGCCCTCTACCAAAGCACAGGCCGGCTGCAGCGAGCTCACCAGGAGGCTTCTTTGAACTAAGAGGAATTCTCAGATGCTTGGAAACCTTCAGACTCCCAAACCCCCTCTGGGAGGGAAAGAGAAGGCAACTGCTTGTTTGTCTGCTGCTTTTGCACCACTGGGTGGTGGCTGCCCACAGCAGAGGGAAGGTGCATCTGGGTCCCAGGGCCCAGATTCCCAGGGAAGACTGAGGTGCTGATGATGCTTCCTAGGCCCAGAGAAAACTCCTCTGTGGTTCCCAGCCACCAATGCTCTGAGCCCAAGAGCTGCAAACTGACCTAAAACTAGTTCTTCCAGCATCTGCAGGAGGCTGGAGAAAGAGAAGGTGGCCAGCCTCTGCTGGGCCCCATGAATGAACAGCTTGGGGTAAAAGCTGTTATCAGGTAACAGCTCCTTAGTAAAGGAGATTTCACCAAGTCTTAGAAGGACAGACAGGCCGACTGACCCGCATTCATTCCCCACCACAGCAGCTGATCCAGGAGCTCCACGCTGTACCTGCAAGCCATGCTTCAGACAGCACTTCCCTCAAGCTCAGTGCAGCCTACGCTCCAGAATTCCACCTTCCTCTGGCTTCCCAGCCTCCTTCAGACACTGTTTGGAAATGCCTCCAACTCTGCAAATGGTCGTGTCAGATGCTAAAGAATCCGAGATGGCCAGTCAGCTGACACGGACGGACGTCCTCAGACATGCCCGGCGCAGGGCTATTTTCCAGACAGTTCTCATAAGTCACTGCAAGAAACCTCAGGAGGAGCCCATTAGTTGGCAAAATGCTCTACCCTACAGAATACCCACCGCTCCCTGAATTACACGGTGATCAACATGTCCTAGGTCTCAGAGCCCACCAACACCACTTTGGTATTTTAAGAACAGGAAACTCTCCAGACTGCCTGGATAATGGAAAAATTAAAACAACAACAAGTATAACTAAACACATTTAATTTGAGGTTAAAACAAAAAGCAGAGGAATTCTTTTTCCCAACTGCAGCCTACTGCCCTGCTAGGTTTGTCAAACAACTGGGAAAGTCAAGGATGGCTCTCAAGACTGGGTAGCTAACTCATCCCACTGAACTCGAAAAGCCCAGTCACCTTCCGGAATCCTTCATCTTCCAGACAAAGAAAAGTCTCTCTTGCTATTTTCCACCACCTGATTGTATGAACTGCTTTGAGAGTAAGGAAGGGACCACAGCGCCTCAGCCGGAACGTGAGGCAGCCAAACAGAACTAACCTTTGCTCTGGAAGTCCATTCTCAGCAGTGGTTCCCTGATCTGGTTCCCAGGAGGGCTCAGGCGGTGGGCCTGGACTTGCTCCCCTTTACCCCCTCCCAGTCTGTACCCCACCAAAAAGAACAGGGAACTTTCTGGGCAATGCCCTTCAACCCAATCAGCCACGGAAGACATTAGTTTAGATCAGGTCCAAAACTAAATCCAAAGCGATGAACTTGACTTTACGACTTATATATTTACTTCTTCCTTCGTGAACAGAAGGTTAATGTAAGAGCAACTCCTTGGCAAACCTTTAAGGGTAATTCAAGCGACACTGATGTGAATCAATGTTCCCTTTGTGAACACATTACTTGGCAGAAACTGGCTTTCTGTAACCCCCTTAAACCTAGCCGGCAAAACAAAAAGAAGGGGGAAAAAAATGTCCTTCAAACAAAAGGATGAGGTGAAAATACAGAGAGAGTCGACTGCACTTTACTCTCTTTCATAGAAGCAAATGGATCTGGTGCTTTTATACATTAATCAATCAATATCACTGACTGTACATCAGCAGGGTAGCCAAGTTATGAATGACCTTTCTGGCAAAGAGGACACTTTTAATGCTCATAAGACCGCTCATAGCTTAGCAACTTTCCGAATTTATGCCTGCATGATTACCCCTTAGAGGCGAGTGGCCGTTAGCGCTGCACTAAATATGGCAAGGTTAGTCGTTTCCAATTTGTGCAGAGGCAAGGAGAGACGTGGACAGGCTGCCCCTTTATGTACCAGCTGCCCCAACCCAGGCGAGGTGGAGGGCAGAGGCGCGGGCAGAACGGTCCCTGTCCAGCCGGCAGGGCAGGCTTCCCCTTCCAGAAAGCTGGCTGGCCCCCTGCTCAGCCCCAGGCCAGTCCACACAGGGCCCTTTGGGGGAGCTAATCTAGAAAGCTATGCCCGGCTCAGCTTCAGCTTCTGTCTGCTTCTCACACTAGGTTCACGAAGCCACCTCTCTGGCAGATGGGCGGAGCTGCCACGCGGGCCATTCCCAAGCCACCCGAACCACGCGCTCCTGCTGCCTTCTCCCTGTAAGCAACCCCCCACCCCAGGCTGACTGGAAGCTTCCAACCAGACAATGTAACTTCATGTTTCCAAAAAGGGAACTTTCACCTTGAAGTTGCTTTTTTTTCTTCTTCTTCTTTTAAAGCAGCATTTCTACCAAAAAGATGCTGACTTACTCTCTCCAGAAATATCCAACTCAGACAAACAAACGGCTGGACCCATCGTCTTTCATTTCTCCCTCTCACCAGCTCAGCCATTCTCTCCATTCCAGTCCCTGTGGATGGAAACGGGGCAAAGGCCTGTCTGTGGGTGTAGGTTTCCATGACAACCATCATCCTCTCGGCGAGGCCACATGGGGGCACAAGACGAAAGCCCACCGCCCATCACCACCTCAGCTTTCTTTCTGTCTTTCCCTTCTATAGTTGTGGTGAAAATCTCTGGAAATCTGCTGGTCCATCAACAAGGCTCCTCTTTTTTTTCTGTCTCCCATGGAGGGAAAAGTAGACACTAAGAGAATTTAAAATATAGCTTTAACTTCACGTGAATTTCAGCACATGAAACCATAGGCTGAAGCTTGCCATCTTCATGAAAACCCAGGCAGAGTCCAGGGCACCATTCTGCAGTCTACAGAGGGCTGCCCAGTCCCACGAGAACACACAGGACAGAGTCCAGGGCACCATTCTGCAGTCTACAAAGGGCTGCCCAGTCCCACAAGAACACACAGGACACTGGTCAGATGGAACGGGGCACTCTGATTATGGCTACTTCTGCTCAGGGATTTAGAACACATCTGTCAGCTGCTGATTGTTCATATTCCTGAAGTCAGGAGGGTTTATTTAAGGACGACCCAACCCCAGTGGTGCTACTGGCCTGCAGGCAAGAGGCTCAGAGCCTAGTATACAGAAACGGGTGATGAATAACAACACACACCAGGAAGAGAGAAGCTTATTTTAAAGGCCCTAATTGGGGGCTCTGATGGGGGCTGAGAGTTCTTACTTGCCCACCTCTCCCACGTGACAGACGTTTGCGACCCCTTGCAGGGCGGGAAGAACTCGGTTCTCCACCAGCGGAAATTTTTCCTCTTCTTTCCAAACCAAGTCCGTCCCTCTCAGCCTTCCCTACTTGGATAAATCACACTAGGCATGCTGTCCATTATTTTTAAGAGATTCAGATTCCCATCCAGAAAATCTACCTTCTGTTGAGAGCAGGGGAGACGTGGAGCCCATCTGAGCAGGGCACCCTGAGGGAGTGGGTCTAGGGTGGTGCTCAGAGAGCTCCTCTTGATTCATCACAGATTAGCTTCCTCTGGGAAGCTGCACATCCACATATTTAACAACTCTAAAAGACTTGCTAAGTTGACTCTTGCTTTCCCTTTTCATCACTTAACCAACAATACAAACTTGTCCCTCTCTGCATCCTTCATAATTTGTAAACTTTTGAGTCACCTTTGGAGCCGCCAGCCTGTGGCTCTCCCTCCTGCACAAGACAGGCTTTGGTTAAACCCTCAGTCGCCCTTCCTTTCCACGTCTTTACCCAAGCCTGGCTGTTGCCCTGACGTCTCTCAAGTTGCCCTTACAGCCGAGCAGGGTTTCCCAAGTTACAAACACCACCTAGGCTTTCTTACCTGACTGAGGCAACTAAGCCAGCCAGCTTTCTCTCCTCCCCTCACCGTTCCTTTCCCATTCAAACAATTCTAATCCACATCCAGCCAGCAGACATGTAAGTCCCCTACGCTGTGAACATCTATATTGCTCTTCTGGAAGCACCTTGGTACCTACAGGTCCCTACAGTCACACGGGTGTCTTGTCATAGACTGTTTGTCATACATTATGCCCTCCTTCTGCAGATCCAAATCTCTACCAAAAGTAATATCAGCAAAGATAAAGGGACATTAAGATCTCTTCTCCAAGCATGTGGTAGAACCACTCACATTAGTAACAGAGTGAAGTGAACGTCACCCCAAGGATGAGTTCAGTTCAGTCATGTCCGACTCTTTGCAACTCCATGGACTGCAGCACACCAGGCTTCCCTGTTCATCACCAACTCCCGGAGCTTACTCCGACTCATGTCCATTGAGTCAGTGATACCATCCATCTCATCCTCTGTTGACCCCTTCTCCTCCCGCTTTCAATCTTTCCCAGCATTACAGTCTTCTCAAATGAGTCAGTTCTTCGCATCAGGTGGCCAAAGTATTAGAGTTTCAGCTTCAGTATCAGTCCTTCCAGTGAATATTCAGGACTGATTTTCTTTTGGATTGACTGGTTAGATCTCCTTGCAGTCCAAGGGACTCTCAAGAGTCTTCTCCAACACCACAGTTCAAAAGCATCAATTCTTTGATGCTCAGTTTTCTTTACAATCCAACTCTCACATCCATACATGCCTACTGGAAAAATCATAGCTTTGACTAGATGGACCTTTGCTGGCAAAGTAGTGCCTCTGCTTTTTAATATGGTGTCTAGGTTGGTCATACCTTTTCTTCCAAGGAGCAAGCATCTTTTAATTGCATGCCTAGGATGAGGGCAAACAGCAACTCAGACGCAGACAGACCCATGTATTGTGGCTGGCATGAGCACAGCCATGCAGGCATCCATGCAGCCCCAGACACGAGAACAGGTCCCAAGTGGGATCTCAGGTTACTCTTTCAAGTCTGAAAAACGAGACTACTCCCCCTTCATATACACATTTCCTTACACTGGTGAGGTATTTCGGTCTCACAAAAGCAAGAGTACAACCTGAAACCCACGAGGAAGCCCCGTATGCTTCCTTGCAAAGCAGAGACTAGGACCAAAAGATCACATCAGAGAAAAACCTGATCTGAAAAAATGAAGTCAGCAAGAAGCAAAAGAACATGGAAGTCCCTGTGTTTTAAAACTTTGGCACAAGAACAGATGTAACTGGTTTCTGTCTCATTTTCTGTCTTCTCTGGAGCAGTAAGGTCTATGAGGACAGGAATGTGTGACAAATTGTATACTAGGTAAACTTTGAGGAAGTCCGATCACATCAGGCCACTTTTCAACATCTCCTTCCTTAGCCCCCTAACCCCAAACTCAGGACCTGCTTAAAAAAGGCAGGTCCAATGACCTTATGCCCTGTGCCTCTCCCCTTGCCAGGACACAGCAGCTGCCCAGGCCCTTAGCGGGCCTCTCCATGCTCACCACCATGTCCCCAGAGCTTTGAAGGTGCCTGGCACAGAGGAAGCTGCACAAAATAAACATCAGAAAACATACGGGCATGGGTACAAGCACGACCTTAAAAATCACTGGACAGCAGTCCACAGGACTACGCTCCTGTGTATCTGTACATGGTTTTGAGGGGGTGTTTACCCCACATCTTGGTAGGACACGAAAGTATCCGCTTGCCATTTTGATAGTTTAAATACTATGTTGGCAGTAGATTCCCATATATCAAAAGATATAAAGTATTGACACCTTCCTATAATCTTGCGAAGGAAGCACCAAACTGTGCTGGCAGAGAGGCAGCCGGCCTTGCACATGGCTTCAGTGTCACCAAGTCATGTTGGCAGTACGCACCAGGACTACTAGCTCCAACCACCGTGGCCTAGGCCAGACTCTGAACCAAGAATGAAAGCTGTCAGTCATCCACACTGGGACTTCCCTAGTGGTCTAGCAGTTAAGACCCTGTGCTCCCACCGCAGGTGGGCTCTGGGTTCCATCCCTGGTCAGGGAACTAGATCCCATATGCCGCAACTAAGCATGCAAGGCATAACTAGCGAGACCATGTACCACAACCAGAGAGGCCTGCATGCTCCAGCAAGGACCCTGTGCATCCTTAATAAACTAAATAAAAATGTTTTTTAAAAAAATCATCCACAGGGCAAGCTTGTTGGAAATAGCAGATGCTACAGTGGAGGTCTGGGTCACCTTCAACCCAGAACAAACGAGTGTTTCTGTTGCTGGGACAGGCTCTTCCCAGTTCCACCAGTGAGCCCGCATCTCCAGTGCTCAGTGGAGCCGAATGCTCTGTGGGCCAAGGTCACGGTTACACTATTCATGCCTGTTTGAAGCATGAAATCTGGAGCAGGGCTTCCACTGCCCTCAAGGGTAGAGGCAATGCCACCATGGGGAGTCTGCATGACTCCAGGACAGCGGGAATGGAAGAGGCGGACGTGGAGCTTCTCTGAGCTCAGCCCCCTCCTGCAGGAAAGAAATGGGTATGAGAGAGCTGCAGACCAAAGAGATAACGCGATGCTTCCGGCCATGAGATGCCCTAAGAGGAGGCAGGGAAGAAAGGAACAAAGAAATCATTGTGGACAGAAAAAAAGAAAAAAGAAAATCTGGCAGGGTTCTGTCCTAACAAATGATCCAAAAGTGAAATGAGACTAACCCTCCCTTGGCCAATGTACTGGAGGCCAAGGCACAGCCGTTTGGGGGACAGAGTAAATGAGGGGCAAAGGAACGTGCCTGAGCTGTGTGCTGGACTTCATGTGAAGGATGAACCTTTTAGATGTCTTCTCTCACTTAACTGTCGTGAGAGAATTAGAGACAGACCCCAAACTGTCAAAGAGTGCCCCCCCACTTGCAAATAAAAGAACTGATGCTTCAGAGGTGTACTGTTGGGAGTCCTGGAAGTAAACACATAGACTCTTTCGTATCGGACATTTTTCTGAGCTGAAGGACCATTTCGTGTATCAGGTTATCCGGTCGGGTCAAGAATGCCTGGATTACGTAACTTGACCAAAGTCAGCCAGCTCAGAAAAGCTGGGATCTACACCACCGCGCGACTCCTAAAAGGTCTTGAAACCAGGTCTGATCTCAAAGCATCCCTGTGTTTGCTGAGAGAGAGAGGACGGGAACCTGCGTGTCTCCTTGGAGTGGAGGAGACACGGAAGGAGAGGAGGTGGGCGCTGGGTCAGAGCAGAAAGGTCAGGGTCACCTTCAACCCAGAACAAACGAGTGTTCCCCTTGCTGGGATGGCCTCTTCCCAGTTCCACTGGTAAGCCCGCATCTCCACCACTCGGTGGAACCCAATGCTCTGTGGGCCAAGGTCACAGTTACGCTATTCACGGGGCTTTTCACCCCATCCCGCACTTTGCTTCAAAGCGATCTCATCTCTTTGAACACATTCAGTGGTACAAGAGAGACTTTTTTTTCTCTCCACCTCCATTCCCCCCCTCCCATCATGGACACAGGTACAAACCCACCAACTGCAGCCCAGCTCTACCTGAAGTCAGAAAAACGACCTGCAAATGACAGAATAAGCATTCAGTATTCACAGTCCCTAAATTATAGTCCTTCTAGAAGGAAATTCTGAAAAATATGAATAGTTATTGTCTTTGGGAGGGGGGGGGGTCTCATCCTTAAAGGTTGGGGTTTCCTAACTCCTTATATACGCATTGCAATTTTAAAAACAATAAGCGTGTCTCGCTTTCCTTAGTTTGGAGGGGGCTGCGTGTACACTAAGACTGCATCTCATGACATGAATTCATGGTTCCCAGCTACAGGCTGAGCCAAAATGGCCTGTGGGTCAGCGTCAAGTCTCATGAACACAGCGTAAGACTGTCAGGTCGGGATTCTTTGCCCCAGCCCTACATGCTCCGGGGCCCTGTCACCCGTAACGCTGCTGAGAGAAGCACACGTTTGGTTGGTTCTGTTCCACACAGTGAGTGACGGCAGGGTAGCATGTTATGTGATAGAGCCCTGAGGAGCTTCCCTAGTTAGAAATAGCAGCCCTCCTCAAGCGGAGCTGGGGGAAGTCGAGAATGGCACTGCCCAGATGAGGGGACGTGGGAACGCGCACCTCATCAAAGCGGAGCGGCGCGTTCTGGGACACCCCGAGGAGGCAGACAAGCGTTGTTTCTCAAGGGCGCCCCCTCTGTCAGAGGGTGGGAAGGCGCAGCCTTCCAAAGAGAAGACACGCCCCACTCCGAAGACTATAAAGAGCAAGGCCGTAATGCTGCTATGAGCTAGGGCCCCCTGGAGCCAACGATCAGCTCAACTCTTCTTCCGTTTGCTGCCGACAGCGGTTTAAACTTGTAATCCACGTTTGTTTTGGATGGATCATCTGTTTTTGCTCGTGGAGTCACGTCCTGCCCAATTTCTGGCCAAGGTGTAGAGCAGCAGACCCTGCGAGAGCGTTCCCAGAAATAAGACGAAGCCGGATGTGATCAGGAGGCACTTCTTTCTCAAGGTGACAGCCTTCCTCTTCTGAAGGTGCCCCCCGGTCAGGGCACAAACCTGGCGAGTTCTCACTAATCGTATAAAGGGGGTGGCAGCTTAGAGATGCAGAGAAGAGTCAGCAGCAGTGAGGACACAGCAGGGCACATGGGTGGGGCAGGGCAGGCTTGGAGCCGACCGCAGGACCCAAAGGATTCGCGCAAGAAGGACACTCACTGGCTGAGCTGCCCTTCAGCGGGACAGGTCCCAGCCCAGGTGCCATGCGAGCAGCATAAGACGCAGTCCCATGCTACACAGACGTCTACAATTCTGGGGATGAACAGTAAGCAGATATTAAATAATCAGCCAGACAAGGCTGTCAAATCTTTTCACAACAGTATGAGATAAACAAACAGCACATAATTATAATTATGTGAAAGGTTCTGCAGTAGAGATTAAGAATTATATTCATTATGTTCATTACAAAAACTGGGAGATGAGGCAGGATGAAGCGGGTTCAACGATAAACTTCCTTCCTCACCCGCACCTCCATCTCGACTTGCTCTCTCCTACTTGGAGCACCAGTGCCCGGCAGACACCATACCGCCATCCTTAGCTGCCTTCTCTCCACGTCTCCCGGATGGAACCACCCACGTCACTAAGCGTTCACTCATGCCACCACCCCCGCTTCCCGCTCCCACTAGCTCAGATTCTCATCTGTCACAGCACATGAGCTTCACTTTCAAACTCTTCCATCTTCCACCCAGGAGCCAGTATTACTTGCCTAAAAGTGGGTGAGATCACGTGACTCTGCTAAGCATCTCGTGGCTCCCGATCCCCCTAGAGGGGTCTGAGCTCCCTTTCTCGTGGAGAAGACGGCTCATGCTGGTCCCTGTGGGGGATTACTTCTGCCTTCTCCATCTGCTCACACTCAAGATAGGGCCACAGAGAACATCCCCACGCCCTTTACATTATCAGCTGAGTTCCGGGTCCATGGTGGTGGTCTTTTTAAGAATCTTATTAGTGAGCCACCTTGGGCACAGAGCATGTCCCGCTCAGCTTCTCCATCTCCCTTGTTCCACTGAGGGCTCACTAGACCTCTGTTCACTTAAGGGGTTGGGAGGCGGGGCCCTACTGTTTGTACAGCATTGAAGATGAGAGAAGGAATAATCACCTCTGGAAAGGAAGACAGGTAAGAGTGGGGCAGGGATTCTAGCAATGGACAGGAGGAAAAGCTAGCCGCAGTTTGATACATGAAGAAGAAAAGTGAGGAGGCTGCAGTTCCCCCAGAGCCTGTAAGAGGAAACAGCGGAAAGTGATTCAAGCCACCCCAGGGCAAAGAGGGGCCTTTTCTGCTATGCCCCTCAGAGAGAGGAGAAGATGGAGAGCAGGGAGCCAGGATGGAGAACTTTATGAGGCTTAGCTGAGAGGAAGTGAAAGCTCCTCAATGCCCTTCCTAGGCTTACATCAAAGCATTGTGGAGCAGAGGGAAGCAGAAACACCAGGCAGCAGGCGGACACGGAAGCCCCCCTTCCCTTTTGCACCCTGCATATGCCTACTGACCCCGTCCTGATAGGGACCCCGGACCAGGGGCCCACCTACTTCCGAGCACACCCATGAGATCAAGAGGGGCTTGTTTTCCTTAAACAGTGGACTTAGACTTGAACTAAGATTTATCATAGCCCAAACTTGCACATTCCTAAGACCCTGCTCTTCAGGATCTGGCCGAGCTAATGCTACGCTTCCTTCTCTCCCTAGTATCACTTCTTTAGTTACCGTCAATGCTTCTCATTCACTTCCACCATCAAGCGGCATTTCTGAGAATTCTTCTCACTCCTTCAGTATTCTGGATTACTGAGTTACTTAATCATTTAGAAACAGATACATTATAAGCTTTAGAAGTCAACTTTAATGACTATACTACTTTTTTGCCAAACATTTCTACCTATTGATTGTTATTAGCTATGTATTTTTCCAAACAATCCCATTTAAAAATTCAATTCCTTGTTAAATATACTCAGTGTATCCTTCCACTAGATCATCATTAGTTACAATGGGGGAAATAGTAATTTTACAATGGATAAGTAATCACTGTTAACTACTAATTCTTCACTAACATAACTAATCAGTATTTGTCACCACATCTAACTGATCAAAGTTGACATCATCAATAAAGAGACAAATCAATACCATGTCCCTCCTGATACAGTATATTAGAAGAAAAGCAACATCACTTTTGGGAACTTCTATCAACATGCAAAGCCTGATTCAAATCATGAGGAAACGTTAGACACACTCAAGTTGAAGGGCACTCTACAAATTAACTAACCTGTCCTCACCAGATACGCTGAGTCCGTAAAAGACAAAGGAAAGACTGAGAAACTGTCCTAGATTACAGGACTCTCTTAAAAGGAGTTGGACATCCAAATACAACTTGTGAGCTGTGTTTTTCTTTCATATAAATAGTATAACTGGGAAAATCGGGAAAATTTGAAGAAGATCTTCAGATTATAGTGCTTCTGTATTGATGTTAATTTTTTTATTTTGATAACTTTTCTACAGTTACGTAAGATAATGCCCTTGTTCTTTGGAAATATACACTAATACACATTTCCAGATATACATTTGGAAAATACACTAATATACTTAGCAATCAAGTGGCACCATGTCTGAAACTGATTCTGAAATGGACAGAAAAGAGAACAGTGAATATCTATGTGTGTGTGCATCCTAAGTAGGCGGGTAGAGAGTGAGAGTGTGTGAGAAGGAGAGACACTGATAGACCAAATGTGCTAAAATGTTAACATTTGGGGAATCTGAGTAAAGGTATACAGGAATTCTTTTTAATCTTTACTTTTCTGTAAGTCTGAAATTATATCAAAATAAAAAAAATTAAGTACAAATTGAGAGGCGGAGACAAGTAGGAGGAGGTAAGCTCACCCCCTCTCATGAAAACAACAAAATCGCAACTAGCTGCAGAAGAACTATGGACCAAAAAAGAGTACAAATTGAAAAGAGAATGCAGTAAGACGCCGAACATCTCTAGTCCAATTATATATTTTCTGTATTCTTTACTATTGGCAATTACACACATTATCGCATAAATACTTTAGATGGTATGTAAATTTCATTTACTATTTGTTTTCAAGTTACCAACGAAAATGTTGGATAAAAACAGAACTCTTGCCAGACATCAGGACGTGCAGTTCCCCTCAGCACAAATAGCCTAGAAATCAATATATTATCCCTGCTTACCAGTCTTTCTAGTAGCCAGGATTCAACACATAAAAATTTCTCTTTAGGCTCAGAATTTGACTTAGGAGGTTTTGGGAGAAAGAGTAGTTTTGATGTATGGTTTTGTTTGTTTGTTTGTTTTTGGTTTTTGGTAGCACCAGGCGACATGAGGGATCTCGGTTCTCTGACCCAGGAAAGAACCTGTGTCCCCTGTATTGGGAACACAGAGTCTTAACCACTAGACTGCCAGGGAAGTCCTTGATGTATCGGTTTTTAATACACCTATGATATTCATACTCACAATTCTATCTGCCTCTCACAGGGGCATACTGGTGTGGGGCAGGGAAAGTGGAAGAAGCTAGATATGATCAACGGAAGGAGACGGGTCTGCAGCCTGTGGTCCTTGCCCAGGGTTCCTTCTCCAGCTGAAGGGCCTGCTCCCTGGCCCCGACCAAATTCCTGAACTTGCCCAGAACCCTGAGCATCTTACTCTACCTGCAGCTACCAGGATCAGGTTCACCTGCTCCTTAGAGCTGCCCCGATGATTTCACCCAAGAATTCCTCACACTTCAGAAGGCCCAGGGTCTTTATTGTCCTGCTCCACTATCTGGTGATTACCACGGACCACCCTGAACTGTGTTAATTGTGTGCATGCATGTGTGTGGTTGGGTGAAATCCTTCCAAAATGCGATAGGCAGGGGTCGTTTCTCTTATTCTGTTAAATTCTTCCACAGTAACTAGTGTTTCCAATGAACTGGAGCTTAAACAGCTGCAAACGTCAACACCCCCTGCCACAAATTTCCAGAGTTAAAATGAGGGAAAGAACAGCTCCCGCCTGAGTCACCTTGAAAGCATGCTTGGAGAGGATGGTAGATGCCTCTCAAGTACATTTACAGCCTCCAGAATATAAGTTTGCATTTGCACAATACAACTTCCCTTTGCAATGAGAATTGATGTACATTATTTCCTTTTATCTTATTAGTATGATGGGATTTGTTCTTGATGAATCCATAGTACTACAGTTACTCATCATCATTCCATTATCACTACAGGTTTATAGATTTTCCCCTTTATTACTCATTTTATTTTTTCCATCAAGTATATTTCAGACACGAGGTAGTAATTACCAAGTTCTCTATTCCTTACACTTGAAGTTTGCCTTTTCCCCCCGATCGTAAAAGCAATAAGTGCCTATTGTTGAAAATCTTGAAAATACAAAAAAGTGTGAAGGAAGTAAAAATTGCCCATAATCAGCTATAACATTTCAGTATATTTATATACACTTTAAAGGAAACCAGGACAATTACATGATTTTGGGTCTTGCTTCCCTGTCTATTGAGCTTTCTTCCATGTCCTTAAATAGTAATCAAGAACATTATCCCTAATGGCCACCCAGATTTCCACTACATTTTCATAACACAGTTTACTTAATCCTTCCTCATCTTTTAAAAGATGGGTGGCAGAGGCTCCTAATTGCCTCCCTAACAACTGTTCTTTCTTGTGAACAGAGCACTCACTTTATTCGGGGCGGCAATACCCCCTAGTTAAAATCAGTAACTCTCAGTCCGTCGCTTGTGAGTCCAGAGAGAGTCCTGTGACCAAATTCCAGCCAGTGAGATGCAACTGGAAGTAACTGGCTGCTTGGGGAAAGCTCTTGGAAGGGGCAAACTCAGGTGATAAGTGTGCTTCTCCCTTTCCTGTTTCCTCCTGCCCAGAGCACAGATGGAGAGCAGTCATCCTTGAGACCAAGGGGATGGCTGAGAGGAAAGATGGAAGGAAGCTGGGTCCTTGCTGACCTGTGGGGCCTTCACTCCTGCACTAGACTGCCCTCCTCCCAAGTCTGCTTATGTGAGGGAAAATGGAACGCCTAATATTCTTAAGACACTTTGGGGGTGTCTCCGTGGCTCACAGGTTAAAGCTATGAGATAAAAGAATATACATATTTTTTTCTTTCCCTACCTTCTACTATCTTCATAGTCTATACAAAGCTTTGAAAATATGACATTAAGGCCTCATACACAAACCAGAAATTCTGTGGCCATCCAGTCCAATCTGAGACAAAAGTCCAGCCGAGGGACTATCTGAGTCCCTCCGCTCCTGGAGGGAGCTTAGCTGGGGGGCAGGGAATGACACGGGGCTGCATTTGTACTGTTCACACAGCCCTGGTCGACAGTGACCAGCAAAGCTGCCCCTTATCAGTTCAAGGAACTCCCATGAAAGAACTCCACAAAGCCAGGCTTCTGGGCTGCTGGCATTCTCACCCACATGGAGCGCACCAGCAAGGGCACGGCAGAGGCCTGCAAACCTGGGACAGCCTCTGAGCTCTGGGTTTCTTTCTCAGAAGGGAGGCTTGTCTGGGGAAGCCTTCCACCCTCCACGCTCCTCACAGAAGCCCCTAAGGGGACCTGTATGGAGAACGTGACTGCCCACACGGCCTGTGTGGGGACCGGCCATTCACTCACACAGCGACTGAGGCAAAGCCGCCTCTCTGCCGTTTCTACTTGATTCAAGGAACTAGAGGTGCAGCCGCCACTAGAAAAGCTGCTTCTCTACTGATGAACAGACCACCTTCCATAACAATGGCAGAGAAAGTGCTATAAAGCCTGAACGCAGCCCAGAACTTCAGGACTGGGACGTGTCCTGGGTTAAGTGAGCTACCTGCTTAAGTCAGGTTTAACAAGATGACAGTGCTTTCATTCTACTGCTTTAAAAAGTGGTTCAGGTGTGCAGGAATGATTTCCAGCCGCATGAACACAGGCATGAACACCATTTCCTCATTCTCAGGCCACGCAACATCCCGCCTGGTCTAGGTGTGGGAATTCTAAACATCCCTGCCTCCATGGGGTTTTCCAGCCATGGAGGAGAGAGAAGACAGCGCTGACGAGGGGACTCCAGTCCACACCCAGGTGATTCGGGACAACTGACTCTGACATAAGCTTATTTTTTACTGCACTGAACAGAAAACAAGCCAACAGCCCTGTTCATCTAGGATCCTAGCTGCTCCGTTTCACCATCATGTATAGGACGGTTTTCCTATCCCAAAATGAAAGGCTATTTTTGTCCCAACTTTGCCATTCCATAAAACACACACAGACAAGATCCGAGGGATTCTGACCTAAAGTAAGTCTTCAGGATATCCAGGTTCACATATTTTCATTGTTATGATAAGGGGTAGAAGAATCTAATGGAAACGAATTCTATTATTCTCTACAAATTCAGGCTTCTTTATAGCTAGAAATGGCTTGGGGATCCAGTCCACTTGAGGATCATGATACAGTAAGACAAGAGTTAAGCTTCCTCTCTCTGCTTAATGAAAGCCTTGAGCTCCCGGTGGCAAGTATCTGCTGGAGAGGGGCTGGGACGCTTAGGAGATGCCGACCACGTTTTCGAGGTTGTCACGGCATGCCCGGGTCAGCACTTGTCCCCAGCCAGCCAGCCAGCCACTTCCTCCCCACATGGGCCCGTCCGAGAGAGTTTATTACCCAAGTGCTCGGGGGTTTGTGTATGTTTGTATTACCTCCTCTTCTCTCCCTTCGCTTCTACCAGGGCACATCGGGGGGAAAAGTTATGATAAACTTTAATAAAAACAAAATTAAAATGATTAAACCTTTCATATCCGTTAGAGATAATCTCTCTTCTACTGGCTAGTCAAATCTGGAAGAAAACAAATGCAAACCATCGCTTTGTTGCCTCTCTTCAATCCCCCATTCGCTTCCCCGCCCCAAAGAAACAGACAGAAAAGGCTGCCTGTGGCCAAATTTTTAAAATAAATTACATTTGTCCTCACACAAGGAAGCCAGGTGTGGCTGAAACATTCTTTCCAAATATCCCGTGGTATATATAACTGACATCCTTCCCTCCAGGGGCCTTTCCACAGGAGCCTGACAATCCCAGAAAGACTAGGACCCTGAGGGGGGAGGCGTGGCCCCTTTTTATTAAAAAAAGAAGCACCATTTCCCAATTAGCCATGTAATTCTGACTCACAGAAGGGAAGGAAGGCTGTGTGCCTGCACACCATCTACTGGAAATACACACACCCCCCAGTCTGCATTCCTGATTACAGCAAAGCCCAGAGAAAACAGACCAGTGGGGCATAAATCTCCCTGGTCTTATGTGTTCTAAGGACATCTTCAGATCTGCCTGGGGTCTGGGCACATGCCTGTGGAGGGGGAAACGGGCGCAGAAATAGACCAGGCCTGTCTGTCGAACGCTGGCCAGACACACAAATCAGAGCAAGGTCTTGGGCCCTCCCAGAATGGGATAATGACCTTTGACACGCAGCATCTGGGACGCCAAGAGGACACAGGTGCCTGGGCGCCGAGCACTTTCTGGATTATGACACTATGTGGAGGAACAGAATTCCCGTCTGGGAAAAATGCATCGCCCTCTGACACACCAAGGCTCTGCGTGGAATGTGGAATCGCCCATCAGTGGGTGTAGGGCAGGAGGAGAAAGGTTCTTACTTCGCTCCAGTCAGCCTGACACACACCCCAAGCAGAGCCAGCCTCTCCTTCATCTTCGGTGTTTACGCTGTAGCAGAGACAACGCATCCTCAAGTCTAAAGGACACAAGTCTGTCCTGTGCTTCGCACTTGCATCATGAGTCACCAGAAAGAGATTTTGTTTTATGAGAAAACCACTGACCCCTGGGCTAAACCAGAGAGCTCCAAAGAATGCCACTGATCCCAGAAAGTGGCTTCTAAGCAGTGTAAGGTCAACAGTCTGTTCTCCTTGCATTCATCCCCACTCGCAAGGATCCTGCACACACTGCAGCCTGCAGTAGCCCTCCCCTCCCTGCCAGGCTCCTTTCCCTGGGGGTGATGGGGTGGGAGACCAGTCACCCTTCTGTGACAGGGGTCGTGCGTGTCAAGTTCCAGTGGAAGCCTCAACAGTGGAAGTCACACTGCTACTCCCCTGCTCCGACCTTCCCATCCTGATGGGAGCAAAATCCAATCCCCTGTCCCCTGCAGCCTGCCAGCGTCCACAGCACCC
The DNA here is from genome assembly GCA_007570785.1 of Antilocapra americana. Lineage (NCBI taxonomy): Eukaryota > Metazoa > Chordata > Mammalia > Artiodactyla > Antilocapridae > Antilocapra > Antilocapra americana. Next base: position 3,802,797 of record ML664203.1, read on the forward strand.
GCTGCCCACCTTCCCGCTGCCTCTCCAACTGGCTGAGGGGCCGTGCACCCGCTGGGCCCTCTGCCAGGGCCACTCCGCTCAGCTCCAATGTCACCTCCCCACTGAGACTTCTCAGAGCATCTTACGTAAGACGGCTGGCCCATCTCGCCCTGCCCCACCTGGCTCTGTATTTATAGCACCTTGCACACCTGACATCCTCTATTTGTTTATGTGGCGTCTGTCTCCTCCTCACTGGAGGGAAAAGTCCAGACTTTGTGTTCGCTCCCTGCTGGCAGCTTTTCCAGAGCGCCACAGGCCACACTCGGGACACTCCATGCCCGCAGGGCTAAAGAACTCCACGCCTGGACTCAAACCAGTCACTCTTTCCCCAGGCATGGTTCTCGTCTAAAAGAGGCACGGAAAGTCAAGTGCATCTTTCCCCCCACTTGTGCCCCATTTCTGCCTCTTCGTTTGCAAGCTCTTCAGCACATGCCCACCCTCCTGAGCCCTGCTCTCAATTGCCTACACAGTTTTGAATTTTTTGACAGTTTTGGTAACAATTCAAGACTTTTCTACCACAAAATTAGCATGAAAACATCGGGATGGACACACGCGCACATGGCCTCTGACCAGGCCACACCCTCATCCCGAGTGTCGCACCCGGCCAGGAGTCGCTCCAGCACAGACCCCCAAGCTCCGGCCCCCCAGAGCAGGGCTGCCCTTCCACTCTGCGGGGTTTCCAGTGCTACTGGGACTGACATGAACAGGAAAATCATAAAAGGGTTTTGAATATTAGGAAAACCACTTAAATCACTGCCAGTTCTCAGAGAAGACTGAGGTTTGCACTCGGCAGGCTGGAGAGTCACAAACAACAGCTGCCCCTTCTCGCCCTGCCTTCCAGGTTTCCTGGTTTCTACCCTGAGACGATCCGGCAGTGGATCGTAGTCCTCTCTGGACATGGAGAACCCTGTCCCTGGGGCAAAGCATTGCTGGTCCCTTGGGTGAGTTTGTCAGCCCCCAGTGAGAAGGCAAGACACCAAGGGAAGAGCCTCGACAGAGAGCAGCTGAGCCCATGAGGACTTCCTGCAGTGAGAGAGACGCCCTCCCTCTGCACTGTCTAGTACGGGAGCCACGTGTGGCAACGGCACACCATCTGGGAACCTGGAGACTTGAGACCTATGATGGCTGAGAAGCCACGGACATGCCCTCGCTTTAAACTCTCACAGAGGAAGGCCCTTTGGGAGGCTGGCTGTGAAGCCTGTGTCCTGGGCTCGCATCTGTGCAAGATGAGGGCTGGGGGGTCAGGACAGACCTGCCCTAGGGACACACGTGAGGGGTGGGCCCTAAATGAGAAGGGTGAAGGCTTACACACCAGGGCCCTTCTAGAATGTCAGGTGTGGAGGACTTAACATAGACGCAGCAAAACCAGGGAGTCAGAATCCTTCAGTACTCGTGGCAACTGGGATCCTCTAGATGGAAGCCCAACCAACAGACACGGTGTGGAATTCTCTACCAAAGCAGGTCACAGAAGGTGACGAAGGGGGGTGGCATTTAGTCTAACCGGAGCAAAAACTCACAAACAAAAAAAACGGGACCACTAAACAACATTCACAAATCCACAAGTGGATTGTGTTTATTCTTAAAAGTGCCAGTGGGTTACAGAGAGGAGAAGCTCCTTGTGTAAATCCTCTCGCTTGAGCCTCACGTGCGACAGCACACCGGAGAGCTGCCACAGTGGAAAGCCATAGGCCGAGGGCCTTCAACACCAGAAGTTTGCTGTCCCACACTTCTAGCGGCTGGAAGTCCGAGATCAAGGCACTGGCAAATTCTGTTTCTCCTGAGGCCGCTCTCCTTGGCGTACAGAGGGGCAAGCTGTCCTGAGGCGTAGGTCGCCAAGTTGCACAGGCACCAGAATGTCCCTCCACGGGCTGGCTGTGCCCTTGGGACTCATGAGCAGAAGGTCTGAACAGAGGCTGTGTTAGGACCGGCCAGGCAGGGCACTGCTCCCTGTCTGACGAGCTCAGCGGGCACAGTGCTCTGACCTCTTCTGGGACCTAACCAGGGGGCACTTCCTCCAGCGCTCCCTGCCAGGGAGCTTGCTCTGCTTCCTCACAGACCAAGGCCCGCACCTAGGACCGAGATCTGGGAGCAGGAAGCTACGGAGGGACCAGCAGGCACTGACCCCGCAACAGGAAGGTCCAGGCTCTCCCCATTGCCCTCTGCCTCCTGCCCCCCTTTCACATCCAAAAAGGAACAAGACACTGACCTCAGATGTCAGCAAGTGGATGGTTATGGCTTGAAATGTGTTCCCCAAATTCATACGTTGAAGCCCTAACCCCCCAGAACCTCAGATGTGGCTGGATCTGGAGAAAAGGCCTTTAAGACAGTGATTAAGTTAAAGATGAGTGTTTAGATTGGATGAGGGCACCCTGGCTGGTGTCCTTATAAGAAGAGGGGATTATGACACACAGAGAGAGAGACAGGCCTGAGAAGCAGAGCGAAGGCTGTGAGAGAAGAGCAGGCAGCCATCTGTACGCCAAGGAGAGTGGCCAAACGAGAAATGAAACCTCCCAACAGCTTGATGTTGGACTTCCAGCCTCTAGAACTGCGGGAAAGTGAACTTCGGTTGTTTAAGGCCTATGGCTTCTCCTTACGGCAGCTCTAAGCAAACAAAGGCAGTCTGAAAGGAGAACGTCTGTCCCAAGCAGAGGATTTTAAACTGAGCAAACTGTTGAGAGGGAAGCACGTAGATTCTTTTTCTGTCTTCATGAGATGACTGATCTGGATAAAACTGAGTGAAGACAACAGGCAGGCTTGTTCCAAGAAGTCACATACTATCCAACCTTTACTATTCTGATTAGAGCAGAAGTCAAGGATCTTTTAAAGGTGATAAACAGCTCTTTTCACTAACAAACACACAAAAGGTCTCAAGATAGTTTGGAGGTGTAAAACTATAAAAAGCCCTTTAACATCCACTCTGAAGGATACATCTTGACAAAGTCCTTCCCCATTCCCTCAAAACTGCTAATGGATTAATCGGTTTAAGTGGCAAAACCAAAAGTAAATGCCTATTTGAAAACATGCTTCTTTCATATGGAGAAAAATTGAGAGTGGAGGTGGTAAAACAGCAGAAACAGAGACGGGAAGGCACTAAAGAATACACCTTACACAGCCTGATAGAAAGCAGGAGGCGACTGGGCACCATATCCGTTTCTTCAAAATGGAAGTCAAAGAGTTTTATGGAAAGTGCAGCCCAAAACCAGGCTGGGCCAGCGGGATCCAAGTGAGGAGCCCAGTGCCAGGACAAGCATGTCGTGTGCCCCACGGCCGGCCTGCACCATTAGCACCTCCCGAGCTGCTCTGTAAATCTGCTCCCTCCACCAAGGCAGCCGTGAACCACACGTGACTAAGACACACTTGAAATCTGGCTGGTATGACAAAGAGACTGGATTTTAAATCTTTATTTAACCTTAATTAATTTAAACAGCCACAGCTCTGTGGCTGTCGTGCAGAACAGGCCGAGAACCTGGAGAGATACTCCCTTGTCGGTCTCAGAGGGTCGAGAAACCCCAGAAACAGGAGGCTCTGGACCTACTCTGATGCGGGAGGTCAGAAAACTTCCCACTGCTAGTCAGTGTTTAGGAAAAAAAAAAAAAAAAAAAAATGCAGGACTATAATTCTCCTAATTGGGTCACAGTTTGAAGGGGGTTCCTTAATATCCGTGACTCTGAGAAGGCGGCTTTGAGCTATTTCTGTGAGCAGAGAGACCAATGCATGCTCCACTTTCCTCCCTGGCCCCCTACCATGGTCAGGAGCAAGTTTATTAATATAGATAGCGTAAGCGGCCCAAGAAACGGATTCTTCGGGCACGTCTGAAGGCATAAGTTCAAATCATTGTTTCTCTTGAAAAATTACATTTGAGCAGCACGGGATGGTGGGAAGTGAAGAGGCTGGAATGAAGGCCCACAAGACGGGGGGCAGTGGGTGATCACCACCACAGCCATCCCCAACCCACCCAGGTACACAGCCCCAACCCCGACTCGCTGGCTGGCTCCCATGCTCGCCTGAGGGACAAGCTTCCCCCATTCAAGCTCCTTGGAGCCCCCCTTCAAAGGTGATCCCCCCCATAAAGGTTTCCCTGACATAACACCTGGTGGGACATGACATTCTCTGTCTCCCGTGGGGATCCCTGAGTTTCTGGGCTCTCTGGCATGCTCACAGCCCTAAACAGGAGACCCCTAATGCTCACCCTCAATACCCACCAAAAGGACTCACCATCTCTCCTTTTTGCGTTCATCTACATTTTGCTGGGCCGCTTGGTGTCACGCTCTCTGGAAGGGAGCAGCTGCAGTGTTGACTCCTCTCAGAGTGGGCAGTGTGGGGTGGCCGTGAGGGAACCCACCACTACCTACTGAGGGGACAGGATGCAAGCCAGCTCGAGTCCCCAGGCGAGGACTTGAGTCCCCAGATGAGGACCCCAAATGAGGGCTAACCAGGCAGGCAACGTATAGTCAAACAGCCCAATATATTATATAGGGGAACATACGCTACAGTGTCATACACTGAAATAAAACCCCAAACCCTGACAGCTTTGAACCTCCCATAAAAATATAGCAGCTACTAAATGGTGGATCCAGAATACAAATGGGCAAATGAATGATAATTACTGTAACTCAGGCTACTGCAGCCAGATCTCAGATCATTTCTAAAAGGTGGGATGTCTTGGTGCATCTGATTATCTCTTCTGGAGAAGACAGAGAGGAAACAGGCTCAGTGGGAATTTTTACTGAAAGGACTGACGCTGAAGCTCCAATACTTTGGCCACTTGATGAGAAGAGCTGACTCACTGGAAAAGACCGTGATGCTGGGAAAGATTGAGGGCAAGAGCAGAAGGGGGCGACAGAGGATGAGATGGCTGGATGTCATCAAGGACTCAAAGGACATGAGTTTGAGCAAACTTAGGGAGATGGTGAAGGATGGGGAAGCCTGGCATGCTGCAGTTCATGGGGTTGCAAAGAGTCAGACATGACTTAGCAACTGAACAACAACAATGACTCCAGTCAAAAAAGCTCCTGGATAATGGCTCTCAGAGGTCTTGCCTGGTATCCACGTAATTGCCCTGACTCTGGCTTCAGGACATTCCTAACTCAGAAGCAACAGCCTCTCCAAGATGCTTCTTCATGACAGACTCTGACATTGCAGGGAAGGTGGTGCTATCACTACAAAGCTGTCTTGTATGAAGAGATGGAGCCTTAGCTTCCACACTGGTCAGGGGGAGGGGTGTGTGTGTGTGCGGTGTGTGTGCACAACTATGTGTGCATATGCATGCACACGTGTGTGCACACACGTATGAGAGGAGGAGCAGACACACTAGCATATACTTAGAGGAAGGACTAAGACAAGGAATATGTAATCAGAAGCCATCACAATTACAAATGTAAATGAACAGGCAATTGGCGCTGACCTTTGTAGATTGTTAGAGGACTAATTAAGGCAAATCAGGAACTCTGCTCCAACAAAACAATAAGACTGTAGACACCCTAAGAAGTACTCCTGTCCTCTTCATGTGGATGCAAAATGCAAGCAAATCAGACGGTAATCAAACTACGTGTGCTTTACACTGACAAAAGGAAAACTGTCTCCATGAACAAAAGACAAGTAAGGTTCACCCCTTGGTATCCTGTGAGTAATTTTGCTAAATTTCTGTCAACGAGCTCAGCCACTATTTGAGCTGTGTGCCATGTGCCTGGCACTCTGTTAGATTACATATAAACAGATCCCACCCATGAAGCAGTCAGAAATGCCAATTACAAACTTTGCTTTGAATGGCTGTTTCAAAACCTTTAGGAAAAAAAAAAAACAGAATCGAAGTACACATTATTCAGCAAACTCCATTTTTCATTCAACAATATTATATTCTCTTTTCATGTCAATATATAATGAGGTCTCTTTAGCCCTGCATTGAAAAGCAGCTTTCTAAAAAAGCACCCTGAAATTCAAAATTCTCATCTCAGTAGTCCCTTATCAGGAAATGGATTTAAAACAGATAAAGTCATATTTTCTCTCTTCCTCCATGAGTGCTCAAATTTTCAGTCTTTTCTGGTCAGCATTACTTTATCCCTATGCTTCCCCAAGACTCCTGGACAAGACATATAGTCAAAAGGAAAAAGGAAAGACAAAAAAACTCTGCTGGTTTTACAAAAATAATACTTTAGAACAGCAGAACTGGTAACAATATATTTTAGTGTTATAAGAAAAATTACACTGAAATTACATATAATTTAGCTATTTATCAAAAAAAAAAGCACTTAATATTCAGAGGGCAGCTTTACGCCAGTTTTGAAAAATCAAAACAAAAACAAATGACGAACTAGAAAACAGTGCATTTTCTTATTCTCTTAAACTGTACAAGTTAAGTAGAACTCCCCGGAACTTGCTTCAAAAAAATCATCCATCAAGTGAGGCCGGTGAGTGTTTCAGTAAAGGCTGTCGTCTAAACCACATCGTCACTTGGCCGGCTCCCTGACCCCAGGAATTCACTACCTTGAGCGCCAAAGATGTGTCAGTGAAGGAGGCTGCCATCTCCTGCTCCAAGCAAAATACTCCCCTAAATTCTGAATGAGCACGCCATCTGCAAGCTGAGCCATCATCCGATTGCCCTGAACGCCTATGCCGGCGTCGAGAACAACGTATCCACACCAAGAGCTGCGAGACGGCATCAGCCATGCCCCGAACTCACAGTCTTGCCCAGAGTAGGTGCTCGATGAAGAGTCATCTCATTACTTCGGTGCAATGTTTGGAGGGCTACGTCCCCATGTGAGAAGTAGTTAAGGGGAGGGTAAGAGAAACAAGAGGAGGAAAATAGAGGAAGGCTGAGGCAGAAACACACAGTGCCTCTTGTCTTCTGGAAGCTCCGGGCGCTTGATAGAGTGAAATTAACTACAGTTTCACCCCGGAGCCAGAAATGCCTTTTTAATAAGCAAACAGGGAAGCTGATCCTACACATTATCCACCTATGGGTGCTTTCCATCTTCGAAGGTCTTCTGGTCAACTAAGGGGAACCAAAGAGCCGAAGCCAACCATTGGGAGATATAACCCAGGTGTCACCGCAGCAACGAGCTTCGTCTACCTTTGTGTGTGTGTGTGTGTGTGTGTGTGTGTGTGTGTGTGTGTGTAACCCAGGTGTCACCACAGCAACGAGCTTCGTCTACCCTTGTGTGTGTGTGTGTGTGTGTGTGTGTGTTTCTAGAGGCGAGGGTGGCAAGCATAACCACAAAGACCATTGTACTCAGTAAAAAAAAAAAAACCAATACACTATAGGACTCACTGACATAAGTAAGGGTGACGCTTGACCACAAACAGGACTGTGTCGGGGAGGTACTGGCATGTGGTCAGCAACCAAGACCCAGCCCTTTAGTGGAGCAGGGCAGGACCTCGATGCTTTAGGCCTGGTCATGAAGGCTCGCGAGGGGCTTAGGGGACCAGTGGTGGGTGTGAATTTCAGCCACCGCCACAAAGTTCTGAAGGCAGCGGAGACCTTCACAATTTCTCCTCCTCTGTACTTCCACGTACAGGCGGACTACCTGGTGAACCTGACTGACTGGAAAACGTGGGACTAAGCTAACAAGTAAGACTTGAAGTGGTATTTCTGTCATCCTCAGGGGAGAAACCACGGGCGAGTCCACTCCATCGGCCTCGGCAAGAGAAGCCCTGCCCCTGCAGAAGGTGACCCAGAAGCCTGAGCTCTGAGGGCCTGGGCTCAGGGAAGGAAAGGACATTATTTCCGGTGGCTTCTGTGGAAAACTCTCTGGTGTGTGGACAAGACAGGAGGAAAGGAAAGGAGAGAGAACATCGTCTTTTAACCAGGTGATGACGGAATGCCAGGAACGAAAACCCTGGTCAGCACCACTGTTTACACGCGGCTCAGAGTCAGAACACAGGGCTCCCGACAGGTCCCCAAAGATGCCCTGAGGCCTCCTCACACCACATGAACGACCTTGCCAGCTGAGGATCAGTGCCCCAACCTTTATGTTCCAGAGGAGAGAAGTGGGAATACAGGCACACCTCACAGATGCTATGATAAATCAAGTATGGCAACAAAGTGAGTCACGTGATTTTGCGATTTCCCAGTGTGCATAAAAGTTACATTTACACTATATGATAGTCTATTAAGATTGGGGGAAAAAAATAAAGTATCTTAAATATCTTAGTAAAAATAAATAAAAACCAAATATCTTAATAAAAATAAATAAAAAACAAGTATCTTAATTTAAAAAACACTTCAGTGCTTAAAAAATGTTGATCATAATCTGAGCCTTCAAGGGGTTGAAATATTTTTTGTTGGTGGAGGGCTTAAAATACTGTGAGAATTACCAAAACATGACACAGAGATGCAAAGTGAGCAAATGCTGATGGAAAAATGATACCCACGGACTTGCTCCAAGCAGGGCAGCCACAAACCTTCCATTTGCAAAAGGATGATGTAGTGTCTCTAAGCATGGCAGAACAAGGGTCACCTGTTTTATGAAGTCTGTCTTTACAAAACCAGAAAATGATGACTTTCAGTGCCTTAACTCTACCAGGCTCACGTGGCCCGTCTCTTGAAGACATTCTTCCAAGAAGTTTATAAGAGTCCATTCCCGATGCAAGGGAGGAGGATATGTTTTAAGATGAGTCTTCTTGAAGGAGTTTCTAAAACAGAACCGAGCTACTGTTCATGTTAATACGAACATGACCTAGTAATTTATGCCTTTGTCATTAGTAAAGAGTATACTTAGCTAGAGCACAGGGTGGAGGGGCGGTGCAGGGTGGGGAGGAGGTGGGTGGAGCGTGAAAACATGACTCCAGGCTGAAGACAATGCAAAAGGATTCTGAAATACAGAAAGGAAGTCTATCATCTAGATTAAAGTTGCTCATACACTTCTGAGGGGGGAAAAAAAAAAAAAACCACTAATACGCATTAAATGAGAGAAACCCAGAAGGCAATGGTGTAGGGACGCAATTCCACAGCGACTGCATAAATAGAAGTATTACATTATAAAACAGGGAACTGTTTGTTCCAGCTCATAGACCCCGGGTGAAATGGCAGCTGTACACTATTTAGTTTGGGGCACCTCATTAATAAAAAGGGAATTCTGAGCAGAGTGAAAGAAAGAATTGAGGGGGCAACAGGGACCAGCTTTTAGTGGAAGATTAAAACAATGACGTATGCAAAGCTGGTTAAAAAAAAAAAAAATTAAACCCTGAAATAAATAGGTCTGAGTTTATTGGTAGAGGAGGAAGAACCCCGTGAAATGACTTAACAGCAGAATAAAGAGAGTGGCAGAACAAACAGGCCAAAATGCCCTCGTGGGGAGCGGGACCCCCACAGCCGGATGGCACAATGGTCCCAGTCTTGGGGCCCTGGCGTGTCTGTGGGTGCTGGGCCCCATCCTAGGGCAGAACCATGGGGTCAGACATGAAACACAAGCCCCAGAGGTAGAGAATGAACTTCAAACAAAAGGGGCATCCATGATACACGCGGGAAGGCACAGTCCATCCTGCAGTGACCTGGGGATGGCACAAAGCACCCTGATCCCCACACAGGACTCTCCCAAAGGCCTGGCCCTCCTCTGTGCTAATCCCACTTGAGCAGAGAGGAAGCATTCTCGATTCTGGTGTATCCCGTCATTGGGGAATCTAGCTCCACCTAAACAGAAAAAGGGAGAAGAGAAGCAGCTGGGTGATGGACAGAGAAGCTGTGGGCAGGGAGGTCTGTGGGGGCTCTGGGCTATGCCTCTAGTAGGAAACGAAGCTGACAGATAAAGTGATATAGCAGAGCCTTCAGAGTGGGGAAAACGTCTACTCTGGCAGAAGGTTAGCCATGAATTAATCATAGGTACCTAGAAAACCAGAGAAAACAAAAAGTTGTACAAGAAGGTAAATGAAATTATAAAACTCTACACGGCTCAGCTGTGATTAATATTTATAGAGTTAGAATAATGAAAATACTGAATATTAATACTCCCCCAAATTATTATTTAATCATAATGGAAGACGGATCGGAGGGAAAGACAGAATGTATTGAGGGGCTGGGGTGTGTGGGTACCGAATCTGTGTACCAGCGGGTGGGAATGTGAGTTTGTGGATGGGGTGTATGTGAGTAGGTAAAAGTGTGTGGGTTTACAGAATGGCATACTAGTAAAATCCTCATCTTCCAGTGTAGAAAGCCAATAGGTAATGTCTAACATTTGGCCAAAAAAAAAAAAAAAAAAAAAATTCAAGCAACAATGGTAGAGGCATGTTAAGAAATACGGCCATGAGTAACAAAAGGAACAATTAAACTTGAAAGCCAGTGCTCTGGGGAATGGTACTGGGGAGGGCCATGCCATTTTTCACAGTAAGGTTTATATAACTTTTTGCCTTTAAAAACTGTAAAAATGTGCAATCTGATAACATTAGAATTAAATCCCCACACAGCCATGACAGCTCAATGGCTGACAGGGTGCTGCAGGCGACGGAGAGACCAAAAGGCCTGCCTGCCGAGTCTGCAGCCTGGCCAGGTCATGCGGCAACATGCCATCAGAATGAACAAAGGGGTTTGTCTGCAGGAGAAGTCGTGAACCTGGGCCCGTGAGGTGGCCCCAGTGAGAAACCCAGGGAGCCGCTTGAAGGGCACGTGCCAATGGCAGGAGAGCAGTTTCAAGAGGCTGGGAGCCAAGGGCCAGGCCTAGTGCCTGGCGATGCTGGCCTGTGGGGTAGACGGGGGACCACAAGCCAGGGAGGGGCGTGGAGGATGGTCCAGAGCAGCCAAAGAACAAGACAGAAACGCGACCAGGGAAGGGCACTTCCAGCAGGCACTGGGCAACAACCTCAAAGACCAAGAAAGAAGCCCAGCACATAGCCCCCGGGCTGGGTAAATCCAAGGTCAAAGGGAACTTCTCAAGCATGGTTTGATGACGAGAGGAAACAGGTTCTGATAGGCTGACGTATGAACTGGAGATGGACCTACGCAGCGTGTTCTTTCAAGAGTCTGAAGATTCTGTTGTAGACAGACAGTGGAACCCAGGATTCAGGGAGACCTTTTGCTGTTTTTATAGAGACAGGCGACCGTCCTATGCTCCCAAGTGGAGAGAAAGGGACTGGGAGGCTGAAGAAAGTAAGAGAGAGGGGACAGTCTACTGTATGAGGTTCCCGTGGGAGCAAGTCACATGGGGAGGACAGGAGAAGGGACTGAAGGCTAGAGGGCGGGCGGGGAGCAGACACGGGGCCAGGGCTGCGGCAAGGTCCCCGAGCACTCTGTGAGGGAAGGGGCAGCTCTGAGCAAGGAAGAGCCGGGGCACTCGGATACAGTCGCGATGTTGTCAACAAGCCCTCGCTGCTTCGATCACCTCTGAAGTTCATTCTTACAGACCCGACTCGAGGCCACAAACTGCCCAACCTCAATTCTGAGCAAGACATACGTTAGCATTTTCTTTATGTCGATCTGAACCCAAAGACTGAGTCTAGAATGCACACCAGACGGACCTGGGGAGAGGGGACAACACACAGTCTGCTGGCTTGCTCACTGGGCAGTGGCTTGTGATGTACAAAGAAAAGTGGTGCTAAGTGCCTCTAAAAATTTTAAAAGTAAGAGGAAAGCGACAGTCCCTGCGTGTCCCCCACGCCCAGGCACAGCGGTCACCCGTGGCCCGCGAGACCACTCACCGGGGTCGGTGGAGGGGCACCTGCGGATGGTGAAGATCTGCCCCAGGTCCTCGTCCTCCTCGGGGAGGCCCTTCTGCAGCCGCTGCAGCTTGCGCAGGCTCTCGCTGCGCTGGTGCTTCATGGAGCGCACGTGCTGGATAAGGTTGAGCTTGGCCTTGGTGGAGTAGCTGCACAGGACGCAGTGGTAGGAGCAGCTCTCGCCCTCCACGCCGCTCTCGTGCTGCTGCAGGTGCTGCGAGGGCGAGAGAGAGGGGCGTGCCCTGGTCAGCCGCACCGAGCCCAGCCCCGCCGCGAGCCCGCCCGCCCTGCCGGCCGTCCGACAACCCCTCTCGGGGTGACTCGGTTTTCCCAGGGGGCCCTTCCCCCAGCAGCTTGATGAGGACAGGGAGCAAGGTGACTCTCGTTCCTGTCTCCCCCAGGTGTGTCAGAGTGCTGAAAATGCTGATGGATCCGACCCTCCCAGTGTGAAACTGGGCCTCTGGGCACAATAATCCCAGTTTCCTCTTTCTGCTTATCTCCAAAGTGCCCTGTGTAGAACAGGGGCAAGCTACGGCCACAGGCCAAGTGCACCCTGCTGCCCGGTCCTATAAATAGGGTCTCGGTGTCACACAGCCACAAAACGTGTTAGTTTGTGCATCGTCAATGGCTGCTTTCTAAATACCAGACGGGGTTCAACGGTTGCACCAGAGATTATGTGGCCTGCGAAGCCTAAAATCTTATTATCTGGCCCTTCGTGGAAAAAGTGATGAGCGCCCGCTTTAGGGGATGGCCTACAGGGTGGTCACCTTACCTGCACAGAATCTTAGGTCAGTAACGCAGCGCCAAAGCTGCTGTGTGGCTATTCCACAAGAAAGATGACCCAAGCTTTTGCGTTTAGAACTAGTCTATTAGGAGAACCTGAAATTGGGTTTTCCCATAGATTAGGAAAAAAAGAAAAATAAATTTGGCCAGACCAGTTCTCTCTCAACATCTCAAGGTCATTTGGCTTAGGGCTCAGACAGTCAAAATTACACTCTGGGTTGTGTTTGTGTTGATACAGAACTTTGATTCCAGAACATGGAAGCCTAGGAGTAAGCAGGAAGCAGACACGACAGGGACAAAGTATGGTACAGAATCCAGTGGAGGCCATGGAGTTAGCAGACCCCAGACTTCTGCACCTCGAAGAAAACTTGTATCCAAGCACAATATTCACATCCTTTGGGGTCCCTGTCAGAACACACGGAAAGCTATGGACCCTTTTTATTAAGAATTAGAGAACTGACATGCTCCTGGTATAGGAAGGCCACGTCCTTCATTTCAAATGACTCATTTTAGGGAAAGAGGGAATTTTTCTATTGGGTACACAGAAAGCAGGAGAAACAATCCCAAGAAGTTTTCATTGGTTGACTCAAGGTAACAAAGCTCGTTAATGGGAGAAAGAGAACCAGAACCCAGGTCTCACCTTCCCCAGCATCCTTCTGGAGAAGGAAATTGAGACAATGCATTTTATGGGCTCATGATACTACCTGTCCTTCCTTCTTTCTCTTAGTCCTCAATCCCAGCTCCACTCCCCAAAGCCTGACCCAAAGAACCGTAATAAACCTTCGGAGTGCGCTGTGCTGCCCCTCCTCTCTGACCACACTTGTTCTATTTGATGCCCGTGCCTGGAAACCATCTCTGGTCCTTCTTGGACCTCTGTCCTATCCTGATTATGAGTGTGAGACACTCAGGAAGCACAGAAGGCAACGTCCTGCACTCTGCTCAATACTGAGAACAACAGAGTGGCCCAGCTATTCCGACTAGATGACACAGCTTGAAGGCTCACGTGTTCACATGCACATATCAATGTTCATGGAAAACGGGTGAACATCCCAGAAGCAGGTCTGGACCTCGCTGGAAGAGGAAATATGAATGCACCAACAGAAGGCTGAAGAAGGGGAGGGGGCGCAGGCCCTCGACCATGTAAACTGGCTACACAACATTAACTTTTGCTCTGGGGCCAACTTACAGGGAACAGAGTGAAGGGCTTCACAGGTGTCAGCAGAGAACAATCCCTTCTTTCCCAGAAATGCGTGACTTAACATTCTCAAGTGCAGAGCCTTGGAGCAAAACAAGATGCCTTTCCTCACCCCCGCCCCCCAGGAAGAGCTGGCCTCCAGCAATCACAAGGAGAAAGAGACTGGATAACAAGCAAGCTCAGTGTAAACTGTCAAGAGTGTAACCACCAAAAACACAAAGCTACTTTTCTTGAAATAAATTTGAGCCATTATTTTTTTTAATGGTTTCTCTTCAGTCTTCCCCCTCTGACACAAGTCTCCTTGCCAAGGATGGAAAGCGCCAAAGCTATGTTTTTTGGAGGGTGGGACTCTGGGGAGAAGCAGAGACCGACGGGCCGGATGGAAAGGAAAACAAAATGAGCTTGCCCACACCGATTCTCCCCAAATCCTCAACAGGGACCCCCGAAAGCCAAAAATGGAGCCCAGATATTCCCAGGAGCAAGCGTTAGGGTTGGGAATGAGGAACAGGGAACTCGTACAGGAGCGAGGAACGGCCGGCCGTCTTGGATCACCAAGACCCAAAAAATTGCATTTATTAAAGTTTCAACAAAAACTGACTGAATGACAGGTAACAGGGAAAATAACCAAGGAATCCAAAGTGATAAGTCCAATCAAGGGATTCTGGTGGTATTGTAAGCTACGAAATCAAAGAAAGGACCAATGAAGCCTTAACCCCAAATTCCCATCACCTTCCCAAGGAACAGGATTTCCTGGCAGTAAGGCTCTGAATCTTAAACATAAAATTTTAAAATGGATATGAGGGTTCTTTTCCAAACGTCTGGGGTTTCTAGTCTCTGAGCCAGAAGAGAGGATAACACAGCCAGAAAGAGTTGGATGGGAGATGAGATGTCAGATGTCTTTTGTTCTCAGACTCAGGGGCTCTTGGGTGACAGGGCTGTATAAATCCTCAACTGAAATAAACATCACACTGGGGACTCCTGCGGGAAAAATAACTGATACAATGATGATGCCACACTTGACTCCTGGTGGTCACTGGTAATCTCTGCTGCCACCAGGAATCTTTGGTCTGCTATGTGAGAACCATTTTGGAAAAAAAATGGGTGCCCAATACAAATGGTAGAGACAAGAATAAAAGCAAATGTGGAAAAGAGAGCCATAGCCTCTCCCTCTGATCCCGGTGAAGCGGACATTTAGGGTCCCCTCTCAGAGACTTGCACAGAAGCTTAATTCAAAATTCCAAGCTTGCTTGTAAACTCCAAGTTCACTCTCCAAGACATACACATGGAAATCCAGAATAAACTATTTCTCCATTCCTAGGAAACACCTGCTCATAAAGGTTATACCCCAATCCAAACTTCCCCTCACAACTGGAGTCTCTGGGGGTCTACCTGCACATGACAGCTCCTGTTCTCACCACATCTTATAAGCTCCCACTGGGGCAGTTTTCAGGCTGTCCAACATGCAGCAGACAGGGGTCCGAAGCCAGCAACAGGGTCCTGACTTCTCCGCACCATCTGGTCCCTTCCCAGGCCTTGTGTGTGTCCAGGCCCTGACCTTGGTGGCCGGGCACTCTCTCCCTCCCGAGATGCGCTGGTCCATCCCTGGAATTCCACCCTGGGAACCTGCCTAGTAAGAAGCAGCAAGAGGGGGCGGGACCGAGGAGGCTGACTCCACCGGGCCAGCCGCAGGGCCACACCTGTCACCCCGGAAATGCTTTCCCTGCAGGAGTGAGTAGATGTTTTCATCTGGAGAAGGAGGGAGAATGATTTGTTCCTGACCCAGCTAATTAGGATACCCTCAGTTGGGAATCACAATGTTTTTAATTAAATTCACTGTAATATATGAAGAATCCACCGAAGGCACAAACCCCAGGGGAACACTCAGTGAAGGGGCTGCCTCCTCTCAGAGTTCCTGCTCTTCTCAGCAGGCAGGAAATTCTCCCACACAGATACTGGACTTCTCCAAGACTTTCCCCCTCCATTACAGAGCTTACCCATCCTCAGGTAGGAGGACCCAAGTCTTGTTTGGCTATTTCCATTTATTTCTTTACTCTGTGCTCAAGATTCTGAACTCTATGCTCAAGATTTCCTTATGCTCACCTCTAGTGTGTCAGTGGGGCAGTCTAAAAAAGAAAACAGGGGCTTTTTGGGTGGTTAAGAATCTGCCTTCCAAGGCAGGGGATATGCAGGTTCCATCACTGGTTGAGGAACTAAGATCCTCCATGCCACAGGGCAACTAAGCCCATGCACCCCAACTCCTGAGCCTGTGCGCCTCAACTAGAGAGCGTGCATGCCCCAAACTACAGAGCCCGTGAGCCCTGGAGCCCACAGCTGGGGAGAAACCCACACGCCGCAATGAGGGACCCCACATGCTGAAATGAAGGTCCCGCGTGCTGCAACTAAGACCTGACGCAGCCATAAATAACTAGAGGTTTTTAAAAAATACAAAATAATAAGAAAACAGAACAATAACTTCAACTGTGGTTAGTGTTCTGCAAGACATATGTGCTACATGTGGACCCAAAGAAAAACGGCTACTGAGCCCACTGGGTCAGGTTTGGTTCGATCCTAGCTGTCAACAACGCGTAAGACACTATGTAAACACACACACAGACGGACACACGAACTATGCCCCACCTGAGGGCCTGACCCTGCAAGTAACAAGGCAGTGATGGTGGCAACTGGGCAGACAGGCCAAGAGATATGAGGAGGGCACCCTTCTGGCGTGAATACCATCTGGAGAACACGTCCTCCAGTGGCACAGGAGAATCACAGGATCATTCAAGAAAAACCAATCAGTGAGTAATGAAGAGGCAGTACCAAGTTAGTCAAGGAACAGAGACTGACTCAGCTGAAGGAGGAGCAGACACCAAGGTCCAGTCCAGTACTTGGTCCAGCCAGCCTCTCCTACAGCCTTGAATCCTGAACCGCTGAGGGCTTCCCTGATTTCCCCAGTCTTACTGTCTGGTTTTAAAAGTCCCTGCAAGGGTTCCCCTGGCAATCCAGTGGTTGGGACTTCGCCTTCTAATGCAAGGGGTGCCAGGTCCACCCTTAGTCAGGGAGCTAGGATCTCACATGCCTTGTGGCCAAAAAACCAGAACATAAACAACGGAAGCAATGCTGTAACAAATTCAGTGCAGACTTTGAAAAATAGAACACATCAAAAAAAAAAAAAAAAGTGCCTGCAAAACACTGGGTTATACGAACTGCAAGCGTACAGTTATTTCCACTGAAAGTTCTACACGTGGCAATAAGATTTACTTCCTGAAAGCACAAAGAAGTACAAAGACCCACAAAAAGGAAATAAGCACCCGGTCCAACTCATAAATGGAAGCAGGGAAAGAACTCTGCAAACTCCAACTTCTCCAAATGACCACTGTGCAGCAGAAAACAGATGGTCCTCTTGGCGAGCATGTAGCTGGACTGGCACACGCTGGGTGAGCGGCACCTGTGCTGGAAACGGGCAAGGAGGGCTCCCTCGTGCTGACCAGGGACCCTGTCCTGTCCATCTGTCCGATCCTGTTGGAGCATTTATATTTTATCGATAAAATGCTGGGCTGGGTTTAGCTGGCAGGTGACACTCCTGTGCCCCTGACCTGGAGATGTCCAGGGTCCCCCATCTTTGCTTCTGGGTCTGGTTCCAGGGGAAGAACTTGGAAAAGACAAGACCTCAATACAGTATAAGGCATCTTGGATAATGAGCCTGCATGTGAGGGCAGGTATGAAGAGGAAATGAATAATTAAAAAAGAAAGGAAAGGAGCTGGCTGGCATTATTTGTGGGATCTCACCCCATCAGTATGTTGGGCTCGTCCACCCTGGCCAGCGACGGAAAGTCAAAGAGATGAGAAGAGGGCTCTTGTTAGAAAATAATTCATCGCGAAAATCAAAAAAATGTGTTCCTGTTACTTGTTTCCCAGGAAAACTAACCAACTTCTGTCAGAGAACATTGATTTCTATAAATCTGGAGGGGCCCCGGCTCCCTCCTCCTCCCCAACAAGAGGAAACTTCTAACATCTGGTTCTTCATGCATGGAATGCAAAATATTGATCAGGTTTTGTCAAAGCCTCCCCTTTAAAGTAGAAATGGACAAAGTACACTCGCACACACACTCTCACAAACGAAAACACAGAGGATTCACGAAGGAAGCTTCCTCGGGGAATAATACCTGTTATGAGGAACACACAAACGCCCACCCTGGCTCACCATATTCTCCCACAGATACATCGCAACCACACTCAGAGGGCAGATCAAACGGTGAAGCTCCGTGACAGGTAAGGTAAAGCGGCTCCCAGGGATCCACCCGTCCTGGGGCACGTGGATGACCCTGGGGTGACCTACACCTAGGGGGAAGGGTCCCCAAACCCACACACGGAAGGCCTTGATGGAAGAGGCCGCTGTCCCATCAGACCTCTGGAGGGGAAAACTGTTAACCAGAGCAAGCCAGGGGCTCAGGGCGAGGGCTGTAGAAGTCTCACCAACACCTCCAGTGAGGCGGGACAGGAACATGAGGGTCCGGAGTGAGCCTGCTAATTACCTTCTAAGATGGAATAAGGAAGACGTGAGCGGGGTTAATTCACCATCCACCAGCGTAACCCTGCAGGGCAGGCACTGCTGAGGAAGCACCTTCGCACACTTCCATTTTCTCATTACAGCCCAAGGTGGGCGCTGTTGGGCTCCTGTCCTTGTTGAAAACCAAAGCACGGAGAGGTCACGTGACCCCCCCACCCTTGCGCTCCCACAAAGTGTGGACAAAACAGGACTGCAACCCGGGGCTGGAGGCCAGGTCCATGGTCCTCCGGCAACGCTGCACTGACGGCAGGGGGCTCTCCTGGGACCCGAGACGCCCCAGACCCAGGTATTCACCTAAACGCCTAAAGAAGAAACTGCTTCAGGTGTAACGCAACCTGGAAGAGGGGTGGTTAATTTTTTAATCAGGAGGGGTGTTACACCATTCCAGATTTAATGTCGCACATTCTTAGGAAAGCTTCCGGAAGGTCAACCTAAATATATACGTATTTTCTGTTTCATGTTGGCTTTTCACCCACCCGAGCCCTCGACCTTGGCACATGTTAATTTAGTCCTATTTCACTGCAGGAGCCCAGCAGACAGCCTTAAGATATAAGCCCCAACCACAATTTGCAAGAGAAAGTGAAAGGAAGTAAAAAAAAAAAAAAATTCCCTTAGATCAATCCGTTTGCGCTGCTCTGACCTATTTTCTGGTTTCTAGGCCAGACTCCTCATGCCCTGGAACAATCCCTGACTGTTCGTTCTCGGCATCTGAGCTCCAAGGCTGGAGTTCACGCTTTCCTACCCTGGATCTCTTGGCTCTCAAGAATGACATCTCCTCATTCAAAAGTCTCAAGAAGATGAATGGTCCTTAGAGAGAAGCACAATAAATCCTAGAAGTAAAATAAGCATGAAATCTGCAACCATCGAGAGGGTGTATCAGACTTGGCTTTGAGTCTTTTCTAGAAAATCCAAATGTGGGCTCTTTGTGGAATGCTGGTACTAACAGATTTCGTTTCCCTCTGTTGGGAAAACTCCAGAGAGGGGCGTGGCATAACTACACGCAGAGACAAAGCTTCTCAGGGTGTGCAGGCATCTTTCCTAAAGGAAGGGGACCATCGGAGCACAGGGTCGCAAGCAAGATAAGGGCTAGTTTCCACGCTGGTCAAATGAGCAGGTACTTAAGCTGGGAAGCCAAGGGAGATACATGGTAGGGAAAACAGTAGGTCCTCAGGCTAACATCAACCTGACCATTCTCCAGGAACAAGCCCAAGCTCCTAGAGTCTGAAAGTCAGCCTTTTGCTAAGACAGGGCACTGGGAACAGTGACTTTCTTCATTCGCGAGGATACGCTTCCTCCCTGGAGCTACTTTTCAGCTTCCACGGTTTATGTCCCCGCATGAGACAAAGGCCGCTCTTTTTGTGCTACTCAAGCTGGTCCCCATTCAATTCCATGTCACACTCCTGCCATAACGGTGGTTTACGAAGCACTCTGGGTTAAGGCAAACCCTCCCTCTGTGCTACTCTGGGCAAGATATAGACATGGCTGGGGCCTCAGTTTCCTCATCTGCAACACAGGGACAGTAACAGGACCCCCTCATAGTACCGGTGGGAGAGGCCAACGGGATAACTCATGCAAAGGTGCTTAACAAAGCGCCTGCCGTATGGTTTGCCTTCACAATAAGGTTACTATTATTACTATCATTACTTTTCAAGCTTTGGGCATTAGGGATAGGAATGAATGTTACTGAATTTACCTATTTGACATTTCCCTCCTCAGGACCAGTCTGCTCTGTCCCCTCCCTGGGAACCGCCACCCCACACCCCCTAGTCCCAGAAAAGGATTGCTTGCTGACTTCAATGTACAGAAATTATGAAACAGAGGAGGAACTGCACATGCATGGGACTCACTTCTTCCTTACAAGAGGCGCTTAATTCTTCTTTTAAGTCATTTGCCCGAAGTCACACAGCTGGTATGGCAGAGTCAGAACCCTCAGCCCAGGCCCAGGCCCTTGCTCCAGAACCACTCTGTTTACTGGATCTCTCTGTCTGTCGGTGCCCAAATAGTGAAAAATCAGAAACCTTGTTCTTTAACACATCTGCCAACACCCCAGGTGAGGACCAGGGAAGGAGAACTGAGCTGAAACAGACACATCCCTGGTTTCCCAAATCCACGCTGAAGGATTTGCTTATTTGTATCTCCAATCCCATGACAGTCAACACAGCAGAAAGAAAAAAAAAAGAAATACTTGTCTGGTGGTCAAAACAGGTGCGTTACTTCATCTGTGAAATACAGATGTTTACACTTGCCCTGTCTTCCTCGGAGGCAATTTTGAAAACCACATGAGCAAACAAATGTGAAAAAGATTCAGAAGACGGGAAGGACTGCCTGAACATTTGGCACGGGCGTCATCTTTCTACCTTGAGCATGGATGTTGCTTCCTCACCTGGCTGGCAGGTACACACCATGGGCTCAGCAGTTAAAGATACAGACACGCTCCAGCTCTGCAGTCCTCTGGCTTGAGCATGCCTCAGAAGCACCTGGGGCAGGAGTGGGGGTGTCCTGCTGCAGAGCATTGGGGCCCACCCCGAGAGTTTCTAATTCACCAGGTCCGGGTTCAGGGTAGGGAAGGGAGAATTCCTGACCGTCTCCCTGAGGCTGGTGGTCTGGGATCACACTCTTGAGAACAGCTGCTTGGGACAGCGACTGCCACAGAGGAGAGACCCAAGTCAGAACCCATGAAGGGATCTCCTTGTAAGAAGGAAAACTGCCCAGGCCTAAAATCTCCGCATCACCCGCCTTTTCCCAAAGAGCATTTCAGATGCTAGCAAACTGCACTCGATAAATCACGCAGTGCCAGCACTCAAGAATTCACCTCTTTAATGAAAAAGGCCCACGGAAGCAGCTGCCTGCTACCGGCCCGCTCCAGATACTTCATAAAAGTCGGAATTGGCTCCATTCATCTTCCTCTCCCCTTTCACACCTGCAGTCTCAAATTTCCTGGGGCTGGGGCTGAAAGCGTGACTCTTGATGGCGAGGCATGAGGCATCACTTTTTCCTCGTGAGCTCGGCACCCCACTGAGCACACCTGTACAGATGTCTTGCTGGAACCCAGCCCGCCAGAGAGTTTCCACCAAATATGAGAAAAATAAAACGGTCTTTAAAATTCCTCCCGTGCTCTTGAACTTTCCAGCTGCTGCTGCTGGGAGTCTGAGTGTGGTGCTCCAACCTGGAGGCACCTCTCAAGCTCCCAGCATCTGTTGACCAACATCCTCATCACCCTCGTTATGAGATGGGTCAGGGCTGCCAGTGTGAGATGGGCAGGGGGCAGTGAGCACACGCAGGGTTTTCTTCCTTATAAGTGCAGTGGGTGGGGGAGGGTGGGGGGGCTTCATTTTTTTCCCCTTGAATCAGATAGAAAATGGGAAAATGACTGCATGGAAGAGAAGAATTCCCTTCAAACAAATGCCTTTCATGTCGCTCCTTCTGGGTGCTAAGATGTTTCCTCTTTTCTCCTTTAATTCTGTGGATTTTGTTGATGGCTGAGGAGGGTAAGTTACAATTGTGGGAAGCGGACAAGGGACTAAGAGAGTGGAAAGAAGTGTTCTTTGAGAAAGCGGAGTTGAGAGACCAAGAGATGGCTGGCAAGAGCGGACACAGTTTAGCAAAAAATGACATGGCGCGTTTCTCTGCCCTGCCTTTGGATGCCCCCCATAAATAACCCAGACAAACACCCTGTGCCCTAGGTTTTGCCCTCTTTCCCCCACTTTTTAAGTCTCATTAAAAGCCGATATTGTTCGGCCTCAAGATGGAGAGCTCAGCATGGATTTTACTGAACGTTAAATCAACCAGCAAGCGTAGCCAGCAAACTCTGTGGCACTTTAACTTTAAATAATGCAATAATTATTGAATTTCCTTTTTATAACTGAAGTGCTGGAATGTAAACAATGGGGCTGTAATTGCAGGAAGGGGGGATCAATAGAGGCAATCGTTTTCAGCCATGTTAATTGTAAATACAATTGCTCCAAGATGTCAGACTTGTTCTTCTTGCTCCCAGAATCATCCTAACGGATGACAGAGTCCAACTTTCCCATTACAGCTGTTCGTTTCTTTAAGAGGTTCTCAATCAGGTCTGATCAATCTGTCAAGATAATGCATGGAGTAAGTAAGACTCTTCCAAACACAAGCTCCCAATCAATAGCCTGGACCAGCTTAATGAGGTGGGGCTAAGGCCCAGAGGGAGG
Source organism: Antilocapra americana (assembly GCA_007570785.1). NCBI lineage: Eukaryota > Metazoa > Chordata > Mammalia > Artiodactyla > Antilocapridae > Antilocapra > Antilocapra americana. The sequence continues at coordinate 3,825,208 of ML664203.1, forward strand.
CAACGGCCCCCAGCTTGCGCCTAGGTTTGGCAGGCTGGCTTCCTCGCCTGGCCTTGGTAAACAGATCAGCCCTTAATGAGGACATTAGTTATGCATGCTTCAGCAAGCAGCAAGGCACCCGTCCCTGGGGACAGACAGACAGAAAACAAAATAGATTAACAGAAAACAATATGGTGCCAAATTAGGTCCAACTGAAGACTTTTCCCTCCCTCTCCTGCGTTCCTTAATTGTCCAGCAGAGTGGAGGACGTCAATTAATCATTCCAATGGGCATGAGCTTAAGGACCGGGAGCATCCACTGAGAGCTGGAAGATCTCCGAGTGTCTGCTGGCCTCCCTGGGGCTGTCACTTTTGGCACCTGCACCCCCAGCACGACATCTCCCGGGTACAAGAGGGGCCTCTCCCAGAAGGAGACAAGGGAGGCCATGCTGGGAGGCCATGAACCCAAGCCAGACGAGAACAAATCTGCTACTCTTCATGGGTGCCGTCGGTTTTTGAGATGAGTCTTGGTCCTGGGAATGGGTAAGCCCTCATAGACGGGGAGGAAGTCAAGAGTCTAGTATCCCACGTCACCCATCCCAGCATCCATGCCATTTGCACAGGCATCACAGGAGTCTGAATTCCCATGAGATAACCTGGAGGGCTCTTGGGGAGTCTGGAGAGCCATCTTCCCTCCCTCGGAGGCCACCGTGCGGCCTTGTTCTTGCTGCGACTGGCTAGGAGGACAGACGGCTGGGGAAGACCTCCAGGAAAGATCATGTTCCCAGGTGGTGCTAGTGGTAAAGAACTCGAACCCCCCTGCCAGTGCAGGAGACTTAAGAGACATGGGCTCAATCCCTGGGTCGGGAAGATCTCTGGAGGAGGGCACAGCAACTCATCCCACTATTCTTACCTGGAGAATCCCACAAACAGAGGAGCCTAGTAGGCTACGGTCCATGGGGTCACAAAAAGTCAGACACGACTGAAGCGGGCATGAGCGAGAAAAAAGGAAAATAAATATACAGTTGGAGAGCTCAGAGCCCTCCTCGGTGCAAAGGCCACACCTTCTCCAAAGCCGCTCCCAGCTCCCAGCTCCACCCCTCCTTCCTCTGGGCCCACAAAGCCCGAGGTAGCAGCATCCGCCCTGGACTCATCTGTGCTTCAAACCACCTCCAACTCCTCTGCCACACCATGGACAGCACCCCACAGGTGCGGAGAACTTTCCATCCTGGCTCAGGGCACAGCTCCTGACCCACGGTAGGGACTGAAAGATGGCTGGCTGAAAGTCTGAACAAACTGGGACACTCCTCTAATGCTCTACTGCTGCTCCTGGTCCTTGGCTGTCGCTCCAGACCAAGCTGGTCAGGTCCGACTCCCTCCTCCACCTCAGAAGTCCAGCTTCCATCCCATGCCACACCCCACACACCATGAGACGCTTGGCCATTCCCACCTTAGCCACCAGCCCTGGTCTTTATGGTCTTGGTGCCTCTCCTGCTTGGAGACCCTCCCCACAGCCCCCTCGACCTGCTGACAAGCTGCACGGCAGCTAGAGCAGGCAAGAGGCACCCTTCACACCTGGGCCAAAACCCTACCTCCCCACCTCTGGGATGTCAGAGTACAGGTGGTCCCACCTGCACCCATCACACGTCATTCTTTTCAGTAAATGCTTCACTGGACTCCCACGTGGGGCTCTGTAGTCCAGGTGGGATGCTGGGGCCGAAAAATGTCCACTCATATACACCATTTGTTTAAGTAAGATTTGGGGGGCAGGCGATAATTATTACAAATGGCTGTGTTTAGTAACTTCATTACTTCAGTCTATGGATCACAGAAGTGCTGTCCTTCTCCCATCAAACTAGCCAAACGCTCCCCAGCCAGAGGCCAGCTCAGTCACTGTCATTCTACCCTCTGCTTCGTCTACACCCTTTGCTGTGTTTACCTGGTTTTAACATGGCCATCCTCTTTTACTATTAAACTGACAAAGGGCTGTGAGATTTGGGGATACTGAAAAGCAGCCAGAACACTTGGATGATCACAGAGATGGGGGCGGAGAGCACACAGCACAGATACCTCTGCGGGCCAAGTAACTCGGCCAAGACAGCTCCAAGGATAAGTAAAGGTGTCTATGGCATCTTTGTAGATGAAAACAGCTTAGTACACAGGTTACTTCTAAAAGAAAATGTCCACAAGCCAAAAGAGTGACATGATAGTGCTCAGACATCCGGAAGGAGGTGGCTGCGTGGGCACCCCACCCCACGCCTGACAGAGCAACTGACCTGTCTCCAGATTGGAAGCACCAGGATGAAGATGTTTTTATTTTTTCACAAACACACACATACATCTTTCTTCCCGAGTTTCCTGTCCTCCTATATGCTGAGACTCGCTGCTACCCGGATCCCAAGAACTGGTTACATGTTACACTATCATTAGTTTTCAAGTTCTGGGACCTTGGAGGAAGGAACCATTCTCCACCCCGGCTCAGATGCAGAATACCTGGATGTGTCCCCCTCCCTTTCCAGTTGATGCCCGAGCTCCAGGCTCCTCAGCCTTCTGACTGGCTGGCCCCACTTACAGCAGACCCTTCCCAGGGGCTTCTGAGTGACTTGGTCCAGAGATACCACCTCCCAGTTTCGCTCTCAACCTTCCAACAGAATGTAGCTGTGAGGCCAGTCAGTGAGTTATATTTTTCAAAAAGGTATTTTTTCAATGGTGAAATACAGGGACGGTTTTCACCAACCAGCCCACATTGACCAAAGCATCCCTTCCTCATTTCCAGCAAGTTCACTCTGGCCCAGCGGGTCCAAGAGCCAGTGTGAGGTGGGTGGGACCCACAGGAGAAGGTCCGCTGTGGGCACGGGCAGTTTCATTCTGGACAGGTGACAATTTGTAAAACCTGCTGGAGAGCTGCAAAGGATCTTCTGCAGTAAAATCCAAGTTTCAGAAAACTGCATCTTTATAAAACTGGCAACTGGGGAAATTCCCTTGAGCAAAACGATGCGGTGTAAGGGGGGCGGGGTTTGGGGAGATGTTGGAGAAAGGCAGGACAAGGGAGAGGATGGCTGAGATCCTGCCAGCCCTGGAACACCAGGGTGCTCTGATGCATACTACATGTTAGTAGGGACCGTGCGACTGGGGCACGGTGACCCATGGACACAGACCGTCTGCGGCTGCCTCCTAGGGCCCTGGTATGAGGATGTGCCCGGTCACTCACCACACCTCAACGTGTTGGATGGCAGCTGTGTGAAATCTCAGGTCCAGGAGCCTGCTCTGTATTAATACAGACTACAGATAATTCTTTTAAGGGCTAAAAGTATTAAACATTTTTCAATGACCTTTCCAGATGACTCTATAATAACATGAGGCCAGAGGAACCAACAGCCAGTCTGGCTTCTCGTGACACATATGTTTACAGTAGGCGTCTTTCTGCCAGCTTTGGACTCATTTATTCCCCATCTGTCTATCTACATTCCTGCTTCCTGTTTTCTCACACAATAATCAGAGGTACTATTCATCTTCTCTAATCACTGTCTCCATCATTCTCTGTACATGAGAAAGGTCCTCCTTTAGAGCATCTTCTCACCTTCTCCTCTGCTGCACCACCCCCTTCTCCAGCCAGCTCTGCTGTCTCCTGAACTCGATCCCTCAGTGGCCTCATGTGTGTGCAGGCGAGTGTGTGTGTGTGTGTGTGTGTGTGTGTGAGAGAGAGAGAGAGAGAGAGAGAGAGATTCTGGCTCACACCACTCCCTTCCATGCATACTTCCAGCTCCAGCTCGTGTGTGTGTGTGTGTGTGTGTGTGTGTGTGTGTGTGTGTGTGTGTGTGTCTGTGCACGTATGTGTTAAGTGTGTGAGAGAGAGATACTGGCTCATGCCACTCCCTCCCGTGCATACTTTCCTCCCAGGTCAGCCAAATCCTGCTCCCCTTTTTGAGCATAGCACCTCTGCCCCTATTTCACAGTCCACTGCGATTCTTTCTCCTCTGACCGCAAAGCCTCCACCTCACAGCACATCTTTTCCCTCTGAGACCCTGAAGGCCAGTTACCAGCTTTACGTATGTGGCATATTCCCTTATGAGACTGGAAGGCTCCTGAAGGCAGGGACCACATGCCTTCCTATTTCTCGCATGTCATTCAGGTCATTCTGCAGCAAGAACACAGGTTTGGGAGCTGGGGTCCAGGCAGGGGAGGGGGCCAGCTCAGACACCGAGCTCGCTCCTCAGATTGTCAAACAGAATAAGGCCATCATATGACACAGCGCCATGAGGGTCCAGAGAGTAAATCAGTAGGAATATACTTCATAAATGGTCAGGCAAAGCTAAAAGAAAAAACATCGCTGGGTGATGAGAATCAGTTGGAGGAGGGGCGTGTGAAGACTTGGGAAGCCTTCCCCACCATCCGATTTCATTGGGGTCCTAAGTCTAGACAGAGACAAATTAATTACTGGATCACCCGTCCACTCAGCTCGCTAATGAAATCGTCGGCCTTGCTGGGCAGGAACCGGTGAGGAGGACCGGGTAGCCCCTGGGTGTGAGTCCCGCCCGTGCTAGCTGCATTTCCCAGTGCCAACGTGACTCATGAGAGGACATAAATTGCCAGTGGGCGTTCTCATTATGTGACCTTCAGCAAGTCACCCTTTCCCGATGCAGTGATAAAATCTGGGTGGTGACGTGAAGAACCTACTTCGCAGCATCATGGTGAGGAATGATGGTGGCACGCAGCCTGTCATGACCGGGAAGCACTCTGTCTTTGTGGACAGCTAGATTACTTAACGTTTAGAATAATACTGCCTGTTTCAGGTTGAGAAGGCATTCAGATTTTAGCTGAACTGAAGGCTGAACATATTCACTAATGAGCAGCGTCCTTCCCACAGAAACACTGAAAGCTACTCAGTCTACTGAATCAAATGACTAGCAGTACATTAGCAAGAAGCTGATGCAGGTTCGGTTACCATGAAACCAGGGTCACTGCATCCAACATCTGATAAGCAACTTCTTGAGATCACAGAAATAAACCAGAGCAGACCAAGCTGACAACTGCATTTTTAAGGATGGACCAGGATAAAACAATTTCTTAATCCACAATTTCCCCAGAATTTATACAAAATACAACTTCTTAAAAGACATATTTCTACCATCTAGATCAGCTGTTGGCCAATTTTTTTTTTTTTCTGTAACTATCTGGACAGTAAACATTTTAGGCTGACGGCCATCTGATCTCTGTCGTCACTGTCTAATTCGGCCACCAGAGCACAAAAGCAGTGATGGACTGTGTTCCAATAAAACTTTATTTATAAAAACAAGTAACTGGCTGGATTTGTCCATCTAGTAGCCATGTGCTAACCCTGATGTAAAACTTTGTGAAAGCTTTACCCAATCATTCACAATATCAATGAAGAGAGGTGAGCACACAGTCATGGGTACGCGCGCGCACACACACACTTTTTTAAGCAAAATAAGTTCCTTCCAATTCGTCAAACCCCAGTAAGAGCCAGACACGCAAACCTGTTATAAAAGTAAGCTGTTTCAAAGTGAAGGTCAACAGTAATTCAAGTACCATTTAACTTGGAACTATGAAGTCACTCCAGAACAATTCTTCCTTGTTTTCAGACATTTGAACGTAAGAACATGTGTGTAAATGTGCTCTGAGGTTGGCAGTACTTGTTCTCAGGTTCCACATCTCAGTCTATAACCACTGTGAACAACACCACGTGAGTAACAGTTAAGGTTATACATTTATTCAGAACTAAACAATACCTGTAACCGATTCAACTTTTAACCAACCTAATGATGGAATTACTAACGACAATAATAAAAAAAAAGTAAGCATCCTCTGTGCCCTCTAGCAGCTGAAAATAACCTGTGTTTAAAGAGCCTGGGGAGCAAAACGAAAAGGTGAAAAATTAGGTCACGATCATCCCTGTGTATCTTCCTGCACACCATGCTTCTGTTTCTTAAGCATCTCTTAAAAGGAGAATGCCAGCAATGATCTTGACATCCAACAATGAGTAATCAGGAAGTCTGGATTTAGAGAAATAAAATATTTAAACATTCTCTCAATAACACCATCCATGTTTATCTAGCCTTGCAGAGACTTCAAAGGGCTTGTTCCTTCATTAGCTCAACTGGTTCTCACAACTACCTTGTGAAATAAGGGCTATACAGATGCCTTTCTTCACTGTCTCATGGACAGAGGAGAGCGTTAGGTCAAAAATGAGAAACTGGCCGTAACTGAGGAGACTGTGGGTATGAGCTTCAAGACTCTGAGTTTTAAAAAATCCTTAACTTCAGGACTAACAAATGCTGATCAGTGACTCTGCTGTTCAACCAAGACTTACAGACTGTGTTTCATAGTTATCTGGGTAAGATTGGGCAGGTGTTCTCCAGCCAGCACTAGCACCCACGAAAGGTGCCTGCACAGCTCCTGTAGGCTCCTGGGTGTGTCTCTGCCACTTATAAATGAGAATGGGGCTTGTATGTGGGGGGCCATGCAAGTTGACTCCGGTTTTCTCATCCTGGATCCATGCTGGTGGTGCCACACTGCGCTACACTGTGAATAACCCAGTGCAAAGATCCCCCCAAAACCAATGCCTCTATTGGGAGCAGTAGACTGAAAAAACCAAAGGCGGAAAGCTAAGCTGCATCACACTCGGGCGAGAAGGGTGTTCAGGATGAATGTGGCTTCATGAAGGAAGCCAACTTAATTCTGCCACTGGAGTTAATATTTGTTAATTGGTAGGAAAAGGTAAAATTAATGAGGACATTAACATAGCTATTTAAAAACAGCTCCATGTTCCTCCCATTGTAACACATGGAACTATCAGGAAGTAATTGAGGGAAAAGGACACTGTCAATTCTCAATTATCTGCATGAATGAAGCGCTCAGTGACACGGATAATCCAAGTCATTTACATTTGGATTTAGAAAGTAACATCTTTTTCCCTTGGAAAACTTACCTTCCTAATTACAGCTTGCCGAATGTGATGGAGAAATCAGTTTACCTTCTCTGCCAGAAAAGAAAGTTGTTGGGGAGGGTACAGAAATTGCCGGGCATTTCAGACCTGCCACAGATAACCCAAGGCAGATTAAAAAAGAAGTACTGACAGTGGTGGTCCAATATGGTAACCATTAGCCACTTGTGATGATGTACGTCTGAATTAACTTTAACACAATTTGAAGTTCCACTCCTCAGCCACGCAGGCTGTGCGTCAGTGCTCATGGTCACTTGTGGCTGGTGGCTACCATGTGGTAGCAGACGCAGAACACGTCCACCACTGGGGAACATTTCAGAGACAGTATTGAATTCTAGGCTGAGGACAACGTCTTACTTTCTGGATCAAGTATAAAGTCGGCGGCAGGGAGATGCTCTGCTGCCACTTTTACAGAAAACAAAAGGGAACTGTAATTCTTGACTCTCTCAGCTAGTTTAATTTCAGGCCCAGTAATGTAGACTCTGTCCAGGGAATAGCACACACAAAAATAAGCATTCCATTCCAAGTAAAATGAAGCTTTTTAATTAACACAGCAGAAAAACAGGTGGATAAAAGGTGAGGCAGAAGAGCCCAGTTTTGAGCAAACTTTGGACACCTGTACCTGCACGCAGTGTGGCCACGGGGCTGAAGGTAAACAAGAGGGAGCTGGCACCCCCGAGGGGCCGCCTGGGGAGGTGGCTGCTCAGGTGCCACTTGGGAGCCAAGTCGGGCCTGGTGTCACTTCACATCCTCATTAATTATCTTGAAAGGAGAGGGTTAGTAAACAGCAAGTTAATTAAATTCTCCGATGATGCTAATTCGGGAGGCTTTCTCAAGACTGGCAAGGGCAGAGGCAATATAAATGGGACCTGGACGGGTTAGAAGTCGGAGTGGAAAATAAAATTAAGTGCTGGCTAAACAAATGCCGCTTTAAATAAATCTTTTGGAAGAGCCAAAATGTGCCCGAAAAGGAATTTGGAAAATAGCTGTACTAAAATGAAAAGGTTTCCAACAGTCTAAGGCATATATATAAGCAGAATGGGAGCTTTTTTTTTTTTAAAGGCGTTTTTTACAATTTTTAATGCAAATGTTTACATGCCCTTGGGCTTCCCTGTGGCTCAGCTGGTAAAGAATCCGTTTGCAATGTGGGAGATGTGGGTTAGATCCCTGGGTTGGGAAGATGCTCCAGAAACGGGAACAGCTATCCACTCCAGTATTCTGGCCTGAAGGATTTCATGGACTCATGGACTGTATAGTCCATGTAGTCTCAAAGAGTGGGACATGACTGAGTGACTTTGACTTGACTTTACGTGCCCTTAGGAGGAGGTCTACAGGAGAAGCACCCCTGTTCACTGTCACCACCCTTGAGAGGCATACAGGACCTTCCACTCTTACTTCCTATTCTTTAAAATTCAAGACATTTTTCAAACAAGCAGGTAGGATGAGTTGGGTTTTTTAAACTTGTTTTTGTTGGGGTTTTTTTTTAAGCTTCTTAGTTTGAAATCATTTTAGATGTACAGAAGAACAGCAGAGATTCGGTACAGAGTACAGAGTTCCCCTGTGTCCTCACCCAGCCTCTCCTGCTGTTAATGTCTTGCATCTTAAACATTCGGGACATTTGTTAAAACCAAGAACCAGACGTGGGCACAAGGCTGTTACAGAAGAACAGACTTTGCACATTTATGGTATTTTCCATTCATGCCCTTTCTCTGTGCCAGGATCCAAAGCAGGATGCCACCCAGCGTTTAGATGTTACGTCTCCAATCCACGCCAGTTCCTCCCTATGTCTTTGGTGACTTTGTCACTTTTGGAGAGAACTGGTCAGGTGTCTGTAGAGCTTCCCTTGATTCTAACTGGTCAGATGTTTTCTCACAAGTTGACTGAGGTTACTGCATCACTTCCAGGGAACATGACGTCAACATGACTGACTACTCACCAGTCAGGTTATCTTTCGTCACTCAGAGAAGGTGGTCCTGCCAGGCTGCCCCACTGGCAAGTTATTCTCTTTTCCTTTCCATGCTTGATTCATCAGAAGTGAGTTACTAAATCCAGCCCATGGTCAAGAGAAAGGGAATGAAGCTCCACCTTCTGGTTACTATGTTGTTAAATAAAATTTAAAAATTTTCTAAGAGACAACCTTCTCTTCATTTAAAAAGAAGTATCTAAGGACGATGTCTATCTAGAAAGTTAGAATTGTTTTCTTCCTTTTGAATACTGAGATTCTCAACAACACAGATGAATGTACGCCCACAGCTGCAGAGCCCTCACTCTGTGCCAGGCAGTGTCCTGCCCACTTAGACATATTAGCTCATTTAATCCTTAAAACAGCCTGATGAAAGTGGGACTGTGACATTGCACTAATCGACTCCAAGTTACAAGTGGGGAAAGGTGGCACAATCGCTTGCTCATGTGAACACAGTTATTACACGGCGAACACGGTGGGGCGGGATTTGAACTCAAAGCCTCCTGACTCTAGAAGTCATGCAGTCTAGAGAGCTCTCTGTAATCCTGTTTCTCAACATACAATTCCACAAGTTCAGGACAGTCAAAGGAGTAGCAAAATGTAATTCACAAAGAACAGCAACCTGGGGCAGGATGTCTAGACCAAATGAAGGAGCGAGTCAGTCACAGCGGCTTCGGAGGATCCACACTGCGGGGCTAAGTGGCTCAACAAAACTAAGATGCTCTGGGTGGGAAAGGGTCAGGGTTTCAATAGAAGACAGTCCTCTACCTTTAGAGTGAGGCAGGGAATGCCAGACACCTGAGCAGGTCAAGGGAACTCTCTCGGTCCCCAGGTACAGAAGATGCTCAAAATCCACGGACCACCCCACACCACTCACTGCCTTCTCTAAATATCCCCTTCATTTCTTCTCCATCTAACTCTCGCTTGTACTGTTCTCCAACTGATTCACCTGCAAAAATTTGCCTTTAAAACTGACACTAACATGGAATCACATCAATTCTACCACCACCCTGATCCCATCTCACATGGACAGAGAGCAGATCTTTCATCAACACCTAGAAGCACAGAACAGGGAAAAGAAGGTGCCACCCCTGATGGTTGTCTAAGTGTAGGTTTTCCAGATCAGCGTGGTCGGCCTCAGTTTAAACACATCCATCAAGCTAGATCTTAAGGGGAAAACAGAACACCTCCTCTCAAGATGTAGTCTCAGTGTGCATTTTAAAAGCATGTCTACACATTTTATTAAATGCAGAAGAGTGTTAACAGCAGATATCTGGGTGCTTACTATGTGCCAGGCCATGGTTCTCAGGGCTGTTCTAAAATAAAACAGATATATCACCAACCACCCTAGAGGGAACTGTGTAACATTTCAATGTATTCTTTCTCATGCATTTCAATGCTTTACTTTGGTTGGAAAAAATAAAATCGTATTCAAGAGGGGCACATTTCCCGATTTTTAACGGCCCCCAAATCTAAAACTTATGGACTGGAGCATGATGTTGGCAAACATCTAAAATCACTTAACCAGATGTTTGTAAGTAGTTAGAAAAGTAATGAATCACTAGAAGCAAACATACATTCACCAAGTACAGAACAAGAAGCTAACATCTTTCTTTTCTTGACTTTCTGCTTTATCTTCCCCTCAAGCAATGTCACTACTGCCCTTATTACTAATACTGAACTGGTGGATCATCAGAAATTAACGACATCTGATTTGTCTCTCATGATATCCTTGTGAAAAATCTGGAAACAGGATGATCTGATTCTAGTATGGTAAGGTGTCTCTGTGTTTAGGAATGTGGCAGATAGGACACTGATCGTAAATGAAAGCCCACCTGGAAAAAACTTGTCTACAGGAAATCATAGTGACCTCATTGGACCTCTCTCATCTAGCATTTTCAATAGGATGTGAACAGAGACAGAAGTTCTGCCCATCAACAACCTCCCCCCCACCACAAGGAGTCTAAAAGTCATAGAGAACAATAAACAGGTGAAAGTTAGACACTTTGAAAAGACGACCGATAAGAATTACAACACGTAAATACCAGGCAGTATTTAGCTACACAACTAAAGTAACCAACTAAAATACTTCGGTATGGGCCCAAGTTAAGGCAAATTAATGAAACAAGAAAAAGTGTAGAAACGGATCCAAATAAGAATTTAGTGTATGATATGGTGGCACGTGTAAGTGCAGAAGGAAAGGATGGGTGGGTTGCTTTGTAAGTGGGGCTAGGAAAATAACTAACTGAGAAACAAATAAACATGGAGGAATCCTTGCCTCATGACATATACCAAAATAAACTCCAGATGGATGACCAAGTTTAGTATCAAAACACCATGGAAGAACTAACGGCAAACGTTAAAGTGAACATGGCATGGGCAGGGGAAAAGGATTTCTAAGCTTCACAAAGGCGAAGGAAGAAGAAACAAAAAGACTTCACTATATAAAAATCTGTAACTTGGGAATCTCAAATGTATCAACAGTAAAAGATAATGATGAATTACGGTTGGGGGGTGGGTGGGTGGAATGAAACCGTAACACAGAACAAACACATGTTTAGCATTTTTTATACAGAAAGCGTGCTTCTAATTTGTTTATTTACATTATACTCTTGCCACAATATTATTTACAATAGGGAGATACTAGAAACAATATGAATGTTAAGTGGAGGAGTAGTTGAATAAATCGTGGCATCTTCCTATGGAGTGCCTCGTCCAGTTGTTAAAAATCATGTGGTAAAAGTGTATTTAATGACATCAAAAAAAAAAAAAACACTGCAAAGTTAAAAGATAAAATATCATTTAAATTCTACAAAATAATAATATCCCACCTGTACAGAAAAAGCTTAAATTATGTATGCCAAATTGCTTAAAATTAAAACTGTCTTTGGGTGGTGAGATTAGAGGTTTTTCTCTTTTGTGCTTCTCTGCATTTCCAGAGGTTTAAAAAAGAAATAGACAAGAAATACTTCTGAACTCAAAAATAAAAGTGAAAAAATATCTATGGAGAGGATGACTTTATGGTCACATTTCCAGATATTATACACATGGGAAGGTGACCAGCAGGGCTGAGAAATAGAATCAAGAGGTTGAAGGAAAACAGCCTAAACGTCAAGTCTTGTCCTCAGGTTTGGAGGACAGGGAGGCCTGGTAACTGTCAGCTCCATGAAAATAAAAACAGTGGTAAAACCTGCTCCTTTCAGGAGACCCCATGTTTCATAGAAGCCAAGGGTTTGATGTGGCTCCTTACGAAAATGATAGAAAGTTAATGACTCGGTATCTATATCAAGGAAGGAGAGAGACTCTATAACCAACTAGCGAGGCTTTACCAAGAAGACATCCCATAATAAGCCTTGTCACCCTGGAGATGCGTCCGCAAGCAAACACGTCAGAGGCAGGTGATGGGGATGATAAAGAGCTTGGAAACCACTTCATGGGAAAAATTAGAAACATCAGAGATGTGTACTCAGTTGAATGAAGAAGGAGCACGCATGGGGCCAAGTGACAAAATGAGGTGGGAGCACAAAGCTAGATTAAAACCATGGCAGCTTCATGCTGGGGTGCCCTGTGCACCTACTGAAACAACAGGTGGTAGAAAAATACTTAGTGGCACAAAGAAAAGCAGATATGGCTAAGTCTGACAGCAGCCTGTTACGAGATGCACACAGTCATCATTTACATTCTGTTAATATGATTAATAGCATCAGCAGGAAGATGTTCCTCTTTTGGGAGAGAGGAACAGGAAACAACTGCCTCTCCCCTTGCAGGTAACAGAGTAGACAGCATCTCAACAGAAAGGATTCTAACAATTAGAGATGGCCCCTAGAGTCCTACATGTAAAGAAAGTGGAAATATTCAGAGATCTCAATGACCACTGGTTACACAGGACGTTCCTTCATCCGGGTCAGTACTTCGTAAATGCCCTTCAAAGACCCAGGAGCTTGTTAGAAACACAGATCCCTTGTATTAATGCTTTGATGCCAAGAATCAAACTCATGGGCAAAACTCCTGAAATTATACTTGAAAGGATTCACCAGCTGATTCTGACTCACAATCAGGTTCAGAAACCCTCTGTAAGGTGAAATCTTTAATACATTTTTATATGGGGTTTTTTGAAGGCAATATATTGAAAGAAACCAAACAATTCACCAAATTCTGTCATTAAGATGAATCTTTCCCTGGTGGTTCAAATGGTAAAGAATCTGCCTGCAATGCAGGAGACCTGGGTTCAATCTCTGGGTTGGGAAGAGTCCCTGGAGAAGAGAATGGCAACCCACCCCAGTATTCTGGCCTGGAGAATCCCATGGACGGAGGAGCCTGGCTGGCTACCGTCCATGGGGTCACAAAGAGTCAGGCACAATTGAACAACTTTCACTTTTAGCCAATATCCATCTAAACATCGCTAATCTACATGCAGAATTTTTCACAATTTCACATAAATGAAATAAGCTATATATGTAGCATTTTTATACTATGTTGAGATCATCTTTCCAACTAAAGATATATACATACCATAATTTTTAACAGCTGCATAGTAATCCATAGCAAGGAATTACAGCAATATTTATACAGTCCAAATGACAGTTTACCAACTTAAAAAAAATGAAAACCCGAAATAAGCAATGGTGTAATGAGGAGTATTTCAAATGCATATCAGCAACCAGAGTGCCTCATCAGAGACCTAAGGCTACTACACATTGGCAGAAAAGCACACTCTTCTGCATGCTCACCAACAGGACACACGGGCCCCTGGGTCCCCTCACAAGTAGGAAGATGATAAAACATTTTGAGGGAAAATGGCCCGTCTGTGTGGAACCTGCAGACCAGCTTCCCCAAGTGGAAGAAGACAACTTTCTAAAATTTTAAAGCAAATCCATCAAAGATCAGAAGAAAACCTCCCTGCAGAACACACGGACACTCTGCTTCTGACTCCAGGACCAAGGTCTCAGTTACAGAGCCGGTCCTCTCCTCCCACCCCCATACCCAGCACCAGACTCAGACACAGGGGGGTAACAGGGCGACAACCAGCAGAGCGTCTGGGAGATGTGGCCACCAGGGATTTGCATGAGCCCTTCACAGAAACGTGTCCAGTGACTTCCCTCCAGGACTCTATGGCCCAAACTCCTCCAGCTTCTCTTTCCTTCGGAAGGCACAAGGAGCCAGAAATACAGGGGGCTCTTGCAAGAGAGCATGAGGCAACAGAGAGGGGGAGACAAGGCTGAGGGAAGCTGGGCTGCTCAGGTGTGACCTGAGAAAGGCCTTAGAAAAATCTTTAGAGGGAATCTCACTGTCATTTGGATTTAGGGCCACCCTTGCTCCCTGATAAAGTATCTGAATACCAAGGAGTCAGGCATGACAGAGATGGGGGACGTGGCCTGGCCTCTGCTGGATGCTTCTATGCTACAAATGCCACCACATGCAGAGAGGAGGTGAGGTGTCTGGAAGGAAAGAACCAGGACAGAGAGGGGCCGTGTATCCAGACTGGCTCTCCTGTGCTGTGATGCGTGCTGATTCCAGGCCCTGGGAAGCTGGCTAGGGCCTTGTCCTAAGGAAGAAGATGGGTCTCCGCCGGTCTCCTAGCAACACTTGCCAGCAGCAGGCAGTGTCCAGGAAAAAAGTAAAATGGCCCCAGGCACAGATGTGAAACTGAAGTAGGCCTAGCTCCCAGTTAGGCATGGGGAGACCCAGGGGCCCCTGGCCCCCAGACCAGGCTCCGCCGAATGGCATTTTGGGGTCCCAGCGACTGAGGTGGTCTCACCTCCATCTCCTCGGACCTGCAGCGTCTGCAGAACTCTGCCACACCTGCTGCCTCACGCCCTGCTGCCACAGAATAGAAAGGTCAGATTCCCTCTCCACCTGTCGGGGTGTGATAACCGTAAGTGCACACCCCATTGTCCTGAGAACTTTAACCCCAGGCAGTAATGCCCAAGACACCCACGCCTTGATGCTTCTCTTTGCACGCCAATTCTTCCCTCTGCAGTTATTTCGACAAGCCTGCTCCACTCGGCGACCCCTCTGCTAAACAGGCTGAGCTCCCATCATCTCCCAACCAACTCAGGCCCATCCGTGCTAGAGGACCTCCCCTCTGGCCACTGTCAACTGTTCCTTCTATCAGCCTAAGTTCACCTCATTCTACTTAACCCAACATGCCAATGAAAGTCAAGTGGGAGGCATGATGACTAACATGAGGACTTAACCTAACTCTACAGCACGTACAGGAATGGGACAACGTGGAGGCCAGCCTCCTTGAGTCACAGTGAAGAGGTCCATCAGGTCACCACCTTGAACCAGGGGACTGGAGTCAAGGTGAGGGGCCAATAAGCACCGGGCGGCCAAGCACATTTTCTGGCACTTGCGGCTGCAACGCACTGTTGCCCCAGATGTTCTCCCGTTACATGGGTTTTGTCTGTGAAACTGCTTTGTGTAATTAGATCCAAATTGTAAGAAATTTGCTTTCAATTGCTATGTGCTGTACCATTTTTGGAACTCCTTCACATTTATCACATTTATCCAATCCTAATAACTGGGAGGCAAACGGGTCCATTTTACAGACGCTATTAAGGCACCTGTGCAGGGTCTGAGGTTGGAACATGTCATTTGTGGTGGTGTTTAATCACTCAGTCGTGTCCAGCTCTTTGCAACCCCATGCACTGTGGCCCGCCAGGCTCCTCTGTCCATGGGATGTCGCAGGCAAGAATACTGGAGTGGGCTGCCATTTTCTTCTTCACGGGATCATCTCAACCCAGGGATCAGACTTGTATCTCCTGCAATAGCAGGTGGATTCTTGACCACTGCACTACCTGGGAAGCCCAGTACATGTGCGAACTCAGAACAAAACAGAGCGCAAGCCCCAATCTAGTTCCCTGCTCTGTCCATACCAACTGAGTCAGATATGAGTATTAAGCCCATATATGGTGATGACACTATAAGGACTGATTAATTTAGAAGAATCTAAGGTACCACACTGTACATAAAAATTACAGCAAATATATACACGTGTGTATTTACATGTGTATCTATATACACATTAAAAACATATACATAAACGGCACCCATCAGCTGTCCATCCATCCGGGTATCAAGGGCATAAGGCATACACTTGTAACCCTGATACAGGCAAACTCCTTGTTCCATTTATGAAATCAAGTATTACGTTCATGATTTTTTCCAGGGTCTCCATGTCTAGGGCCCTGATTCAAGCCAGGCAGTCAGTCTCCAGGTTTGTTTTAGACGTGCAATGAAACGAAGCACCAACGCCTGCAGGAATGAACATTACCCCGCTGCCAGCTGTGCTGCGCCCCAGATCTCTGTCCTGACCTCATCAATCTCAAGTCCCTTCTCCCTGGTAGTAGATGAAGTGGGAGCTAATGAAAAAGCACCACTAAGAAAATGCCAATACTCCTTCCACGTCAACATCAACAGTTGACCATTTTCATCCTCCTTCGAGCAGCCTCGTCCTTCCTGGAGTGCCTCCCAGGCAGGTTCATGTCTGTTCCCTGTAACGCCTGCCTCACAGTGCTATTATTCAGGAGGCGTCATAATAATAATTAACCTGATGGCAAATTCACAAGTGGGTTAGTCACTGGCGCTGACAGGGCTGGCTCACACTTGCCCTGGGCTCTCAAGTTCAGCCACCAGAGTGTTCTGAAACAGACTGTTCATTCTGCCGGTGGTGATTTTTTTTCTCCTTTAGAATTGGTTTCAGAAGGTTAAACCTCTTGGAACCGCAGAAGACGATGTTCAACTTCGTAGCGCATAACCAAAACTAGAATGACTTTAGATGTGACTGCACTCTACCCAACACTGCAACCCCAGGTGTCTCTGCGTGGAGGCACCTCAAAAGCCACACGGCAGGAGCGTCCCAGGAGTGTTTCAAGAAAATTACCTCTGCCTTCCTACAGGGGTAGTCACTGCTGTGAAAAACTATGGCGGAGGTAAGCACCGGACGGTTCCTAACGAATCACTGGCTTCCTCCCTGACTCTGTTCCCTCCTCGAAAAGCAAACAGTCGCCATTGGCTGATGTTTTGCCGTAAGTTGTTTCAAGTCAGCGGAGGCGATGCTGCTTCAGTGCCACCAGAGCCGTGCTGGGGATCTTCAGGCAGAATGGGGGGGGGGGCACCAAGGCAGCAGTCTATGGGCTGGGGCCGGAGGGTGTACCGACAACGCCAGCCTTAAAAAGCCAACAGGCTGTTGGATGCCAAGCCTGCACTATTAATTTGCATATGACATTAATTTTGCTGTCAGTGTGTTAATGTGTGATTAATTCTGTCATGGGTTAGAGCAAGGAGAATTAGTTAATTGTCAGAAACTCTTCTCATGCATCCCCCGCCTCCCTCGAACGTCCCTCTTTTTTTCCCTCTCTCTCTCTCTTCTTATTAAACTAACCTCCTGGGTTTTCTTCCTCAGGGCGCTTCTTTCCCACAGGATTTTCATCCCATCTCCTCCCACCCTTTCTATAAACGCATTTTCAGAAGTGAGAATGCCGATGGGTCGGGCAACCCCCCAAGCAAGTCTGGACTTCGTCCAGGCAGTCGTGGGGGTGGTTTGGGACAGTCTCACAACAGGGACACACAGATCCCATTCATGTCCGTGGTCCATTGCCAAGGCCAGCGATACCTGTGATGCATTGTACAATCCGCTGTTTGTGTGCTATGCAAATAACCTGCGGGGCTGGGACGAGCTGGGATGTGGGGTGAGCACAAAGCCACTGCTGTGCTATAGGAATGGGTCAGTGGCTGCCCAGCGGCTGGCCAGCTTCTTCCTTCTGAGCAAGCCTCGGCCACTGGCCATGAACCTGAGTTCAGCTCGGTCATCGAGGGCCCACTGAATTTTCATTCATCGTTATCCCATCAGCTAGCTGGCCAGCTAGACATTTTTTTTTTTTAAAGGTCCAATTTAAAGAATCTCAAGACTCCTAACTCTATTATGGGCATGAGAGTTCTACAACCTACAGAGCGTCAGAAAATTTCATGGGGTATGAACATGTCGCAGGTCAAACTGAACTGCCCCCAAGCACAGTGGCAATGTCAAGGACACCAGCTATTGATGAAGGACTGGCAATTCTGAAGACGACATTTCCTGGCTATGCCAAAATATGGCCCCCAACTCTTACCCCATTCCTGGGTCCTTCCATTACACTGTGGGTTGCCTTGAGTTTTTAAGAACTAAGACTGAGGAAGAAGGAAGAAATGAACAAAAGTAAATTCACTGATACCCTCAATTGCAACGCCATGATCACCCAGAATTCTCCTCATTTACAGGCTGAGAAACCAACTGTCTCCATGTGGCCTAACCCTTTCCAGATCGATTTTCTAGGGGGCTGGAATGGGCACCCGCCAAGGGCGGGCAGGGATCGTAAGTTTTACATCCTCTGGAAGACAAGAAAGACATGACAAGAAGCATAAGTTCCAATCTCCCTCTTCAAGACAAGCTATAGAATACATGTCAGGTTGTTGAAAAGGGCCCTAAATTTATGTCTCAGAGCATGTTTCCAACATTTCCCATATAAACAGTTAACTGCAGTATAGAGGAAGCAGGTAACCAAGACTGATGTACCTGTTGCAAACAACGTTTTATGATCTTTTTACAAAGCACAGGGCTTATTTTAAAGACTGGAAGCCACTGTATTTTTGATTTTTTTTTAATTTGGAAAAGAACACCAATTGGAACTTTTTTTAATTAGGAAAGAGTAATGTTCTTACGGGCCATATGATTATAATCTCTTGTCATTTTATTTCACGTATAATCTTACCGCTAAACTTTAGCTAGATGTTGGAAGGGGACCAAGTATGATTTCTCATGATAACCAACTAAACAATGCTCCTAAGGAGTGTCTATTTCTCTTTCTCTCTCACTCACACACACTCTCTCTTCCCTGTCTCCCTCATTCCATCCCACCCTCTTACTCACATCCTTCACCAAGTAATAAAAGCCAGATAAATCCACAGAGGAGGCAAAAGAAGGGATCTCAGTAGCAACTCCACTTTTCAATCACTTGTTTGTGTTACAACTTTCCTAAAATGAATTAAGATCTAGAATCCAAAGGGGGAAAAAAAAAACCTTTCCCCAGCACTCAGGGAAGTTACCAGAGAAATTGATGAGCTGCAAGTGTATGCGATCAACAGGAATTTGGGTCCTTTTCTCCTTTTCAGATTATGTGTAGCTCAAATTGCTTTAATATGGGCATTATTCACACATGAAACTGGAATTACTCAGCACGTGGGAAATAGGTCCCGACCATCCATGGCCATTAAGGATCCCATGACATTTTTGTAAGTCAGCCAAATGGCAACACAGACAGCAGGCCCAGCAGTTGCTGGATCTGGAGTGGGAATGATTGCATTCAAAGCAGAAATCACCGATCCTCCTTTTGGTCCATCCTTAGGGTCTATCAGTGATGTCATCGTGGCCAATCTCCTCCAGGCACAGTGGCTAATCTCCTCCAATCTCAAAATGGCTAATTCTGGCTTTTGTGAGCACTGACATACTACATGTAAAGCACTGCCAAGAAGTCAGCTCCTCTGGGGTTAATGAGTTTTAAAGGAAAGTCTTAAGTAAGGACAGATCAGAAGCTGGAAGACAGGGGGTCAAGCAGTGGGCTGGAGCAGAGTCCTAGCACAGGGTTTCTGGACTATTCTTGCTGCGAAATGGCCCTTAAAACCCATTTCAACATTTCCTTCCTTGGTTTCACTTTGGGGATTTTTCTGAACATTTAGAATCTGCCGTTCCCTTCCCACACAAATGGCTAGTCTGCCCCTTTCCTCTCTATACCTTAATAATCCTCACCCTACCACCTTCTCTCCTTCCTCAACTTCACCAACGCCGTCAATCATTTCTTTAAAAAGCCTTCTGGAACCACGTTCCCCACTGGGGCAGTGGAATTCTCTCCAGCGGAATGCGCCCCTGCCCTCCTAGCTTGCAGTTACCTAGAACAAGTCAGCTCTTCTCCAGGTGCTGGGGACCTGGGGGGTCGGGGGGGGGGGACATGCTGCAGGAAGAGCAGAGCTGCCCGGACTTTGGGGAAGTGCTCAGCCATCCATGAAAGATGTCCTGTGACTTGGTCCCAAAGGCAGTGGTGGCCTTCCTGGTGGCCTGGAAGGGGGGTGCAGCGGCAGGGCGCTGGGGCTCCTGGCAGGGCCCCTGCACGCCCGCCTGCCTACCCACCCGCCCTCCTAGCTGCCCGGGGTAGCTTGAAAGGCTTTCCACGCTGGGCAGGCTCCCAGCGCTGCGCGCTTCGCAGCGCTCTCTCCCCCACCAAAAAGCCCGAGGCCTCCGGAGTGTACACTAACCACAAGCCTTTCAGTGGCTCATGTATTTACAAACTGAGGCATGTCGAAATCAAAGGGGATACCACATGACATAATTCGCATTAAAATGTCAACAGGCTGACAATTTATAGAGTCAATCCATGGAAGGTGGGGAGGACTAAGACTTAGTAATTGTTTAATTCCTGCTGAAACCCAGGTCCGCTGAGCCTTCAGGAAGCCAGGGTGTGCTGGGGGCCTCCAGCCGGTGCAGCACCCCATGGGGGCTGGCACCAGGCCAAGGCCGGGGGACAGGGTTAACCATTTAGGGCACTTGACTGTGAGAGACAGGAAGGAACGGGCTTCAGTGAAACACAGCAGGAGCAGGCATGGGCAACCCAGGCGGGTGTCCGTCCTCAAAATGGCCTGGGGGGTCCCCGAGGGAAAGGTCCTCGCTGCTGCCCCCACCCTCGCACTCCCCGTTATTTCCCACATGCCCAGAAGCTGGAGATTTGAATACATGCAAAAGGGCCCCAGCCATGGTTTCCTGACTGCCCTGCAGCAGCAGTCTGCTCACCAAGCACAAGGCGGGGTGGTTGAATCTGCACCTCGAATATGCCAGCCTCCAAGCACCAGGGCCCCGCCTCCCGAAGGAGCAAATGCAAAGTCATGACCCAACCCAGACCCCTGACTCACAGAAAATCACCCTGGAAGTTTCTTCCACCTCTCCTACCGTCCCTACCAATAGCACTGTTCTGACCTACAGCTCATACACACAAACTCTTAGTGCCTGTTTCAGACTCAGTACTCCCTGCCCACAGGCGTGGATGCTCTTGGCTTCTGAAAATAGCTTCTCTTGCATTATTTCTAATGAACAGATTATTACCTGGGGAAGGATCCACCTAGGGTTGTGGGGTTGGTGGATGAAACTTGGAGTTTAACAAGGATTTTTAGCAGGCATGTGTGTGCTAAGTCGCTTCAGTCGTGTCCAACTCTGTGTGGCTCCATGGACTGCAGCCCGCCAGGCTCCTCTGTCCATGGGATTCTCCAGGCAAGAATACTGGAGTGAGTTGCTGTGCTCTCCTCCAGGGGATCTTCCCAACCCAGAAATCAAATCTGTGTCTCTTTGGCGGCATGGGGGGTGGAGGGGAGGGGGCGGTATCAATGACCTTGAATGCACCCCAAGCTCTGAGACAAGTTATACCTTCTCCTCATGACACATGAGAGACACACCAAGAAGCGCTATTATAAAGAGTATCAGGGAAAGCTTATAGCTAATGATGATTATCAGCATTAGTCACAAAAAAACATGTTCCAAAAAGGAGGCTTCGCTCTGTGGTACCTGCCCCCGAGGACGCCTGGGGCCACGTGGGCTGTGGCGGGGCTCCCCGCACAAACTCACTGTCTGTGTATAAACAGTAACACCTCGTTCTCTCTTCTACCTCATTAACTGAAACACATTAAAACAAGTGTGCACTGGGAGCAGAAAATGAGACTGTTAAACCAAGCTGATATAATCCTCATCAGCTGTGGGAAATGAGACCGCATCAATTATGCTGAATCAACTACAGTCATAGAAATGTGCTGGGCTCTAAGCACCTCCCCCAACATGAAAAGGGGGACAAGAGGAAAATACACCTTCACTTAAAAAAGAAATATATATATATAAACATCTATTATAGGAGTATATACATGTACGTGTGTGTGTGCGTGCGTGCGTGCGTGCGTGCATGCGCGCGCGCGCTTCCCTGGTGGCTCTGACAGTTAAGAATCTGCCTGCAATGTGGGAGACCTAGGTTCAATCCCTGGGTTGGGAAGATCCCCTGGAGGAGGGCATGGCAACCCACTCCAGTATACTCTTCTAGAGAATCCTCATGGACAGAAGTGCCTGGGGGGCTACAGCCCACGGGGGCGCAAAGAGTAGGACACGACTGAGCGACTAAGCACAGCACAGCAAATACATGTATGTACATTTAACACACTTCACATCTACTCTCCTTACGAGCTCTTCCTTGCTATCATCCCATGAGACAGCAGTGCTATCTGATAAAATACTCCTTTAAGATTCTTTTTAAAAACTCAGACTATTTAAAATTGGAGGAAAACAAAGAAAAACAAAGGTCAATTTATTTTTTAGATGGTGGGGTGGGGGGTGGTGAATTCCGTGTGATCTACTCTTATAGATAGGGTGGCTTCCAAAGTCCAAAGTATGTGGAGGCCAATGAGTCCTAATACCCAAAATGACCAGGACATCAACTGTGTAAGAAACAGTGAGAACGCTTCAGAATGGAAATAGCTAGGAAGACGACAGCAATTCAAGCTCTCCAGCAACAAAACCAAACTGGTGTCTGCCTTCACCTGCCACTGCCAACTGTGAGAAACAGCTCAGAATCAATAACATTTAGAAATACCCATAAATCCTACTAGGGAAGAAAGTAAAGATAATGTCTGTATGTTTCCAAAATAAGGAAGATTGTGATTACATTGAAGTTAAGTGAGGGAAACATCCCCTACATCCGGGTGTGTAAGAAATGCAAAAGATTCACATATGATAGTTATAAAATGTAAAATTTCACCCAAGGAGTAGTAATTGTGGGGCCCCATGTCCCACATATTAGAATATTATATTTGGTGACAAGAATCACCACATGTGAAGTGAGTGTTGTTATGCAAAACTTCCTTCTGCATTTCCTCATTTGTGTACAAATTTGCAAGCTAAGCATGTCCCTGCTGTTGATCTGCATTCCATTCCATAGGTCTTTCCTAACATTAGGCGTGGACACCTCACTCTCGTGCCTGTGGACACCAGCATGAAGCTTCACGCTTCACAAGTTCAGTCCTCAGAGCAGCC
This sequence comes from Antilocapra americana, assembly GCA_007570785.1. Lineage (NCBI taxonomy): Eukaryota > Metazoa > Chordata > Mammalia > Artiodactyla > Antilocapridae > Antilocapra > Antilocapra americana. Next base: position 3,848,208 of record ML664203.1, read on the forward strand.
ATTCAACTCACCGTTCAAACGACAAAGAGCGGCTCTGTTTCTCAAGTGTACTGGCCAGGTCGGCTCATGCTGACCTAACCATCGGGCAGGCAATGAGCTTGCTGAGACTTTCCTGTTGCACATACTTATTTGCACATCATTTTCAGGTGTTAAAGACTGTTCCACATTAGGTCTTGCTTCTTTAAAACCAAGGAAAGAGGCCTCTCCTCCTGCTTACTGACTCAGAGCTGTAATCAGAGGTCCCAGGTTTAGTCATTTCATTCATTAAACCAAAAAATAAATAAATAAATAAAAATCAGCTTTCAAAAGAAGAGAGGTAGGGAGAAAACACCCATAACTTGAGTAGCCAAGGAGATTAACTTACAATATACAAATAAGGGGAGAGGAGGAATGCACAGTTTAAAGGAAAAAAAAAAGTTTCAGCTGAAGAAAAATTTTGGAATATTGTAAATTAATGGATAACAAATGATTGCCGTGGAAACGGTTTGCGCATCTGACTGCAGGTGTTTGCTGCAGTGAATGGAGACAGGGTGGTACAGCCATAAGCATGGCCACGGATGTAAACACTGCAGGAAGACTCCCAAGGCAACATTAAGCCATCCACGCCACCAACACAGTGGTTCTCAGTAGAAATGAGCCCACTTAGGCGAGGTGGGCAAAGCAGCTCTGCAGCTCTGGCTAATACTCCATCTGTGCTCAGAAGCTGCTCCCCCTTTATGACAGTCTGTGGTATCGCCAAGGTTACAAAACACAAACAGACACAAATACAAGACGTTAGACGCCAAAACCAAACACACCCCCGTTTAACTAGGATGTAACTTTCACTTTTCAATCGTCACGCTCTGTGCTGTGCATTTCTGTATTCTCATTTCTTAGGGGGAATTTGCATTAGCTTTTTAATCTGAAAACTATATATATATAAAATGCATGTACGTATATGCATACATATGGGCTTGCCAGGCGGCACCTGTGGTGAAGAACCAGCTTGCCCATGCAGGAGACGTAGGAGACAAGGGTTCGATCCCTGGGTTAGGAAGATTCCCTGGAAAAGGACGTGACAATCTACTACAGTATTCTTGCCTGGAGAATCCCCATGGACAGAGAAGCCTGGTGGGCTACAGTCCACAGGGTTGCAAAGAGTTGACCACAACTGAAGCGACTTAAGCACACACATACATATACATACACAAATGGGAATGGGGAAAACTTCAATTCATACTTGCACCTAATCCTGGCCACATAAGGGAAATGTGAGTCTATTGGGGCTTGTGGGGTACTCTTGCTTTAAAAAAATCAAATTCTAAAGTCTCCAGGTTAGGCAGGATATTATCATAAAATTATGTCAGTGAAAGTAACTTTACTGCTCATTCCTCTCACAGCTCAGAGAAGGAGTCAAAGAAGAAGTAGCAAAAATAAAGCTGGACTTGGACCACTTTATAACTTTCCTAAGTGCTTCACTAGGTAACTTCTTGCTCCATTACAGAAGACAAGAGACCACTGTAGTCTTAAAAAAAAAAAAAAAAAACCTTGCAAACACACTTTCCCAGTGCTGAAGGGGAACTCAGTGGTCTCTCACAGCCCCTCTTTCTTCCAAAGGGACCCCGGCGGATTACCCAAAATTAAGTAACTTGCCCGAAGTCTTCACTACACATCAGTGACATCCCTTAAGACAAATGCTTTCTCCCTTCTAGAAAACCGAAACAGCCCACCAGCCTTTCTTGTCCTCAAACCCAAGGAGGGCCAAGTTCAAAACTAATGAAAACCAATTATAAAATGACTTTGCTATGTGTCCTGCATATGACAACGGAAAGGCTAAGGCAGGAAAGTGACATCCCTGGAGGAGAGCACACTGCACGGGGCCATGCGCCGACTGCACTGCGCGCAGGCGCATCCCAGGCAGGATCACGCTGAACTTGCTCAACAGTCCTGTCAGTCAGGTCATTTCAGGAGCCAGTTTCGCAGCAGAGGAAGACAGAGGGATTAAGTGCCATGTCCAGAGCCACACATCTGTGAAGGGCAGGAGTTGAGATTCAAATCCCGGCAGCCTACCAGGGAGCCTCTTTCTCTCTTTAAAACCCCAAGAGCTACCTGGGGTTCCCCTAAGACATGTGGACAACCTACCTTGAAGTTTTCTAGCACCTGGTATCTAATGAGCATCTGAAACTTCTGAAATGGACACAAGGGAGCCTATCTCTCTCTTTAAAACCCCAAGAGCTACCTGATTTTACCGAGACACATGGGCATCCTATCTTAAAGTTTTCTAGCGCCTGGCATCTAGTGAGCATCTGACACTTCTGGAATGACCAAGAGCCTGTTCAACTCCCATCGTCTCTCCTGCATGGTTTGAGACCTCTCAGTTGGGTGTGTTTCTACCTCATGCTTCTGTTCTCCTGCAAAAAAGCAGAAATCCCTGAGCCCAATTTTGAGAGACACAACAGAACATTCTCTTAGGAAGGTGGAGGGGAAGACAGTGTGGGTGAAGAAGAGAACTCACAGCAAACCTGCAGCTTTGATGTATGGACTTCACAGTCGAAATACCACCTAGCCATCAGGTTTTAGTATTCTGCCCTCAGTTAAATCATGAAAATATCAATAACAGAGAAGAGTTTTCATAGAGTAGATGCCTCTCACCCTGATGCTAAAACTAATACAATATGGGATTTCCCTGGTGGTCCAGTGGCTAAGATTCCATGCTCCCAATGCAGGAGGCCTGGGTTTGATTCCTGGTGAGGGGACCAGATCCCAAATGCCACAATCAAGAGTTCGAATCCTACAACTGAAGACCCCACAAGACACAATTAAGACCTAGCACACCCAAATAAATAAGATAATATTTTTAAAAATAATTTAAAAAATTAAATACTTTGTTATATATATTGTGTATCCATCCTTTTATCCATCTATCAATGCATTTTGATGCATTTCAAAGTCAACTGCAGACATGAATAAACTTTACCACCCCTCCCCAATACTTTAGCACACACAGTATTAACTACAGTTCAAGATTCATTTATGGGGTGAAAAGTGAGAGTCGCTGAGTCGTGTCCAATTCTTTGTGACCCCATGGACTATACAGTCCATGGAATTCTCCAGGCCAGAATACTGGAGTGGGTAGCCTTTCCCTTCTCCAGGGGATATTCCCAATCCACGGATTGAACCCAGGTCTTCTGCAATGCAGGTGGATTCTTAACCAGCTGAGCCACAAGGGAAGCCCAAGAATACTGAAGTGGGTAGCCTATCCCTTCTCCAGTGGATCTTCCTAACCCAGGAACTGATCCGGGGTCTCCTGCATTGCAGGCAAATTCTTTACCAACTGAGCTATCGCGGAAGCCTGTTTATGGGGTACTTTTTAAAAAATACTTTTTTATTACTTGAACAGATTATTTGGATGGACTTTCTTACTAGTAAAATACTAAAAAGGCCCCAATTCCACTGCGTTATCAGTATGAAATGTTTGGCTCACAACTGATTTTTTTTTTTTTTTTGACAAGTTACAGTAACCACAACGCATGAAAGGAAGTGCTAGTCACTAAAATCAGTTTAGAATTACGGCCTTGGGTTTAGTATGCAGAAGAAATGAATCTGCCTTTGTCCTCTGTCTGGCTTGCCCATCTACGTGATCACTCCCTCTCCAAATCTGGTCCAAGCACACTCCAGCCTTCTTCCTTCCAGGAGGTCTATTCTGATCTGACCACCGGAGTTGATTCTTCCCTCCTTCTTCCTCCTTCCAGACTTGGGTAACTTTCGTGTACACATCTGCCAGCACCAATCAACTCTTCTATATATCCTGCACGACACTGTTTTTCAAACTACAGGTCCTGATCCTTCAGGGCTGTGGTTCTGAATCTGGAACTACACATTAGAAACCCACAGTCAACGAATCAGAGTCTCTGAGGGTTGGGCCAGGCAGTCCCCCTCACTCCTTTTCTAAGATCCCTTGCTCTGCTATGCTTCGTCACTCAGTCATGTCCAACTCTTTGTGACCCCATGGACTGCAGCCCACTAGGCTCCTCTGTCCATTGGGGAATCTCCAGGCAAGAATACTGGAGTGGGTTGCCAGGCCCTCCTCCAGGGGATCTTCCCCACCCAGGGATGGAACCCAGGCCTCCTGCATTGCAGCCAGATTCTTTAATGTCTAAGCCACCAGAGACGCCCTCGCTGCTGCTGCTGCTGCTAAGTCGCTTCAGTCGTGTCTGACTCTGTGCGACCCCATAGACGGCAGCCCACCAGGCTTCCCCATCCCTGGGATTCTCCAGGCAAGAACACTGGAGTGGGTTGCCATTTCCTTCTCTAGTGCATGAAAATGAAGTCGCTCTAGACACCCCGTGGACTGCAGCCTACCAGGCTCCTCCATCCATGGGATTTTCCAGGCAAGAGTAGGGGGTCATAAAAATCAGTGTCCTAAATGCAACCAGCATTTGTGTAAAAACCAAGGGAATAGGATAAAAAAGAAAGTATCAGAATGTAGCTCATATACTAAGCATAAAATCATTTTGTAAAACTTTTGTTTCAATTATATATACAAAATATCTCTCCCATATGTGCTTAGTCACCTATTAAATTGTATCTCTTTTTGGACACTAGTCAACAAAGCTTACAAAGTTTAGAAACACAGCCTTAAAGAAGTTAGTACGTTATCCTGCTCCTTAAAGGTACTCCAAGATGTATGGCTTGAACATGGGGCAAGAGGAGAGGAAACCGGAGTTTCTCTCTTACTGAGAATACATTTTGCCACATGGTTCTCCTGGGGCTAACTAACATTATTGAGAAGCAAAGAGTTGGATAGTGAATAGTGCAGATTTTAAGGAAACAGAAGAACTTAGTCTTTTAAGTTTCTATATGTAAGATTTTTGTCCTTGGGTAGCAAATCTTCAGTTGACACTGACTGTCCATCTGATATCTGTAGGACTGGGAAGGATACCAAGTTGGGTAAGAATAAACAGATCCTGCTGTAAAGGATCTTGCAATTGAGTAGAGGAGACAGACCACTATAAAAATTGACTATACAATGAAGCAGGAGCAAAGTACCATCACTTTTTCTACCTCAACATCAATCTCTATGACTGCTGATAGAAAGAGTTGTAATTTTGGCTGATAAAACATGGGGACACAGAGCCAAGGCCAGCTGCAAGTGAGAATTTTCAAAATACTTGGACACAAGCTAATTGTCCCAGGACTGTTTCTCAGTGGGTCCGTACAGAAAAAAAGCTGCACAAAACTGACAGCAAATAGCATGGTTATAAACAGCTCTGGAAAGCTCTGGTCCACACAGGACATCCAGTTTATTCTGACATAAGCTTTTGGACTGACAACTATGTAAAGTCAGGGGTTCAGACCGGACTGCTATGCTAGATCTCAGAACTGAAGGAAACTGTAGGAACATTCTGCAAGTACTTTTGTCACTCAGTAAGTATTTATTGAGCTGGTGTCAGACATTGTTCTAAATGCCAAGGATACAGCCATTAATAAGACAACCGAGGTCGCTGATCTTGTGGTAGACAAATAAATAAACGAACGAACAAGAAAAATAGATAATAACTGTCAATGCAGAGAAGCAGGCTCAGATGAAGCTCCTCTCGGTAACTACTTGGGAGTGGGTGGTCAGGGGCTGCCTCTCTGAGGACCAGAGCTGCACGTCGAGGTCAAGGATGCTCACTCCAGGCAGTGGGACCTCAAGAGCAAAGGTCCAGCAGGAGGTGCAAGCTTGGCCCGTTGAAGAAACAGTAAGAAGGCTGGTACAGCTGAAGTGTTATGAGAAGGGAAGCAGGGTTACAACATGAGGCTGGTGTGGTGGGTGGAGTCTAGGTCAGAGAGAGGTTTAGAAGCCAGTGTGGAAAGGCTGGCTTGTCTTTTGAGGGATGGAAAGCCATTGTTGGGTCTTTGCAGGGGAGTGATATGACCTGATTTTCCTCTTCATGAAATTACTGCGTGGAGAGTGGACGGTTAGGGGCAAGAGGCTCAGCACAGAGGGAGCTGACCCAGGGAGAGACGACAGGGAAGGTGGTGGAAACATGTTTTGAAGATGAAGCCCACAGGGCTTCGTGATGATTTGGCTAGAGGGGAGGGGGCCAAAGAAAGAGAGGACCACAATGCCCAGCTGTCAGGCTTGAGTGGACGGTAGATTGGCGACAGCCCTGACTGAGGTGGGGGAGCCTGGGAAGAGGCAGCTTGGCAGTAATACGGTCAGCAAGATGTCTCTTGAGACCACGCTAAGTCTGGGGGTCAGCTATCAAACATTCGACCAGAAATGCCCAGCACAGAAGCAGACAGAAGGAGAGTGTAGGGCTCAAGGCAGGTCCCAGTGTCACCAGAAGCGAGATGTTGTTGAGGGAGAATCATCAGTGGAAAAAAGAAGCGGGCCTGAGCCCTGTTCTGAAGTCTTAAGCATTTACCGTAAATAACAGAAGTGAAGCCAGCAAGGAGACCAAGGAGACAGGCCCTAAGACTGGTGTCGCAGAAGCCAGGAGGGGACACAGCTCATGGGTGGGCCTGACCAAGAGAGGGTAAGGAGATGTCAGCAGGGAGAACTCAGTCATCACGGCCATGGGCAGGGGGCAATACCCGCCCACTAGGAATTAGTCAGCTTTGGCAGGCACAAGCTGCCAGCCTGAGGTTGAGGACCTCCTGCGAGGACCACAGGTCACCTGCAGAAAACCAAACCTTGTGGTCTGTCTGTTCCATTCCTATCACTGAGTGGCGGAGGGACCACAAACACTACCTCGCTCCTGCTTCCAGGCATCCCTCCCCAGCTCCAAGAACCCTTTTTGGTCCCATCTGTGAGCTGTTCCATTTCACTCACCAAATTACGGGTGTTCTATACTTTTTCACCATCCGGTATCAAAACAGCACCTTTCAAATACTCTTCAGCTACCTTTGTGGCAAACCAACTTGCTTTTGGAAAAGACAGCAGAGTGGTGGGAAAGAAATCAGTAACCACCTGTGGGTGTCTCCCTGTCTTGTGTCGTGGGGCATTCTTAAGGGATACTCACTGGTTAAGGCAGCCTGTATTCTGAAGAGGTTTACAAACCAGCTGGAGAAACAGACTGACACACAACACAGAGAATGAGCGTGGTGCCAAATGATGTGACACGCACTCGGGGCAGAGAAACTGTCTGTGGCTGCAGTAGCAGGAAAGAGCTCTCTGGAAAACCAGGGATCTGTCACCAGAATATAAAGGCGGGCCAGGAAACCTGCTATCCCTTAAAGTCTGAATTAAAGAAAAAAAAAAGACACTTTCATCAGGGCCCAAAGCCTATCTTGGAGATGTGGATCCAAATTATAAAGAAACGAGCATTTACGGTGACATCTGCTGGATTAATTAAGTGTGTAATTAGTCTCCCTCAGTGGAGCTGGGCTTTGTCATTGCTGTCTGAGACTTCCCTAGGTGAGACTAGATTCTAGTTGCCATGTACCAAGAGAAAGAAAGAGCAGGCCAGGCAAAGGGGGGAAGCACACGACAGTATTTGTGGCAAGTAGTAAGAACGGAGGAGTGTCTCAAGGACTTTTGAGGTCCTCTGGGTCCTAGAACATCGGAGAGGAAAAGTCAAGAAGGAAGAATGACTTGAGGACTCACTACCTCATAACAAACCCACAGATGCCCCGAACCTGGACTTTGGATAAACTCAAAGGACCAAAGGACCAGAAATGCAAGTATGATCACAGCAAGAGGACGGGGATGAGAAGAATGGGTGGGTGTGGATTCAAAGTTGGACACGATGAGCCTGGACCAAGCTTACAAGCTTACAGAACTCCGGTCCCTGGAGAGACAGTTGCATCTTTCCACACTGGCAGCTGTGGCCATCACTAACAGGAACTCAGACCGGGCAAAAAAAATAAATAAATACAAATGGTTGGATCCTAGTCCGAGAACCAGAAGTGGAAGAACACATGCAACCAGATGCCTCCAGCCAAATCTTTCCCCACAGCGCTTCCTAAACCACAGCTGGCTGCAGAGTCACACTGGCTGACTCACGTCTAGGACACGGAGGAAACGGCAGTGCTGGGACCCACGCCTGCTGGCGCGGCTGACTGGAGGAACCGAGGAATGCTCCCCAAGCTCCATCTTCGATGATTTTAGAAAATGAGAGAGCTGGGAGGAGAAGGGAAATACAGAAACATGAAGGCCCAGTAACAGTGGGACGATTACCCTGAAAACCATCCTGGTTTGGAGGTGAGCAATGGGGGTGATTTTTTATCTTCCCTCCTACAGGCCTGGGGTGCAGGAGAAACATATGGCACCTTGTGTGCCCCAAGTTTTTGCAGTGATGACCTTCTCTTAACTCAGAAGTACACCTGGTGTCTGCTTTGTTCTCTGGGCACTCTTCCTAAGGGACGGAGACTCAGAAAAAAGAGCAACGTGAAAGGCAGACAGGGACTGGGGTCCTCGTCACAGAGTACAGACACTGGAGGTAAAACATACTTCCAGTGCCTGCTGCTCACTACAAGCTCCCTACCCAGGAGAGGTGTTTAAGCAACAAGTTACAAGATTCATCAGCTTGAGTCAAAAATCCTACTTCAGGATTCAGCACAAAATCAGACTGGATACAAGCTGTGGACCCACAGGAAGGAAAACCCTCCCCATTTATGGGTGTCCTCGAGATGAAGCCAGGGGATGCAGCCCTACTTGCTGGGGTCCAAGCCTGCAGCAGGAGAGTGCAGCAAGGTGACGGGTGCAGGGACATTCCCAGCCTAGAACCAGGGGCCCCCGGGCCTCCTCTCCTGCAGATAAACAAGGACAACACGGTGTGACAGGGCACCCAGACAAGTCCAGGGGTTGGCTCAGAAGTGACTACAGGGGCCCAACAAGCTTCAAGAAGGAGCCTGTGGTCAGAGAGAGAGAGAGAGAAACTCAACAGGGGCTGCAAGGAGATGAGAAATTCTTCCCACAGTTCCAATGCACAGGCCAACGGGCAAATGAAAATACTGGTTAAAAGTGTTGACCTAAGAGACCAGGTATGCTTTGGAGGCCCCCGTCCTGGGCCTGGGAATCTGCTCCACTAATTAACAGGTTACAAATCAAATATTATCAGTAGATAAACATTTCTAACCTTCTAACTAGTTTGGCTTTTACAGAATGAGGACACAGACCCTAGAGAAGGTTTGCTAATCACACTTGATTAGTCCCGATTCAAAGCCGCTTCAGCATCTCCTAGGAGCATCCTGCATGTAGAAAGCACATGTGAAACAGCCAGTGCTCAAGGGCTGTGAATTTCTACCACCTACATACAAGTTACAACTGCAGGAAGAGGCCCGAGGAGCCAAGCAAGAGCAAGGACGGTGGAAGCACTGGACAAAGCCGCAAGGCACCGAACTGGGCATGCTGTCATCCATCCCGCCATGTGATGTGAGAGCACTTCAAATATAAGGGAATAATGAAAAAATTATTGAGAAACAAATTTTAACAAATAGCTCTGGAGAAAATTTCAGATTTCATTATAGGAAAAGCACTTTATTTAATGTAGAAAATGCGAAAATCTGATATGACAGTTTTCTATAAATAACAAAAATTGGAAATCATCATTAGAGGCTTCTGTAATTTTCCTCTTTTGTTGGGACCCATTTAAAAAAAAAAAAAGGCTTTACCAACAAGGAAGCCACTTATCTCTCTTCATGCTCCTGTTAGGCCAGTTGGTAGACTGAGAGAATTTCTTCATCATCTGCAGGAAAGGTTGCCAGCAAAAATACAGGATGCCAGGAAAACATGAATTTCAGATAAGAAATAGGATTATTATTTTATGGAACATATTTACAATAAAAATTATGTGGCTTTGTCTGAAATTTACATTTAGCTGGGTATTTCATATTTCTATTTGCTAAATTTGGCACCTTGACCTTGAGGTCCTTGCAGTGGTATTCTATTTTTAAAGGTAAGTCATATATACATACATATGTATGTATGTGTGTGTGTGTGTATATACACACGCACACATATATATATACATTTTTTTTTTCCAGCCTCTTGGGCTCCAGGGCACATGGGCCTACTTGCTCCATGGCATGTGGGATCTCAGTTCCCTGGTCAGGGATGGAACCAACGTCTCCTGGATTGGAAGGTGGATTCTTAACCACTGGACCACCAGGAAAGTCCCTGCGCTGTTTTAAGTGCTCCACAGGGTCACCAGTCTGATGTTGTTGGTTTCAATAACCTCCAATATCTCTGTGAGTAACAGAACTTTTTTTTGTCCGTAACATTTTTAGCTTTCACCCTACGACCTGATCGCTTAAAAAAAAGGGGGGGCTGGAAATCTAAGTTTATTAAATATTAAAGTATAAAATGACTCAGTGCTACCAAAATGGTTTTCATAGCAACAGCCTTTCCCACCCTACACTTAAATAGTATTTTTAGTTTCATGTTATGTTGGGGGGGCGGGGGGAAATGCAAGGCTTCGGTTCAGATGTATTATGTAATTACTTAAAAACTCTTGCCTTCCAACAATGTTCCTGACAATGCTTAATTGTTCCCTTATAATTTCCCTTTCAAAATAAAAAACCAGAAACACCTGTTGGGACTAAACGTATTCAAATTTGCCCTTTTAGTCCAAGTCCTGGGCAAGTTGAAAGGACTCAAAGTTGGGTTTATGCCTCTGCACACTGTGAGCTGGCACGGCTTTCTGCCAGACGGGGTTTACCTGGAGCAACTGGAGCACATGGAATTACTCTGGAATGTAGAGGCAATGGAACATTTGCAGCAAAATTCTCATAAGGGTCACAGACCACCCCTAAGATAGGAGATGGCATCGTGCAAAGAATTCCACTAGGGGTATGGGGCTGGGGTGAGGGTGGGGGTGGGGGATGGAGAGTTTGAGATTCTTTCCCAAGAAGGTCTAGGGCTTGCAGCTTAAGGATTTGTGGGGGTGAGGGAGAGGGGAGGCAGGAGGGTTAAGTGTTTCGACAAAGTGGTAGTTCCTAGACCACCCCTCTCCTCAAGTCAGGGTGAAGGGCCGTGGCCTACCTTCTCTGGAACCCAGGAGACCTGTCACCAGTAGCTGAAAACAGCCCCTCCCAGAAACCAGCAGACACAGCCATGCCATCTCCACACTACCAGAATAAGAACTTGAGAAAAGCAAACTTCTTGGACATTCAGTATTTGTTCTTTCTCTATTAAATAAATGGTGAGACCCACAGTCTGCACTAAGAAACAATAAAAAAAGAAAAAATTGGCCCCTCTCTCAAGCCCCCTTCTCTCCTAGAGACTCCCTCATCCTGGTGACTTTGATGAAAATAATTAATCCAAGAAATTCCATCCTGGAGAATTTGCGGGAGAGAACGAGGAAGAGGAGAGAGGAAGAAATGTCTTCCACGGGGCTTCACAAGCCTGGAAAAGAGAACTGTCTGTCTCTGTTCCCTCTTTTTGCACCTCAGTGCTTCTGACAGGCAATACTTGGTAAGCATGCCCAGACTGACCCGAATATGCACAGTATTCAGGACTGCTCTGTAAGATCTACAAATGGGAGACAATGAACAGGGCTTCTCACATCAGCAAGGGAAGAACAGCTATTTAAGAAACTGCCGAACAACCAACCATCCAATCTGAAAGAAAACGCAACTCTAAATCGCACAATACAGAGCCCTACAATATACCGTATACACTTCTCACAGCTTAAAGTCTTAAATGTGGGGAGAAAGTACTGGAGACACTATCAGTCAAGTGGTGCCAACCTGCCTGGGTTTGCAGACAGACTCCAACACCACTCATTTGCTGGTGACTTGTAGCGCCCTCTGCCTGGGTTTCCCCCCTGTGAAAACAGGTGGGTCAACAGAAGAATAAATCAATGAATACCTGTGAAGCAGGTATGACAGTACCTGCTAGTGGTGTCATGCAGGAGCTGGCAATTACTTTTACTACAATATTAGCAGCAAGACAGAGCCCCCCTGGGAAAAGAGTCAGAACCATAAAGAAACAGATGTGTAGATTGGACAACACACAGATGAAAAGTTTCTGCAGGTTGAAGCATATTATAAGCTAAGTGAAAGATGAATAACAGACTCTCAGAAACTACTGCAACATCCAACGGCACAGAAGGAACTGCTGGCCCCGATAAACCAACAGCTTTTGCAAATCAATCAGAAAAAAAGACCAACTCACCAAAATAGATGAAAGAATGAATGAAAACAGGGCAAAGACTATGAACAGAAAAGTCACTAAAGAAATTCAGATGGACAATAAATGCATGAAAACATCTTCACCCTGTCTAACAATTACAGAGATACACACTGGGACAAATTCACAAACGGGAACTGGTCACCACATGCGAGTTTGAACATCATCTATTATAGGGAGGGGATAAAATGTTCTTAATAAAACGAACTGTTTAAAATACTTAATATTTAAAATATTCTTAATAATGTTAATAATATTCTGAAAGGGTCTTCTTTCTGAAGGGCCATTAGGGAAGACTCTATCTGTGGGCATGGCACGCTAAAACCAGTGGGCCTTCTTCTTGGAACAGCTCAAGTGTGGAGAGACTTCCCTACAATAAGCTCAAAACCGCAGGTAACATGAATGCACATCAGCAAGGGCCTGATCAGTGAGTGGAAAACTACGCAGCCACTAAAAAGAGTGAACTAGATCAATGTTATGACCTGAAATGATTTTCAGGATGATAGGTTACATGAAAAAAGCAAACCAAAAGCACAGTGTGTGTCTAAGAGATTTCATAAGGGAATAATATGTATATATACACTCGTGCACACTTATTTCTATCACTATAAGCATAGAAGAAAAAAAAAAACAACCCTCAAAGAGATAATTAGATAACTTGTGATCCGTATCTTAAGAGTTGGAGAGTAGAAAAAGGACTTCCACTTTAAAGAGTATTGAAAAGTACATAAAGGTATGAGAAAGGGCTAAGGTGTAATACTGTATATATGCAACATAATTCCAATTTTGTAAGATGCCTTACCCGAATAGTTAAATCAAAAAGAAAGAAAAATGTTATCGTTTGATGGGATTAGGCAAATGATTATATTCTCTTATACTTCCCTGGATTTCTCAAATTTTCTACAGTGAACACACTTTACTCATACTAATAATTTTTACTATAAAAAATAAGAAATCTACATTTTATTATTCGCTTATACTTGAGGTAAACTTGGAATGCTAGTCTTGTAACAAGTAAGAATAATAATATTCTGAAGGAGTCTCATCAGTTCTTTACCATCCACAAAAAGGATTCAGGAAAGGTGAGAGAAAATAAAAATATTAAAAGTACCTGGGCAAAAAACAAAGGAGGAACTGTTATGGTAAATGATTATGAAACTGGTCTCTCAATAGGTGGCATACTAAGTTGTTTATTTTGACCGTGCCGTGCAGCATGTGGAACCTTAATTCCCTCACCAAGAATCAAACCCATAACCACTGGACTGCCAGGGAACTCCCAAGCTGGCATATTTACTACTGGACATATTAAAAACAGGCACACCTAGTAAGATTTCGATTCCATTATTTGGTATCTAAAGTGTGGAGCCAAAAGGTTAACAGGGATCCAGCCTTCCCAACGTGAAAGTCTGTGTAGCCCAGTAACCAGAGGGTAAAGCCTGGCTTAGAGTCAATCAGCTGAGAGAATGTGTTGATCCAAATGGTACACTGGAGGGATTCTCGGATGCAGGACGGTTCTGGAGGGAGGGCAAGGCTGCAGTGAGGTGTCGACCTTTCACACTGCACCCTTCGGCCATCTGTTGGCCAAGCATTCCTGTATCACGTGTTGGCCACAGTTCCTACTGCATTGGAGGGTTCAATCTGTCCCAGTATGAGCCCTGCCTCCAAAACAAGATTCAATCTTTCCCCCTTCCCAGAGCCCCCCGAAGTTAGCTGGTGGCCGTAACCACGGCCAGGGCTCACCCAGCTCTCCAGTGCTGACCAGGGGGCCCATGTGCATGTCGTCTCCCAGTCCGGCCCCAGGAGCCCCCACCCCGCGAGCCCAGCCATCAAGTGAGGGAAATGAACTTCAGACCCCCAGCTGCGCTGGGAGATGGAAGGCATGAAGGCGAAATGTGCTAAGATTTACCAAAACATCTGGCCTTTCACACCTTCTAAATCAGCCACAGGAAAACACTCCCTGCCTTTCATTTTTGGTTGAAGGCACCAAAGTATGCAGAGAAGAAGGCAGAGGTATGCACTTGAAAAAAAAAAATAATAAATAGTCGCCCTAATGAGAAAACAAGGTTTGAGGAAACTGGTTCCAGAGTGACGATGTAAACCAGATGACACCTGTAACAGGGCTTCAAACGCGAAGCCACATCAGGGCGGTGAGGACGAGGAGGGAGGCGGGAGGGGCAGCTTTTTGCTTTCCAAGCAGGACAAAGGCTGCCAGTCACCATCTGTGGGCACCAAGTGTGTAGCTGCGTGCCTAAGACCCCCTGTGCTGTGCACCCATAAAAGGGCATGAAGAATGCAAACTTCAGACCACATCTCTTTGTCTGACTTGTTGTGCATCTGATTTGTCGATCCATCCTTTGGTGAACGCACTGCCCTGCTGGGAGAGTGAATCCTGAGGTTTCTTACACATCAGGGAAACAACTGGGAAGACAGATTCCAAAGTAATGCAGAGTCTGGTGGAGAGTTTCTTCCTTCCTTCTACCTCAAATAATACAAACAGCATCAAAGTCCACTATGTAGAGAAACTGGGTACCTATTTTTCAGTCAATTGGTACCATATTCTACTTCTTAGTTTAGGCCAAAGATACTTGGTGTCTCCCCCTCGGTTTGCCTGGGGGGGTCCTACACAACCCACATGGGGTCCAGACCCAACTCTGGGGGAAGACAAGCTTCTTTGTGTACAACTTAAGATTAATATGAAAACTTGGGGCTGGGCCCAATCAAAGGAAATTCAGCTGGGAACTGTTGGGAGTAACAGATTCTGGTGGGGGTCTTAATCTATCTGCTCAAGGTGATGGATTTCCATCCCAATGACTCTCAGGTGAAGAAAAACATCAAAGTGAAACCCAGATTCTGATAGCTGGCAGGTGTGTACTGATCCCCAGCTGCCCTTCCGGCCCTCCTCCCCCAAGCAGAAAACACTTCAATTTTCAGGGAGCTCACCAGGGACAGCAGGGAAGTCCAGACCAACAGAAAGGCTCACGTGAGCCCTGAACCCACTCCCTGGCTCACGATCTGCACTAGCGTGGAGGAGAGTGGAGGGCAGGCATTATCAGTACCAGGTGCCCCCCACTATTTAAGCTAAGCGAGGGCACCCCGCATTGCTGTGGGTGGAAGGAGTGGGGCCCAGGAGCAGGTCCTCCAGGATAAAAATGAAAACATTTATGTGGGAAAGCAGTCAGGTGCGGAATTCCCCTTCCGGACCTCAAGCCCTCATGAGTGACAAGCATCTTCCCCACAACACGCTTCCATTCTGGCTCTGATGACAAACAAAAAAACCAAGAGTTCGGCTTCTAAGCCTGACTGGGGTCCCTGGCCCGCCCGCTGTGTGGCAGTGTCGCTCAATCGTAGCTCCCAGGACGGCAGCCGTGAGGCTGTGGACATAAGACGACCACTGGGGGCTGGACCAGGGCCACCGCTGCGATAGGTCCGCCACGGACGAACCTTTGAGTTGTGAACTCTCAAATAGATGAACGTGTATTCCATCAACGTCAGGCGTGAGGGAAATTGCAGCCGGCCCTCCATCTCCTACTGCTGATGATCCTTCAGCTCTACCGTCTCCCAGCTCCTTTCCCTCCTCTATCAGTAACTCCTCTTGCCTGTTCACTCGATGTCCGCCCCTCTATGCCAGATGGTGTACTGTAATAGTAAACTGTTATATCTTATAGTATATAATACTGTACTGTAAGATTAAAAATGTTTTATTCTTGTGTTTTTTAAAAAATGTGTTATTAATGTTTGCGTGAAGAGTACAGTAAACCTATTACGGTACAGTACTGTATCGCCAGCTGTGTTAGCTAGGTACCTAGGCTAATTTGGTTGGACTTACACACCCCTTCTCAGAGTGGAACTTGTTCATATGTAAGAGAACTTAATGTATTTAAAGACTCGAGGAATTCAGTCACAAGCATTTCAGAAAACTAACCTGGGAGTCAAGAAAAAAGGAAACAGCTTCCATCTGATGCCAGGGGCTCTCCACCCAAACCCTACTTTCTTTTACCTCCAGGAGGCAGGAAGAAGTCGATGAATATTAATCTTGATTTAAAAATCGTTCTCACACAATAATCCAAACTAACCAGACAATCCCAGGCAAGAGAGATAGTATCGCCCGTTTCCCCATTTTGCTGATCAGCCCAACCCTCTTCTGTGTCCGGATAAGAAATTATCTCATGCTTTCAGACGGCTCAGTCCTAATCCAGCAACATACGCGCCAGGATTTATGACACCAGGAGGAGAGACTCTGGACCTGTCTGAGACCCAATGACAGACCGGAAAGCCACACTTCTGCTAGTGTCCCCTGAGACCGCTGGTCTGTCTCCTCAAGCATGGAAAAGGAAGAGGAGAGGGTGGGAAGAGAGGGTGGGAGACCCGTGAGGAAGTAGAAGACATCACGGCCACTTGAGGAGATGCAGCAGAAGGCAAGTGTGGGCATCTCCTTGACCGATCCATGAGCGATGTGCCAGGGAACCAAGATGGGGTGGGGTGGGGGCGGGGCAGGGGCGAGAGTGGGCCATGGGGAAGGGGGCAGAGAGGAGGGCCGTGTGTGAGAAGCTGGGTGCCCTCCCCGGGTCAGCAGCATCTGGAGCTGTTTCTCTAGCAGACAGTAAAGAACTCGATTATATCCAGTTAACTGTGCTCTAAACTGATTATGCATGTGCTGGGCTAATGGATTACATTAGCAAGAGGAAAAATAACATGCAATCAATCTCCATTTACCACAGGCCACACCAGGGCCTAGAGAAAAGCTGACTCTCGAACCACCTCCAATCCCCACCCCAAATCCCGGGACTGACAAGACCCTGTGCGAGGGACCCCCTTGGTGGCAAGAGAAGTTTACCTCAGTCACATCGTGGGGCAGAAAGGCCTCGAGGTGGGCACTGAAATGGTAGGGTTCCGGGTCACATCTGGGAGTGGGTAGGAGAGCTCCCCGCCCCCCATGGCAGAGTCACGGGGACATTCGTTACCCAAGGACTAATGAGACCAGACTAACGACCTTCGGCTCCTGACCCAGGGAATTCTGTCCTGAATGTGGGTGGAGGTGACCCCTGGCGGGTGCCAGCCATACACTGCCTGGGTACCTCTCCTCCAAGTGCTGGTCCCCACATCCCACCCTGCATTCCCACATCTTCACGTCTGTGACCCTGCCTTTTCTGAGCAGGAGACTCCTCCATCTTTACTTAGGAAAAAAGATGAGAGAACTAAGGCAGGGGAGGATGAGCATCCGGGGCTAGCTGAGCAAAGTGTAAAGGATGACACTCAAGTTGCTTCCCTCACATCTGCCCTGAACGCCACCTCTACCGGATTCTCAAGCTGAGACCAGAGGACAAGGAGTGGGGCCCAGCAAGGGATGTAGTCAGCGAATCCCCCAAGTTCCAGGCCCTTTGGAATGAAGCAAAGCCAAGGCTGCTCTTACTGGAGGCCATAGTGTGGACAATCAATGACCACCCCACGCATTTTATAAGCTAAAAGGCAATGCTTCTCCTCAGATGGACGAGGCCAGCTTCATGCCACCTCTAAAGGACCGCATTCAAAGCTGCATACGCCCTTCCAGGGCTGCACCGAGTCCTTAGTACTAATGTCTGCTCAGTTGGGTTGTTCAGAAACTCTTTCTTTTTTCCTATGGTTGTCTCCATCAGGCTTTTGCGACCACACCGGCACCACCCTGTGGCCAGTAAGAACCTCCAATTTAAACTGATGGCCAGGAGCCTCTCCTTTGGAGGGTGGCGCTCGGGGAAGCCAACCAGTGAGGACCAGCATGCGCAGGACAGGGCGGGCTTGGCTTCTGGTATCTCAACCCTCCCCTCTGCATCACTTGAGCCCATTCATGCCTGAGTGGCAGTCAATTCCAGAACATTCTATCCCCACCACCTTTTGCCTGCTGTCTCCTCCTTTCCTGAAAACGGTTTCTCATCCATGTAACACAGGCCTCTGGACAAGCTGAGAATGAGCGACTGTAAAATGAATCGCACTTATCAATCTCAGCAGAGGCCGATGTGGGGGCAGGATCAGGGTCTTCCTTATTGGGAGTCTCTGTTTAAAATCACCGTAAGCAGAGAGGGGATTCAAGGAGCTCAGGGTGAGGGGCAACCCGGTGCTCATAGGCCCAGAGATGTGGGAATTGGTGTGAATGGAAAGAGGAGAGACTGATAACAAGAGGGAGGGAAATGGGGAGAAAGTGGGCAAGGGCGTGGAAGGGACGTGGTGGGAGGCTGGGCAGATTTATGGCGATCTGTACCTGATTGTTCATACTAAAGCCATTATGGGATGATTAGAGAAAAAGGTGAGGCTTTAAGTCCAGTGAAAATCAATAGAAACGTCTGGAGCAATTCTGCCGTGCAAGTGGAAGGACTATTTACAGTATCCGAGCACCTCCGTCTCGTTACCATCTATGGACTGAGGGGAAGAAGGTAGGGGGCAGGGAGGGGTGAGGAAGGAGGGATGTGAAGGAAAGAGAAGTAGAGAGGACTTAGGAGGAGGAGAAAGGCGGGAGAAGCCCAGCAAAAAAAAAAAACAAAAAAAGAAAATATGAGGAAGAGAACAGAGGCATAGAACACGGCAAACAGGAAAAAAGAATAAAGGGGCCCCTCACTTGACCGTGTTTTGCCCCATAGCACTCACCAACTTCTAGCCTACCATGTAATTTATTTACTTTGTCTATCATCTATCCTCCCAAAAGAATGGATGCTTTGGGAGGGCAGAGACTTTTTGTCTGCCTTGTGCATGGATGCAGGCTCAGAACAGGGCCTGGGGTATGGGAGGGGTTCAATGCGTACCTCTTGAATGAATGAATAAACAGATAAACAAAGCACCCCAGGGGGCATTCAGGGAGCCCAGGCTAAAAAAAGGAGGAATAACCAGATGGAAAAGGAGAACAGAAAGCCTGCAGGGGAAAGATATGAGCATAAAGGTAAAGGGGGAACTAGGGAAATGGCAATTTCCTAGTTAGTGAGTTAGGAAAGAAGTCAGTTCTAAGGAAGGTACGTGGAACAAAGTATAGTATTGGACTGCTATAAACTCAACCTGGCCCCCAAATGAGGCACCCCACACAGAGATCCTTCAGTTCCCAGCTGAAGCCCTCCACCGTGTCGCCAGCTCCCCTCCCAATGCCAGGGCAGCAGCCAGCCGCCAGTCCTTCCAGTTAACAGCATGAAGTGTCATCTGCCCCCAGCCTTCTGGTCACTCGGGGGATCTGCTCCACTCCTTCCAGAGACAGTCCGGGGCTTACCTTGTACAGCTTCAGGCTGGCCTCGTGCCTGGAGTTGACCGTGTGCAGCCGCAGCTTCTCCAAGCTGTTGGTGTAATAGTCGCAGGCATTGCACTTGAGGTGGACGGGGTTGCCGATGGCCACGCACTTGAGCCGCCACTCGTTGGCCTTGCCGCCCTCCTTGATATGGGCCACCAGCTGGTATTTCTGCACGTGCTTGTCCGTCTTGCAGTGCAGCTGGAAGTTGGCCTTGAGCTGGGTGTTGTAGCGGCAGAGCTTGCACTGGTACGAGTCCCCCATCACCGCCTTCCACTCCTCCTCTGGGAGGCTGCGCTCCACGTTCATGTGCAGCCCCAGCAGGTCCAGGGTGTCCGTGGTGAACTTGTTGCAGACAGCGCACTGGAAGAGCTTGAGCGACGGGTCGTTGGTCTGGATGAAGCTCTCGCCTAGGTTCATCAGCTCCTCCGACACCAGCTGCCCGCCCCCGAGCCGCATGTCTAGGGGGATTTCACCGCCCACTGCGGGGAAAGAGAAGGGAAAGAATCAGAGGCCGGGCTTGCAGTGGCCCTACCTGAGGCGCTGCCCACCCTCCACCATCCCTGACCCAGGTTCCAGCAGAAAAAAAGATCACATTTCAAGCATCATAAGGCGCTATCCACTGGGAAAATTGACAACAAAAATTAGCTTGATGTGGCCAGATCTCTCTCATGGACATTCCGAAATTTCCAGAAGGCTGAGTTGTTTTGTTCACTTTTTTCTTTTGTAAAAGAACGCCTAGAAGAAGGTAGCAACCATATAATCTCTTGAATGGTTGAATTCAGCTTCTCACTCAGATCCAAGCAAAGACAGACATAAAAGTATCACTCACGGGACATAAGAGAACCTGAAGCTTCAGTCCCCAAACTGAGTCACAGCTCCGTTCTAAGACACCAAGCCTTTGCGGCAAATGAGAATTGGGCCAAGCAGCAGCACTGCCTAGCAGAACTTTTTGTGAAGATGGGAACTTTGGGTATCTGGACTGTACAACGTGAAAGTCACTAGTCACGTGTGGGACACCTGACATATGGCTAAGATACAGCTGGGGAGCTGGATTTTTCATTTTATTTTTACTTCATTTACAGTTAGGTTAATGGCTACCGTAGCAGACAGTGTGGCTCTAAATCTGAGATTTTGGGAATGATCTCCTTATTCCTCACCACACCTGCCTGTCAGAGGTGCTGGGTCCTCCCATATCTCCCCAAGAGTACAACCATTTCCTGTCCATAAGCCCCGACACAGTGTAGAACGTAAGTCTACTCTGGGACATGTCCTGCTCCCCTCTGGCATTATCTCAGCCATTCAATACAGGTGCAGCCTCTTTAGGACAAGGATCCAATCTTCTCCTTGCTAAATCTCTACAGGGTACCCAGCCCTCTGCCCAAGGGCCCTAACATCTGCCATGCCACCCAGGGTACAGAGCAGCCAAAATGTTACACGTTTGGGAAGTTGGGTGGAGATGGGCAGTGAAATGCCAAGGTCAGCTCACAGCCCTGGAAAAACGGGGTCTGAGATGGCTCTGCTCCTCCCTCTCCAGCCCGGCTCTTTCTCAGTCCATCACGGCCCTGCATAAACCAAGGGCTGGCTCTCATTCACCGGCGGTAAGTTAATACTGGGAGCTCTTATTTCTGTCACGAGAAAGGCTTGGAAAGAGCGGCCTTCCCTCCATTACCTAGAAGCCTACAGCCGAGCAGAATACTGAGCGTCGGCTTCTATTTTTTGCTTCTCCCCTAAACACACACACGCTTAAGCTATGTCTGCCCCTGCCACTCCCCAACTGATATTTAAATCCGACCTTTCACATGTGGTTGGGCTGAAGAATTTTTGGTTTTGTTTTTAATGACGGATTAGAATCCAACTTAGTGGCTAATGGAAGAAAAGATGTTACTATTTAAAAAAAATTTTTTTTTTCTTATTTCTGCTGTATGAGGTACTCTGAGTCAGGAGCTCAGTCCAGGCTCAACTGAGCAGAGAGCAGGATTTGAAGCCTGCGGACAGTCTAGCAAGCCACAGAAATCTTTTGCATACGTGTGCCAGAAGACTCTGGAAGCTTTCTGCCTATCTTCTCTCTTGCCATCTCCCCTGGTGAGAGGAGCTATAGCTATGACATTCTTCTTAGGACAAGAGAGAAAAAGAGATAGGGGGAAAAAAGCCTAAAAGCTCCATCCCTTAATAGGGATGCAGGCCAAGCAGCATCCACAAAACACATTCGGTGTTCAGTGAAAGCAGAAACTGCCCGGAGGGTAAGACAAGGAGCAAACATATATTTGTTTCTGATCCCAACCACCTGAAGCATCAAATCTTCTTCAGTTTTAAAATTTAACCTCAACACATCAATACCGCTCCAAAGAGAAATTCATCTGTCACTTGCTGGGTGCCTGAGTAAAAGTGAGGGGTCCCTGGAACACGCAAATGAATTAAGTCCCTGTTGCCATCCCAAGCTCTTAAAATGAAATGCAAATCCAAGACAGAAGCAGAGAAGCAGTGAAATGGGGGTGATGAGCAAGCCAAAACTCCCTCTGACAACTATACCCTGGAGAACCACACACAGGGCTTGGGCTCCCACATATCCACAGGCCTGGAAGGAACAAATTCAGTCCCCAGGAAGTGGAGGAGTCTCACCCAATTCACAGGCAGGTCCGGTGCAGGGAGAGAGCATGCACTGAGAACTTAGCCGGTGCCTACTCTTGAGTCACACCAGATGGATGGTCTTGGAGAGGAGGGGGCCCTGTCTCCCCCAGTATTTAAGGCTGGAGACTGACAGACACCCTGGCACAGAGTTCCGCCTTGAGCACATCCTCAGAGAGACACAGGGATTAAAAGACACCCCTACTATCAAAAACAGAATCAGAGGAGTTCTTAAACCTGGTGCAAATGTCCCGTGGCCAGCTGGCTACTCAGGAAACACGTAGGTATCTTGGCGAGCCACCCATTTCTCCATGCTGTGCTAAACTATAATCCAAACGGATGTCTGGAAAGATGTTCATCTGGACTCAAGCCTAACATCTCACCTACAGATGGAGGTAAATTCAAGTACACCAGACCAATGGTTCCGAGCTTTTCCTTGAGGGTGTCTAGAAGAATGCGTCCCCAGGATCAGTGGAGGTTTCATCAAAGGGAGGAGGAGAAGATTGACTTTGTGAGCAGGAGTATAGTTCACAACCACTACTTCCCCCTGTAGAGCCCAGTAATGCCTAATAACACCCACAGCCATCTCCTAGCAGGCCTAAGGACCAATCAGCTGGGCCACACACGGAATGGAAAGCTACGCTCTTTCTATTTGCCTACATTGCCTTTTGCTGAGGTCCTACGACTGAAATAACGGGTCCAAGTGGACACAATCTATCACTCACACAGGCACACAGGCTTACGGCATCGAGTATTTGTCACTCTCACCCTCATCTCAACAGTGCTCGTGGCTTAAGGCAGGCATGGGAGGTGTTCAGGGACTCACCTCGACTGCCAAGCAGTGATGCTGGAAATTCAAGGGCCCTCCATGACTACCTGGATAAGGTCTTTAGAAGGAAGAACACTATTCTAAGAAATAAAGTTCGGATCTTCTATGTATGTGCAGAATACAGGGATTCACTTCATATCTTTCGCATCTGCCCTCTGCTCATGATGCACAGTATCCCGCAGACTCACAGACAGTGGGTGCTAAAAGCAAACTATCTACCACTCAATTCAAGCCTCAGTCAGAATTACTGGTTTTCAAGGTAATTAAAAAGTCTTCACTTTGACCCAGTATCAACCCATCCATTTTCTATGTCTTCATTCCACTTACATTATATTTGATTTACTCTAAGACTTGCTTCCCCAAGATTCTAAATCTCCAGATGAAGAAAACCCCAATTCCCATAGGCTTTAAAAACAGTACAGTCTTTCTGAGTACCAATGCCACTCGTACGTGTGCAAACCCCATGGGTCACTCTTGGGACAAACAGAATGACTGATCCCTGTGCATCTGTGATTGATCAGTGGGTAAAACATCTTCAAACTGCTTGGTAAGAAAGGATCAACGAGTCAGTGTTCCAAAACGGAGAACACGATTAAAGTTGCCAGGATTCAAATTTAAATGCATGGCAGGAAAAACATATTAAATGCCGTGAAATATAACTCATCAGCAGCAATTAGCACTGAAAGACCACACAAATAAAGATGAGCCCACTGGGGAGGTTTAGCCCTCTGTGTGAAACTGAGCCATTCTATAAAGGTGCTTGCTCATGCTTTGTTGCCAAGAATGACGTACTCCCATGTCAGTAAGGGGGTCCTGTGTCATTCAGGATATCACTGCTGGTCTCAAGAGGTGGTTAGCTGGGTCAGGGAATGGAGACCAGGCTTGTGTAGTTGGGGCAGGCGGGGCCCGACCACTACCCTGGTGCTCAGGAAACTGGTTTGTACGTTTGCTTGCTATAGAAGCTCTTCCCTAGAAGTGGTCACAGTTCTTTTTACATGAAGAGTCGTGGCTTTTGGTATCCAAATCCTGTCCTCTTGGTCCCATCCTGGCTCTGTGACGCCAACAGGTAAGACAGTCTTCCAACAGGAAGCCATGTACTCCATGGCAACAAAGGCTCCGTTAACCAGGATCTGATATTAAAACCAGACTTTCTTTAATGTGTGATTTTAGAACTTATCCATTACTCATCTATCACATCACACCTTCCCCCAGGTCAACTGATTCCCAACTGTATTAATCACTGGCAACTCATGCAAGGTAATAAAAAAAACCTGCCCCTTTAAAGCATCAAGATCCCGGTAACAACACTGGAGAACTTTGAGGGATGTATCTGGGTGGCTCCTGGTCTGCTCACAACCAGACCTGGCTTATTTAAATAAGTTACACCACAGTTTTCAGATCCTCTTTCAGAGATGACTGTCCCTATTGAAAAACTGCAGCGACACTTTCCTCTACACCTCAATACTTGTTTAAAGGAACCCGAAGGTTGAGGGGAATTGTGGGTTGAGGGTTGAGGGATTTTACAAATCGAGAAAGGGGCAGATAAACGGGGGGATGGGAACAGGAAGGAAAGCTGACCCAGAGCCAAATACTAGAGGAAACACTCAAACTTCACTACACTTCCGTGGAGCTGGAGGGCACATGCATCTCAGATGAACCCAAACCACTGTCCACAGGCTCAACACAAGAGTTCAAGGGAGTCTAGAGAAAAAAAAAAAAGATGTGATGACTGGATGCTCAAACAGAGCACAGAACAACTCTCGAGAGTCCAGATTCACGAAATCCATGGGACTCGACAGTCAACGGGACCTTGGCCCGCGCCTGCGCACGCGTCCTCCCCCGTCTCACGCCCACCAGTCAGGACAGACACACACGGGCAGCCTCACCTAGAGCGGGCGTCATGGCGGCCGCGGGCCCGGCGGGGTCCAGCTGGAATCCGCTCACCACGAACGGGGCGTCCGGGGCCGCACCGTCCGCCTTCAGGCTGGGCAGGCTGACGTTCTGGGCCAGGTAGTACTGGTAGAGCTCGGCCTCGGCGGGCGGGGGCAGGCCGCCCAGGCCCAGGTGGCGGCCGTGCTGGATCTGGGTCATGTTCTGCTGCAGCAGCAGCATGTTATGCATGTGCTTCTCGCTTGTCATGTGGATGCGCAGGTTCCGGGCCACGTTGGTCTCGTAGTCGCACACCTCACACCGCCAGGTGGGCTTGGTTTTTGGTTTGGTGGGCGAGGGGGCCCCGCAGGAGCTGCCCATGTTGGCCGCGGCGGCGGCTGCTGCAGCCGCGGCTGCGGCCGCCGCACCGGCTGTGTGGCTGAACACCTGCTCCCCCCCGCCGTTCTGCAGGTTCTGCATGTTGTTGAGATGCTTGTCGGACTGCATATGGATACTGAGGTTGCCTTTGGTCGTTGTGGAGTAGTTACACACCTCGCAGCGGAAAGGCTTGTAACCGCACGTGTAGCTCTCGCCTCGTGCCAGCCGGGGGTGGGGCTGCCCGCTCTTGCAGTAGACACAGGAGCCCCCCGGCTCCGGGTGCTTCTCCTTCATGTGCGCCTCCAGCGTCTGCTGGTACTTGTAGTGCCAGTTGCACTTGGGGCACTTGAGTGTCTTGCACGAGTTGCGAGAATGCATCATGGTCATGTGGCCGCCCAGCGAGCGGGAGGAGCCCAGGACCGTGTCGCATTTGGGGCACTCCACGCCGCTCCCCGAGGGGCACTCCCCCACCCCGAGCTCGCAGAGGGAGCCAGCGTGCTGGTGATGGGGGACGAAGCCCCCCTCGTCCCCCTCTGTGCTTTCATTTGGTTCTGATGCTGTGGCATTGTCTTTATTGGCACTTTCATCAGCAAAGTCCAGCCTCCTGCCGCCCTCTGCCACGTTGGCCCTGACGCCCTCACTGTTAAAGCTTAAACGATTCCTCCTGTTCGCACCATCAAAGACAACAAAGGAAGAAGCGGAATTAGAACTAGTAGAAGCTGCGCCCCTCGACAGGGTCTGGAGCACATTAGGCATTAAGGGGGAGTTAGAAATGCTTTGGTTTGAGAGAGCAAGGTCCTTTTTGCTGCTACTACCTGCCGCGGCCCCAGACTCCTCGGAGGGCCTGTCCTCCAGCTCGTCGTCCAGCTCACTTGGAAAGAGTCCTTTGCAGCCCTCATCCTCCTCTTCTTCCTCCTCATCGTCCTCCTCCTCTTCCTCTTCCTCCGCCTCCTCTTCCTCCTCTTCGTCCTCCACCTCCTCCTCGGCGGGCTCCGCCTTCTCGGAGAAGCACTCCGAATCACCCACTTCTTGCTTCTCTCCTTCCGCTGCCCCAGAGTCCTTGCCCTCTGAGGATTTGGTAGGACTGGAGGCCAGAGGCCCCAGGGGGACTGAGGTAATGGGGGTCTTCAGGACGGAGCTGGTGAGCCCGCCAAGGTTCAGGAGGGTGCTGGGGGTCAGGAGACCCGCCTGGGGCTGCTCGGGGCCGGCAGTGGGGCCGGCAGGGAGAGCCTCCTCCCCTTCCATTCGAATGCCACTGAATTTCCCATAAAAACTGTGTCCGGGGCCTATGAGGTTAGCGGTGGAAACTAAAGGGAGTTGAAAGTTTTTGTTTTTTGGTTCCAGAAAACTTACAAGGGGTTCCTTGTCTTTGCCGATCCCTTGGATGATGGCGGAGATGTTCTTATTGCTAAGAATCTTCCGCTCGTCTTCACTCAGGGTCATTCGATGGTCATGCACCGCGTGGGTCACAAACGAGCGGACGTACCCGAAGGAGAGCTTGCACAGGAAACACATCAGGATGGGTTTCCTCTTGCCATAGAGCACGAAGCCATCGAATTTGGACAGGTCCACGTTGTTGGGAGCATCTTTGGATACGCAGGAGCTTTTGGCAGAGCCGTCACTGTTCAGGTAATCCTTGTTGCTTTTGTGTCGCACATCGAATACGCGGAAGCTGTGCAGGACGGGGCTGAGCCCCGCCAGGGCTGAGGTATTCGGGAAAGCCTGGTCTGGGCCCTCAAACCACTTCCCGAAGGATGAGGCTATGTGGAAAGTGTTGATGATCTGGGGGTAGACGGGTGCCGCACAGGAAGGGTCCCCTGGCTTGCCCCCCGGGGCGGCCGCGGCAGAGGGGAGAGAGTTCAGGAAGAGCGACGGGAGAGGCCCGCCGCCGCCCACGCCCCCGCCCTGGGTCAGCTGGCTCAGACTCTCGACGATGTACGCCGAGCCATCGGGCTGGAACACGATCTCCCCGGCCAGGTTCTCCACGTCGCTCTCCTCGTCCCCCTCCTCGCTGCTGTCGCTCCCGCTCTCCTCTCTCAGGGGCGGGGGCGGCGGCGGCGGCGGCGGCGGGGGGCGGGCGCCGGGGCAGTGGTGCTCCATGTAGGTCTGGAGGCTGGCGAAGGAGGCCGAGCACTCGTTGCAGCTGACCTCCTTGCCCGCGGCGGCGGCGGCGGGCTCAGCGGCGGGCCCAGCCGGGGCGGCGGTGCTCTCCGCGAGGCGCTCATTGAAGGGGGCCCTCAGGCCGTCCAGGGGCCCGTGGCTCTCGCTTGTGGGCTGCTCCATGCTACTGGGTTTGTCGGGGAGGTGGGTGCTGTTGAGTTCAGTCCATTGCTGGTGCTGAGGGATACCGCACCCATTGTCCTTCCCCGAGACGACGGGCGAGTCACAGCCTTCCATGGTAAGGCCTGCGTGGAGCTTTCATTGCACCCAGTACGGATTGGACCTGAAGGGCGGAGGCAAGGGGGAGAGGAGGGAGAGAGGGGGGAAGAGAGAGAGAAAGGAAAGAGGTTAGGAGGGCCGAGGCTAAGGCCCTGCACAGAGCACTCTGCCCCGGCAGGCTTCTGTCTTCCACACCCACAACAGAGACGGCGGGGCAGCGGGACCCCGGGCCGTCGCCCCACCCCGTCCAGGCTCAGCGGGCCAACGGTGCCCCTGGGTGTCACAGGAGGGGGGGGCGGGCAAAGGGGCATCAGGAGAAGCCCTTTCTGTCTTCAGACTGTCAGCTGCTGCACCCCTAGAGAGCAGTTTTAATTTTGGTTCTTTGCAAGCACAGCGTTAAAGAGTCAGAGCCCAGCGATCAGGCAGGGGGCAGGAGGAGGATTGTTATCCACTTGCTGGGACACAGAACGGTGGCCCCACCACATACAGATGGCAACACAAAGCCACCCCTGTTGCCCCCACTGTCTGTGGGCCAGGGGAACACCTGGGACAGACAGACAGACAGGAGAAAGACAACTTTGCAGCCCTAGAGAAAGGATGATGAACCTGGGCGGCGACATGCCATTTGATTTAGAAGTGAAGTTGTGCCCTTGCTCTTACTGACCACATTTTTAGTTTGAGAAATTCACGGAGAAGTGTTTGAGGGCTGCAGGGGTCAAGGGCAAGTGTGCAGGCCTGGGCGAGCTCTGTGAAGCCCCTCAAAGGACCCACGGCTGCATTCACCCTGTCCCAGTCTTGAAAACACCATCTCATTTTACAAGCGGTAAAACTGAGGCCCTAGATCTGAAAATGACTCCAGTGCTACCAGGACACTGAGAAAGGTGGCATTTCCAATTCCCATCTCCTCCCCACAATCCACAGAACACTGTTGCTTATAACTCAGCTGGCTTCAGGCTCAAAATACGGAAGTGCAAAACAAGAGCGTGATGTTTCTAGGAAGATCCACCCAGACTCTCAGTGGGCTGAGTCCGCCGCCAGCAGGGAGAATATCTCCCAGCCTGGATGGAGCACTTTCACCATTGCCTGGGTGGGTTCTGCTGTCAACGATCTCACAGCGAGCGGAGATGGCAGCTGGGCTCCGCCAGCCCCAGTTCCACACCTGCCTCTTACTTATTAGTCGTTACCCAAGCAGCTGTCCTTCAGCCCTGGGGCTTTTCCGTTTCCGACTCCAAAGTGCCACCGAGCTCAATCTGCCCTCTGAGACCTCACGTCCCTGGGGAGGGAGACATTAGATCGCTTGCCTCTGCTCTGCTCCTGTGGCAACAACATCACAGGAGTGTTTCTCCCGTCTGGCCCCGCTCCTACAGGCGACTCAGTGCCTCGAAAGGTTTTCAGAGTGCTCACTGTGAATCCCAGGCCACCCTCCCCACCACGCCTCCTTCCTGGAGAACACTTGGCTGCTTCTCCACCCACCATCTCATTCACACACAGTGGATGAAGGTTTTGGCTGGGTTTGTTCCCCCCAGCCCCCACTTCCATCTTCCCATTCTTTTTTTCATTGCTTGATTCTCAACTGCACAGTGAGCCAATAGCTCCCTCTCGGGAAAAGATGGGGAAAGCAGGTTTATCAGAAGTTTCAGGAGAAACAACTTTTTGGAAGAATGTGTCATGTTTTGTTTGTAACACACAAGCACGCGCATGCCTACACACCAGCTCTCAGCTTATAACCTCAAATTCCATTACAACAAAGTTTCGTGTGCCTTAGAAAAGATATATTGATTTTAAACAAAGACGACTATACTAAACCAAACCAAACAGCAAATGCGATGAGACATTCTCACAAGGCTCTGTTGGGATACAGGTGAGAATCCAGGGTGGCTCTTCCCTAAGGACAGTGTGATTGGCTGGATGACATCTGATTGACAATTTGGGCCAAAAAGGTTGGCAGGCCTAAAGGGGCGGGAGGGTTAACAGCCCGACTGTAAAATCAATGTCATAAATGCTTGGTAAGTTACAGGAACATGCGGGAAGGGGAGGCCACGATTGATAAAGGAGAACAGCTTTGATGCTTCACCAGGGACTTGCGTATTGACAGCAAAGCCAATCTCTTCTCCATCCTGGACTGGGCTGAGAAACCTGCAAAGCGTTTACCAATTAATTGGTGGGCTTTTCTTGCTCTGCTCTCTTCTTCCTCCTCCTCCTCCTCCATAAATCATCTGGTTAAGGGACTGGGACTTTTAAAAAGTCACCCAACTTTGTTTTCTATTCCTCAGCAAAAGGTGTCAAGAAAAGATGACCTTGTGGGCAAAGACAAATACCCTGCAGCGGGGTCACTTGCCCCATGAGGGGGCACACATAGGGGATCCCTCATTCGCAAGGGGGCAACAGCCCACTGAGATACTGGTGGGAAAGAAGGAGCCTGCTCCGGATCTCAAGCACCTGCTCTGAGCTTCCTGTCAGTGCCTGCTGGCCACCTTGCTAAGCCAAGTGTGGTTCAGGGCCAAAGAGCCTGTCTTCGCCAGGGAGCCTGTGAGAAATGCAGGCTCTCTACCCTACCCCAGATCAGAATCTGCATTTTCAATACTGTCCCCAGGGGTTGTGCATTACTAAAGCTTGAGTGAGACACTCTGCTTTAGGACAGATTGCTGCTCCTCTGTGCTTGGAGCCTATGCTGCCAGGTAACCAAGCAGGATCGGTCTTGGGCTCACTCACCAGTCCCTGGGAGGTAAAGAGATGGGGAGGCCAGGAGGGGACCAGAGCACAAAGATGCAGGAATCTCTTAATGCTGCCCCACCTCAGGACATCAGGCCCTCTCCCACCCTCCCATCCAGCCAGCAGTTCCTTTCGCTCTGTTTATCAGCCAGTCAATAAGAAAAAGGTAGTTCTTACTTAAGGAGGCAGAAGTCAACTCGAGGTCGATCAGCACTCTGTCTGTAAACATGGTTTCCCGTAAAATCAATGATCTTCAGTTATAGAGGGCAGCCTGGGAACCCAGCGGGTCCCCGTGCTCTTACAGGCAGCCCCCCACCCTGGCTCTGCACCCCTTCCTCATCCTTCGGTATGGCTGGGGCTGGCTCACACACCATAAACCCTTACCCCTTCTGGCCACCTGCTCCTCTCCAGCCATTTGCACCCTTGAATCCCCTTTAAACACAAGACCACCAGTGTTGGACTCAGCATGGGTTGTTTTTTTTTTTCCAGTGGTGGTGGTTTTAACAATTCAGTTAGATTTCAACAGAGCACATCTCTTCAGTAAGAGCGTTAAAATGAAGAGACAGGAGTAACCTAGCACTCACGCACTCTCTTTGCTGAGCGCCTTCCTCTGCCATTTGAAAAGTCCTCTTGTGGAGAAAAGTTCTAACATTTTCATCAGGAACCCCTCCTCCATTCTTGCTCCTCTCACGGGGTACAGTTTCCTCGAACCTACCTGTAAAACCCCTGCATCTTTGCCAGTCTCAGTCTTTATTTTTCAAAGACGGTTAAAAAACGGTAAGTCTCCACCCTGTTATCCCGGGGCCCCCCATTAACAAAGTCATCCATCTCCCTCTTTCAACTGAGAAGACGTGATGTGACAGCTTTATCACTCTCCCTTAAGGAGACAGGCCAGGGCTCCATGCAACAGTTACAGGGAAGCTGGTGAAGTTACAGGGGGTGCAGTTATGAGGAAGGGGAGGGGGCTCTGCTGTTGCTCCAGCTCCTGGAGAATTAAACACCAATAGTCACACTGTGTAATTTTAAATTGTTAATTAGCACAGGGTTAATTAGGCGGTCCTTTCACAAGAGGCTGTTTGGCAGAAAACCAAGAAAGGAAACAAAGGGGGGAAGAAAAGAAAAACAGAGAGTAGAGATGGGAGAAACTGTTGCCTCCGTGAATAACCCATGTAGCATCACCAGAGAGAAGTGAATGGGCGGGCTCCCGGGGGGGGGTCCCTGCTCTGCTGGAGGGGACGTCAGTGAGCACCACCTTCCTGAAGGCAATCTGGCACTGGGTGTCAAAAACCTCAAAAGAGCGCATGCCCTTTGACTCAGCAATTCCCCCATTCCAGGAAACAATCCAAGATACGCACAGAGATAGAAGATTATCCATCACAATGTTTGTAACAGAAAAAAAAAAAAAAAAGATGGCAATAATCTGGAGAAACAAGGTATTTTCTAAATTACAGTGCATAGCATTCCATAGGATGTTATAAAATATCACTTCTAAAAGAAACTATTTACGGGGTGGGTGGGGAAATAATCACACAGGATGCTGAGTGAACAAAGCCTATATAGGTTCTGCATGTGGAAATACATGAGATTTACGTCAAAAAAATTTACAGAGGTAATTGCTAGGGGATGAGGTTATAGGCAACTTCATGTCCTCCTCTGCACCTTTTTTTCCCAAAGCTTTTTAAAAATGAAACCCATCTGAAGGGAAGCCATCACTTCTTGAGTGTTGCATCATGGTAAGGCCTGTGGGTCCAACACCACCAGGATACTTATGACATTCCATAAGATGGGTGCTATTTTTAGCCCATTTTGAGGCTGGGAAAGCTGAGTTTGCTTGACCTAAATAACAAATGACATAACGTTTGTCAAATAACAAATGAAAGCCTAAATGACAAAACAATAAACTGGCTGTACAGCCTGTGTTCTTAGCCATCCTACTATGTTTTCTTGTCTTTTTTTAGTTATTTCTCTCTCTTTTTTTTTTGTCCCATCATGTGGCACTCGGAATCTTAGTTCCCCATCCAGGGATCTAACCTGTACCCCTTGCACTGGGAATGCAAAGCCTAACCACTGGACCACCGGTGAAGTCCCATCTTCTCTGTTTTACTTTAATGTCTGTTTCTCAAAGAGAACTTCAGAACATCTGACAGTCGCATTCAATCTTTAGGTACCAGGATCTGTTCTAAGATCATGGGCTATCACGATGACTATGTAAAGAAACACTACCAGTTCATAGACACATTCTTCCCTCTTTTTTTAAACTTGGGAGTGATAGAGGAGAGGAGAGTTCAAAATGGACTCTCTTACTTGGATATCTTCACACAGTAAAGAAGGGATAAAAGGCCCATTATCTTGACTTCTTTCAAGGGAAAAAAAAAAAGGCAGTTCCAGAAACTATAGATCAAAAAATGTATTCATCCATTAACTCAGCATTTACTGTCCACTTATTATGTGTCAGATGCTAGAGAATCAACAATAGGAATCAGCTTACATTCTTGTGGGGAAAGACTGCAAACAAATAAATATAATGTCAAATGGTGAAAAAGCACTCATAAGTAATATAAAGCAAGAGAAAGGGGAAGAAGATGTGTATCATTCTGGATAAAGTATATATATTAGATTTAAAAGGATGTGTTGTGGACTATATACTGCAAGTTCCTCACAGTTTTAGAAGAGAGTTGACAGTTGTTGAATAGCATCTGGGGGAGGAAAGGTCCTGAGGAATCAGCAACTAGCGGTAGGTTCAGTAAGAAAATTCACATAAAATAAACTGAAAAATACCTTCACTTAGACTCAACGATCTGAGGGACGCAGTAGAGGGTACTTTTTAATTTTAATAACGTATCCCAAAGTTTATCATTTCTGTGTATCTAGGGGAGCAAAATGTCTTTCAGATAATAAAGTCTGCCTACTCTTATAGCTGGAGGATGTCATTACCTAAAGTATCCACTCAAAGGTCAAAGCGTCTAGGGACATGCTTTAAAATTCTGCCTTATCCCTGGTTCCTTTCACTTAAATCAACAACTTTAGGGGTGGACAAGACCAAGCACATACATCAGTTGAGGGGACTAATGTACTAAATGGTGGAATCAAGACTGTTTTAAAAAAAAAATCTTGGTAAGTTGGAACAACAGACTGAAACAAACAAGATGAAATTTTAAAAGGAGAAATAGGAAGCCTTGTATTTAAGTTCAAGCAAGCAGTAAAACCAACAGGGAATGAAAGAGACTTGGATTAACAGGAGTTCATGCAAAAAAACCCAAAAAACGTACCTGGAGGTGTTCCTTCACTACAAATTCAGAGGCAGCCTAAAGCTGACACAATGGCCAACGATGTAGATATGACCTCTGGGCTACAGGGGTGCCTCTGTCTGTTCCAACTAAGCAGAATCACGGCCCTCTTGTTTTCTCTATCTGCATGAAGAGTGTTATGAGCCATGTGGAGGAATCTGGTAAGAGGTGTACTGACTAATGAATGGCTGACCACGATCAGCTCAAGAGCAAAAAAAAAAAAAATTGAGGTTCCCATTGCAGGGCAAGACAACCATCTTCAACCACGTGAAGCCCTGCCTGCCACATACGATGAGGATTAGTTGTGCGTCTTCTACTGAGCTGTAGGGCTTAACTAGGAGTAAATGAGGGGCAATTTATTTAAAAATTAGAGTTCAATATAAACAAAAATCTTTCTCTGGATTAATTAGAGTTCCCAAGTGGAATGCTGACCCTGGTTTCATGCGTGGAGAAGCACATTTTGCTATGGCCAGGAGGTTCCACATCAGGCAGACTCTTGGGTCCTTTGAAAGGTGAAGATTCTATTCATTCCTGGTGATCCACTGGGTTATTCAGTCAGCTTTATCAGCTTTAACCTCCTCTGTGATCCCACAGTTTTGCATATGGCGACACATTGCAATTCTAGAGTTATCACACTCCTGTAATGATATGTTGACTTGTCCATTTCTGCCATGAGGCTGTGAGCAGTTGGAGAGCAAGTTCCATGTCTCATTTATCTCTATATCTTCCACACCCATGATGTAACAGGTGCTTAATAAAACCATGGGGAAAATTAACATATTGGGAGAAATGATAACACTTTGAGAAAGAAAAAAAAAATAGATGATCCCTGGACACATTCCTTCTTTTCCTCTAAGCTGAAGAAATGTCTGGTGTAACGCTTCTCCTCTAAATGGAAGCAGGTCTCCTTGGAGAGCTGGCCAGTTTTAGGGCTGGGGCAAGGAGAGCACAAGATGCGTGTGGAGCACCTTTCTGAGCCAAGACATAAGGAAGTGCTCTAGGAATGAATGAAGAGAGCGCCCAAAGGCCCAGGAGCTTCTGCAAAGGCTCTCACCTGCCCAAGCCTGGGCCAATTTCAGCAAGAAAGTTACATGAGAATAAAGGATTACAACCCAATATATAAAATTAGAATTCATGATTCCATACTTTGATAATTTTTTTTTTAAATGTAGCAGAAGGGAGAGTTCTTGCTTAGGGTGGAAATCCCACTAACAAAGACAGAGGGAAAATCCCACTAACAAAGACTAACAAAGACAAAGTTAGAACAATACCATCTGGTAACCATCATCATAGTAGTAACCCATTCAGGAAAGAATCAATGGATACTAAAAGCAGTGGGTGAAAGTTTGAGTAGTTACAGAATATTTACAGTCTCAAAGTATCTCCCCACAAGACACTTATTAACTACAGAAGGAAAAAACAGTGACTTTACAGTGGAGAAACATGGCAGCACCACCTCCCTTCACCATGTGGTCGAACTGAGGATCACCAGTAATGAGACAAGTGGCCATCCTGTGCCTCCTGAGAGGATGTACTAAGAAGAACATGACATCCCTTCCGTGACATGCCTGCCAAAAATGCAAACCCAAGTCTAATCATGAGAAAACAGCAGGCAAATCCAAACTGGGGACCGTCTAGTGGCCTAGGCTCTTCAGAAATGTCAGTGTTAGGAGGCAGAAAGACATACTGTTTCGGGTTAAAGAGTTAGACCAAAGAGACCAACCAATGAACAAAACACAGAATCTGGACTTTTCCCAAATAAAGGGCACAATTGGGACAACTTGCAAAATCTGATTAAGGTCTGTAGATTGGGAAATAGTGGTAGATGAATGTTAAGTTCCTAATTTTGATAACTGCAGTGTGGTTATATAAAGAGGATAGTAAAGGGGCCATGCTGTCTCCATTTTCAAACTGCTTAGAAAATACATGTGTGAGAGTGCGTCTCTGTGCAGACATGCATGAAGACAAACATACAGATAGAAGGGAGAAAGTGCTATTAATAACATGGAAGAGGTCTGGATGAAATATATGTGAGAATTCTCTATTCTATTCTTATAACTTTCTTGTACATCTGAACTTACGTTAAATGAAAAAGAAAAAAAAATTGTCCAGTGTGGGAACTCTATGTGTTGAATCTCCTAAAATCCCTATAAACAGCCAACCCAGCCTGATCCTCCACCCTTATCTTCATCTGAAATCCATTCCTGGCACAGCTTCATGACAGGAAGGAGGCTTCAACAGGGAGGTGCAGACAGACAGACAGAGAAAATGGGTCTTCCCTTTCTTCAGCTGAAAGGTTCTAGATAGAACTCCCTGGCTGGAGAAGACAAACGGCCATTCTAATTCAGGCAGGATTTCAAGTAACACATGCTGAAAGCTATTTACTGTGGCATCCTGATTCAAGACAGATTTCCCTAACCTGGTGAAGAGCAATTCTAAATATAATGGCAAGGATAGCCACCACGGAAAGCAAGAAATCCAGCAACCTACAGAGAGTGGGCCTTGCTCAATCTAGACTAAAACATATTAGCAAAATACACAATGATGAACGAACTATCCCCACGGTCTAAAAAAAAAAGAAGAGAGAGAGAGAGAGGGCCAAGGGCAAGCTAGGTTTAGAAATAACTAGAAACCTCATTCAAGGGGCAAAGAAATAATACGCTCAACTGTTTAACCTGGAATCCACTGAAGAATCATATCCAGTTCCATTCTGTGCTTTACACAACAGTATTTGTATATTGCTGCTACGTGTAAGTCAGTAAGTGTTAAACCATAAATAGGCGAGATTCCGTCCTCTAGGTAGCTATTTCCCTGTAGCCTTGAGAATCATTCTGTAACTATGGCGAGATGAGGGAGCACACACGTGCTGAAACAGGTCTCCTGTGTTGCGCAGGAGGACCACTGCCCGGAAGGCCCAGAGAATCGTCCAGGCCCTGGGCTTCATGTTTGCTAATAACTGCATCTGTGCTCTTTCCAGCGTGAACATAAATCAGCCTGCAAGTGAAAACTGCTAGCTCAGGCCATTCTGCAGGGAATCCACAACTACCGCGATATCTGGCTCTGGCGGAGTCACGCAGGGGAGGAGGAAAAGAGTCCCAGGATCCGAGGCAGAGCCAGGTCTAACAGGCCAGACTCTGGGTGTCAGGAGAGAGGAGCTGGTATTTACCGGAACAGATTTGTTACTACGTATGCAGACCCACCCAAAGTTCAAAAATGACCAAACCCATAATACAGTAATGAAAAGTGAAACCACTCAGTTTTTTACTAATTCTTTGTTTTTCTTTAAAAAAAAGGCGGGGGAGGCAGAATTTGGGGCAATTTAACCAGCTGTATGAATATTCGTATCCAACATTTAGGTACTTCCTTCAGTGTCTACCCTGAGACCTCTCCCCCATATCCTGAGAACAATGGGCCAGCATCCTTGTCCATCACTGGCCTGAATGGTTCTCTCCTGACCTGAATTTATCCACCATAATGCATGGATCGCCCTCCCAGATGTGAAGCAGCCCCTCCTTCCAGCAAATGCAGTCCCTTGAACTTCCCACTTGGATCACCTGCCCCTCCTACAGGCAAGGAGGTACCTCTTCCCCTCCATCCTCGCCGAACCCCCAGTGCTTTCTCTGCTGAACTGAATACCTTCCCCACCGTGAACAACTACTTCAATGTCTTCTGTGCCAGCACCCGAAACTTTTCAGCTCCAATTTCCTAAAAATTCATCTCGAAAGATCCCATTTCTGATCTCTCCGTTTCTCCTATTGGGCTGTGGAGCAAACGTTAGGAAATGATGTAAAATGTACCATCTGGCCTGTTAAGAGTTTCAATCTGGCATTTCATGATGTTAAGACTTATTTTAAATAATGTCTTCTGACTAAAGCAGTATAAAGACACTATTTTTAAAAATTTGGAGTATCTGTAGAAAAACTCAATACCTGAAATAAAAACCACCTATAATATCACTGGTCAGAGAGCCACTGGGAGGTATGAAGTTTTTAGGTTTTTCTCCTTCTTCATGTCTATAGTTATAGATCTTTACCAACCTTAGATCACACTACTCCTTAAGTGGAATGCCCCTTTAACTTAATTTAGGCTTTGAAGTGTTCTCAGAACATGAAATATTCTTCATAGGTAGAATTAACGGCTACAAAGATATTACATCCTATGGACACAGCATAATTCACTAAACTCTATTACTGGACATTTAAGCAATCCCTAATATTTTGCTCTTAACGCTGCACAGCAATAAACTCACAAATTTTTCTGCACATATAATAACAAAATAATAAAAATAAGCAGTAGCTCAATTACTACCCACTTAGTAGGGCCAGGCGGACATGGTTCTAAGAACTTTTTAAAAAGACATTATTTCTTTCGATCCTTTCAACAGCCCATTTTACAGATGAGGAAATTGAGGCCTAGAGGGTTAAATGTTAATACCTTATACAAGTCAGATACTACCAAAGTCAACCTTTGAAACCATAAGTCTTCCTTCCTACTTTAAAACCTAGGCTTTCACATTCCATCTCTATTTCCGTGGGACATATTTCTGGAAGTGTAACTGCTGGCTCAAAAGCTAGGAATATTTCAGGCTGCCTGGCATAGGCCAAGCGGCCCTCTAGGAAAGCCTTTCCAACACATGCTCACTGGCACAAGAGCCTCAATTTTCCTGCACCCTCATCAATAGTGGGTATTATTTTGCTTTAAAAAAAAAAAAAAGTTGTCAATTTGGCAGGCAAGAAATGGCATCTCATTCTCACTTCCATTTTTTGCCAGTAAGATAGAACCCGTCTGCAATACTTACTGGCTATTTCTTTTGTAAACTGCACGACGGCAGGGGTGTGTTGTCCCTTCCATGACAATTATTAAGAGGGCTTCACAGGGTTTTACTGGCCAATCCCCCTCCCACTTGACAGGCTACCACATTCCACTCCCACGTAAGCTTCTGAATGGGAACCTGACTGTTCACATCATCAGGCACATGATGCTGCTCTGTCCTTCCCTAGGGGCTCAACTCCTTTCAACAAGTGGACTGTGTCCACGGCCTCACTTTACCATCACCAGTCTTCTAAAGCCAGGTGACTCCGCCAGCTCTATGTGCTTACAGAGAGCTAGACCACGTCACATTAGCAGTTCTCAAGCTTTGCTGCGCAGCAGACCCCACCGTAGACGCAAGGGAAGATACACACAGATGCCAGTCCCCAACCCGACCCCAGAACACAGGCTCAGGCTCTCTGGAGGAGGTGCTAGACACTGTTTCTGTGGGAAGGGGTGTTAGAAGGCTCCATGTCTCCAAGATGCAGCTTCCTCTCCAAGGTCACCAATGCTCTTCTCAGAATGGCCAACGGCTCTTCCTCTTTTCCTCTCATCTTTTTCCATCTCCCCTGCATTAAGAACTGCTGACTGCCCCCTTGCAATCTTTTCCCCGCCTCGCTTCTCTGACATGGCTTTCTGGCTTTCCTCCTACCTGTCTAACCATATGTGGGTGCCCTTTTCCAGTTCCTTGATAAAATGCCCTACTATGTTAACCCCCAGAAATCTCTCCTCTCTGTTCTATAGAATTAACCAGCATCGTACTTCACCACCTCCCTTGGTTCTCTGCTCTTATCTCTGTACATCAACTACCTTAACTACTTCTGTGGTTTCAATTACTGAAATTATGAGTTGACTCGCAAAGCAAAAATCTCCATTCCTGACTTATCACCTGAATGTGCATCTCATACTTTCAGTAGACCACAAGACGTCTGTAAGCGGCTGGCCTCCCATCACGCCACACTTGGCGTGGCTCAACATGTCCAAGCAGAACTGCCCCTCGCTGACTGCCCTGGGCTCTCTGGATGGAACTCTTGGTACCATCTTCAATTCCAGAAAACAGAAAGGGAAGATCAATCCTAGCCTTCTCACTGTCATCTTCACCCAGTGCCTTTCCCAAAGACAGCTGCCAAAATATTCAAACAGATGCTCCCCAGACTGGTTTTAACACACTCTAAAATCGACCCCACACTACCAATCAGTTAGCTGTCACTTCCCCAACAGCAGAGTCTCAACCCCATCAACACATTCTTGCCTCCATTTCTGCAGCCCCACACCCTGTGGATGGCCTCTCTCTTCCTCAACATTCATCTGAACCTTGGATGTCCCTTAAAAAGCACAAGCTCCAGTTCCACAGAGGCGATAAAACTCCCCTCCTATCATTCAAATTGCAGTCACAAAATTAAAAGACGCATGCTCCTTGGAAGAAAAGCTATGACAAACCTAGAGAGTGTAATAAAAAGCAGAGACATGACTTTGCCAACAAAGGTTCACATAGTCAAAGCTATGGTTTTTTCTGATAGTTGTCAATGGATGTGAGAGTCAGACCGTAAAGATGGCTGGGCACCAAAGAATTGATGCTTTCAAATTGTGGTGCTAGAGTAAGACTCTGGAGAGTCCCTTGGACAGTAAGGAGATCAAACCAATCAATCCTAAAGGAAATCAACCCTGAATATCCACTGGAAGGACTGATGCTGATGCTGAAGCCCCAGTACTCTGGCCACTTAAATGGAAGAATGGACTCACTGGCAAAGACTCTGATGCTGGGAAAGACTTAGGGCAGAAGGGGAAGGGGGCGACAGAGGACAAGACGGTTGGATGGCATCATCAACACCATGGATATGAGTTGGAGCAAACTTGGGGAGATAGTGAAGGACAGGGAAGGCTGGCATGCTGAAGTCCATGGGGGTTGCAGAGTCAGGCACGACTTAAGTGACTGAATAACAACAAATCACTCAAACCCACCAAACTATTTCTCCTCACTGAACTCCAACAGTAATCACTACCACACTGACACTAAAACAATTTATCCTTGTACCACCTGGGTTACTTTTATCTCTACCAATGGATTATAAGCTGCTTGAAGGCGGAAATCAGCATATAATTCTGTTCATCTCCCAGCACAGTGCTAAGCAGGTGTATGAACCAAAAACTTGATTAAGAGCACTCTCTCTGAGACATCTCAAATAATATTAGTGGGAAAGTGCTGATCTCAACATTACTTACCATTGACCACCAAAGACCCATTCCTCCTAATTTGGAGGCTCAGGTGTGACACCTGAGTATTTTAGTATTTTGTGGTTTATTATTTCCTGTTCCAAAAAATCTGGAAGATTTTGAAGTCTACAGGGGAAGCCCTCATTCCAGTCATCCTAAATAAGACTGGTCAAGGAGTCAGAAATCCAGGAAGCCAAGCAAATCCCTAAATATCTGGGTTTGGGGGGCAGAGTGAGAGGAAATCAGGTAGGGACAAAGTTTTTTCCTTGTGGAAAGAGCTATAAAGCCATCTATGCTCTTGCGTAAAAGAGGACCCATGAGTCCACTGGTTCCTGAATTCTTATGAACTAGTCATTGGTCAGCAGAACTTTTAATCTGAGTCACAGGAGAAACTGCAGGGGTTCAAGGCTGCACAGACGCAAGAGAAACTGACTTGGGCAGATTCTTTGTTTGCACGTGCTGTTTCTGGGACGCAAGCAGAAGCAGCCATGGGCCTCGAGCTTTCTTCTCCACAGATCTAATCTGTGAGAACAAAAGAATAACCTGTGAGCTGCCTTTCTCTGGTCCTGCAGCAGCACCTGGGAAACCCCATCCGGCCTTCCCAGTAGAGAAACTTCTGGTCTCCACAAGCTCCACCACCAGACATGGTCATGCTGGGATGGTCAGGAAGCCAGGCAAGGGTGAGGTGAGAGGTGGCCTTGGGGAAGGAATGCCCCACTCAACGTGCATCTCCAAAATGACTCTTTGAAAAAGGAGTGTGTTTTCCTGTCAGCAGGAAGAAAGCCACATGGCGGGCTCCCCATCGGCAGCATGCTCTGGCACAAGGCTCCGGAGTTGGCACCAGGACAAAACAAACAAGGGTTGCCCTTCACAGGCTCATTAATGGGGCAACACACACAAACAGGGCCTCTCACCAGTGGAGGCACAGCGCGGTCTTCAGATCTTCCCTGGCTCGTTAGCATAAACAGCTTTTCAAGCAGCAGGGAGCAAGAGGCACCACTAAATGGAGCAGGGATAGAGGCTGTCCGGCCCAGCCACTGGCGATCCCTTTCCTTACGACCAACTGGACAGGCAGCCATGGTGACCCTGGCGGACTTCAAGACGGACCGAAGAGGGTACGGATTCTGTTTGCCCTCTGAGGGTGTGTGAAGAACTTCCAAACTCTGAAGCTTAAAACCCAACTAGGTGTTGGGTTGGCGGGGTGTGTGGGTGGCGGGGGTAGGAGTAGTGAAACTGATTTGTGTGCCCTACTCTTCATAGCCCCTTCTCCATCCCAAGTGGTAATCAGAAAGCCAATTATTTGCACCATTACTTTTAATCAAGAAAAACAGATTGAGACATATTTACCACTAGCCACTTCAAAGAGTGGCCCTGGGAATTAGGCAAATCAACAAAGGAAAATTCCTTCTTCATACGTAAGGGTCCAAGAGCCTGCACTGCCTTAGCCTTCCAGAAGCCACCTGAAGAACCCAGCAACAGTGGGTAACAATGACACCCTCCCAAGCTCAGCACAAGTGGCCCAGGTGGTCTTTCTCTTCTCACGGCTCCGGATGCTGCTCTTGGGTCAATGGCTGCTGTGAAGAATTACTGAGGCCACGTTAAATAGGACGTGGCTTAATCATGCTGGAAAGTCTCTTATCCAGCCACTAATAAGACCAAACAATTGAGTTTCGGAATGAGTGTGGTTATGTATTTTTCCTTAATGGCTTCCTGAACACCCTGGTCAGGTCTGATCCCTGGCAGGGAATTGCCAGTTCAAGTCATAAAAAGTGATCAATGTAGATCAAGACCTTGTGCTAAGTGTCTGAGATGAGAGGATAGAAATAGATCTGTACAACAAAATTCTGTAAAGCAATTATCCTTCAATTAAAAAATAATTTTTAAAAAATCTTAAGAAAAAGAAATATATCTATACAAACACATAGACACATGAAAAATGCATGCTGACATCAAGAACTTCAGCATCCTTCTGAAGGGATACCCACTGTCCTCTCCCCCCTAGAACTTGGGTCGCCCCCTCAAAACTTCCAGCCAGCAGCCCCAATCCTGGGCAGTGCCAGAAAAAAGTTGACAAAAACTGTTCCCGCAGCTCCAGAGGCCCCAGCGTTAAGCCATGCTGAGATGGGGGTACCCAACCTGGCTGGTTAACGGGGCCCATCTCTTAGGCCACGATAATGAAGAGGCTCCTGGGGTTCTGGCCTTGGTGCTCTTAGCTTTAAACCCCTGTGAATCATGCGTAGCCAAAAACTCGCTGGCTGCTCTAACGATTTTTATCCGTTCACACAACAGATGTTCACTGAGTGCCTACAATATGCACAGCGGCCCTCTTATCAATACAGACTCCCAGCTAGCTTGCTCTCATTAGAGGCCAGAAATGCAAAATAAGAACCTGGACAGTGGTAAGCATCCAGGTGGGGCCCTAGCACGAGGAGGCACAGAACTTCACGTGCTGCCGGATTCACGGTACCAACAATTATCTGGGTTGCCACCGCTCCCCACATTCCTGAGCTTTCCTGCTCTAAGGCCAGAATCTGTCCTTCTACGAACCAGAGGTGGCCTGTGACGACCTCTGATGTCCACTGCATTTAAAAACATGGTTCAACGACTGCAACACATGGCTGGGCAAGTTGTGCGACTGGCCTGAGCCCCATGGTGCTGGCGACACCACAGCCCGTCCCCACACCCCTGCCACGCCCCCCAGCCCTGCTCATCTCTCCCAAGGGTCTCATCTTCAACCCACATGAGAGTCAGGAACCTAAAAGGAGTCAGATTCCTAAAGGAAACTTACGGATGTCTGAGATTTCCTAATGACCCAGGAGGAAAGCATGCTGTCCCCCAAACAACGTATGAAAAACTGCCAGAAGCACTGAACCGGCCTTCACACAAGCACTGCTTCTCCTTGGATACTTGGGTTCACCATCCCCAAGCCTTACCCGGAGGTGTTAGGGCTGGCCTGTCCCACACTTCTGCTTCCACATGATCAAGCCATGCCCTTCAATAGACCCTCCTTCTTCTTGTTCATGACACAGTCCTGGGAGTTTCAGAGAATAACACAGAGGTGGGGAGTCTGGTTCTTAATGCACTTATAATTGAAGCAGAAGGTCTAGGAATTAAAATAAACCAGCTCTGAGAAGCCTATTCACCAAACTTAACTTAGCTGAGTTGTCGGCCACCTCTCCCCAACCCCCCTTGCAACCATCTGGTTTCCTGTCACAGGTTAGTGGGAGAAACTGAAATTTTTGTAATTCATCTGGTGTTTGTCTGGGGTGGGAGGTGGGCTGGGGAGAAAGAAAAGTGAAAGCCCCCTCCGTCATTTGCGTCCCTCTTACAGCGGTTCTGCTGACCTCACCTGGAGGGCAGGCCAAACCTATGCACGATTCTGAACCATCCACACATGAAGCGTGGGGGCCAGAGTTCAGGGGAAGAAGGGAGAAGAAAAGGACCAGGAATCTTCTTCCTTTTCTTTTATTTGAG
Source organism: Antilocapra americana (assembly GCA_007570785.1). NCBI lineage: Eukaryota > Metazoa > Chordata > Mammalia > Artiodactyla > Antilocapridae > Antilocapra > Antilocapra americana. The sequence continues at coordinate 3,892,124 of ML664203.1, forward strand.
GGATTCTTTCCTAAGCATTCACTCCCTGGCCTTCTGCCTCCGGGATGGAAAGTGTTACTCAGCTGCAAGGCCTCTTGCTAATTGTGGGTTTTTATTTTTATTTCCTATTACCCTCTCGCACGCCTGATGAGATTATTTTACCGGAACTGACACAGCTGGAAGCAGCAGGCATACGTGGAGCCTCTGAGGAGGTGATGCAATTTCATTTTCATTGATCAGAAATCAGCAGGGCAGTAAGTGATGGGAAATTCCATTAGAAGAAAACTTGCAAGCCATGAGCCTCAACTTTCTCGCCACACCCAGGACCCCTCACCCAAGGGTCTCACCTTCCCTCTGGACTAGGTATGCATGGAGCAGAGGCTTGGAAGCATCTCCTCTGTGTGGGGATGAAAGAATCAAGGCCAAGCCCGCTGGCCCAGGAGGGTGTCTGGCTGGGAGAAGAACATGGGCAGGACTCCGTCAACCAACAAGGGCACCTCGGTTCTCTGTGGTTGAGACAGAAGTCATCCAGGGACCCAGAACAGGAGCCTTCAAAACCACAGCCCCTCAAAACCAGCGCTTAGAGGATTGCCTTCCCAAGTGTCAGAAACAACAAAAAAGAGGCCACTAGCAAAAGCTGTAAATATGTCCTCTGATCACTTGTAGAGCTGCTCCTGGAAGGCACCTACCGTGTGTTTACTGAGCACCTACTGTGTGGCAGGGGCTCAACAAGCACAGACTCAGACCCTCCCCTAAAGCTGCAGGAGGAACGTCATCTCCTGCACAATCAAGGGAGCAGAGGTCCTGGGTTGGGGGGTAAGGGAGCGAGCCCATCAGAACCATGGCCTTACTAAGGAGAGCAGGCACAGCCTCCCCAGGGGCCAAGACAGGCTGCCGGAGAGCCAAGTGGAGAACTCGCTCACTGTCTGACTGCCTAGCCTGCCTTCTCCCAGGTGTACATCCACCTCCATCACCCTGTGCATCTCTCCAACGGTGCTCCTGGTGTCCAAGGCTGGAACCAGAGGTGAACTCTTCAGAATAAGTAGAATGGCTACTGTTTCAGGAGTTAAGACCCCCTGTCCCCAACTGTTTGCCCAGCAAATACTGCTTCACTCACCAAAAGCCTAGGGGGAAAAGGTAGCAAGGAGTTATTGACAAAGATAAGTGCTACCGAAAAATAAACATAGTCAGCCAAGTCCACTGCATTTAAAAACTGCCAGACTTCCTCTGACAGTTTTGCCATAAAAAGGTGAATCCAAGAAGGCCTGAGGCCACACTCACAAAATCAATACTGCTCCAAACAATTCTTCACCACTAAAATGGGAAAAAATGTAAATGCACAAGTGATGACAATATGTCAGATCAAACTCTATTGGTTAAGATTTTACTGAGCATCTAATGTGTGGCTCAACAAAACAGAAAGTAGGTAAGACAGGGACCCTAGGTGAATGAGCTTGCAGACCACATCAGAGTCACATGAGAACACCCAGCATGGAGTCATTTATTCACACTGCTTACAAGAATACACAACACAACATGATAGCATAAATTGAGGCCAGGGCAAAAGAAGAAAGAATAAACAACAGTGGAGAAAGTCTGAGCCAAAAATGAGGCTTAAAATGCATACAGTAAGGACCTCCCTGGTGGTCCAGTGGTTATGACTTCGCCTTTCAATGCAGGGGGGCAAGTTCAATTATTGGGGAACTAATATCCCACATGCCTCATGGCCAGAAAAAAAAAAAAAAAAGGATAAGGTAGAAGCAAAGGTGTAACAAATTCAATAAAGACTTTAAAAATGGTTCACATTAAAAAAGCTTAAATTTTAAAATTTCACAAAAAATGCATACAATAATAACCAACATGTTGAGCCATAAACTTGGCTCTAAGCTTTCTGAAAGTTCAGAAGGAAAACGTAATAACCTTGTTTAAGATATACTATTCACAATGTTCAAGAGAAAAAGAACAAGTCAATCACTCAGGATTATTTAGCACCAACAATTTCTCAATCACAAAAACTGGGATAAGGAACAGGTAGCAAGTGGTCCCTTTGAGGAGGTCATAATAAGAAGGCTTGAGTCTGAGGACATTCAGACCCACTGTCTCCTTTGATGGACAAGACTAATGATCCCAGGGGTGCTGGTGGTTTGTCCAAGGTCAGTGGGAGAGTTAGAAAGAGGACGTGAGTGTCTTCACACCAGGACAGTGCCTCTTCTACGACATGGACCTACTCCCCCTCCTTGTTCTAAATCCATGGGATGGTTGGGGGAGGCACATGTGGAGGCCACAGTTGAGGGGTGAGGGGACTGATCTAGATTTGAGAGCTAAGAATTGAATACCTAAATGCACTAGGTAGACCTCATTTGGAAACCCCTTCAAACAAATCAACTGTAAGAAGACATTCTGGGGACAATCAGGTAAGTGTGAAGGGCAATTTGATATTTGATTGTGTGCAAGAATGCGTTACTTTTGTTATGTCGACATAATGTTATTACCATATAAGAAAATGATGAAACCTCATGATATCTTTGATTAGCTCTAAAATCAAAGCCAATGACTAAAAAGATTAAAGGAATCTAACAAAAAGTGAATTGTTGTCAAGTATAGGTGATGGAGTTCATCGTATTATTATTATTATTATTTTTATTTTTACATAATACACTTTTTTTTAAAAAAAAAATAGAAAGCTCTGTCTTTATCCAGTTCAGGAGCACCTTCTGAAAAGAGAATGGCCCTGGCCAGAGCCAAGCTTCTCAGCCTTGAGTGACATATTCATGGCAAGCTAAGCCTTTTTTCAAGGAAATATGGAGTCTTCTTTATTTAGAAGAGCTAAAGGACTTCCAAAGAAGTACTTTAGGCCCCAGCTACCTCTAAATCTTGTTCAAAACTCACCGTTTGCTGACCCCACCCTTACTTCTACCCTTGGAAGGTACGAGGCCCCATCTTACCACTAATACAGGAAGGGGCAATAGGCATCACGCGTTGAGCACAGTCCCTGACACGTTTATACATGGCCACCATCAATACTACTGCTGAGAAAAAAAATGAGCCCAATGGAACAGCCTAAGATTACACAAGAGCTTGATTTAGAGTTTGGAGTCAAACTCATGATTAAGAAAAAACACACCCACTGATAAGTGAAAAGCCTCCACTGGTTGATTTAGTGGGTTAAAAAATAACTTAACACTTCCAGTGAATTTACTAAAGTTAAGGTGATATTTACCAACCATTGTTTTTGAGCTCACTGTCTTTCATCTCAGTATGAATGTTTTATAAGTCACCTTAATTGCTTTGTAAAGTCTGAACTGAGCTGGTTCCCACTGGGGCTGACTCTTTGCGCTCATCTTCAAGTAGGCTGAGCCAATGATAAGTGGGCTTCTTGCCTCATGGAGGCCTTTACATGCCCATCGTCATGCTGCAGCTTCCTGGGGAACACTCTTTGCAAAGTACTTTTTCATAGCAGCGTTGGTGTTTGACCAAGAAAACAGTCACACTCGGCACCAACTTCCCTAGGAACAAATAACAATGCTCCTTCAATTTATATGGTGGTTTATACATTTTGAAACACTCATATTCATTTCTCACTTCACCACCAACAATCATGTTTTGTTAAGTAGACAGAATAGGAACCATAATCCAGATTTTACAGGTTCAAAAAAGATTCTAAAACAGGAGAGTGACTACTATGAGTCATGCTTTCCCAAGGTCACCAGCTGGTGAGCAGCAAATCAGGAACCAGGATCCATTCTCCAGTTTCTACTCCAGGGTTCTTTTCTCTATGAAGACACCACTTTCTGAAAAAGAATCATCTTTCCAAACCCTTCAAAGATAACATTTCATCTTCTAAATAAGAAAGCAAAAAAAAAAAAAGCCTGAGTATACCAAAGACCCAAAAAAAGATATTTCACTTCTCTGCTCACACCTAAAAAGCAGAACTATAAATAACACCAAATACCGGGTTGCTCCACACAGCCAAGAACCTCGAGACATTAAATCTTAAAATTTTACACAGAATGTGATTCCCTCTAAAACATCCTCTATCACATAGATGATACTGCTGCCCCAAAGTCTGACCATGTGGCTCAAAAAGCTACTGGTGAAAAGAAAAAAGTAAAAAGTTGTCAACAGTTAGGAGCTCTTCATGAATGAGGTCAAACTTAGAAGAGCAAGTATCAATGCAGAGTTCAATTTAAGACCAGTGAGGTAACATGAAGGGTGATTTGGGCCACAGTATTACTGCATTATAACCCAATCAAAATGCATACATCTACATAAAACTAAAAAATGGGGGTATCATCCCATCATGAATGTTGCTCAATCTACAGTGGCAAAGTAAGAGCCATCTGGTCTACCCTCTGCTGTCACAATGGAGCCCTTTGAGCTACTGTCCCTATCATAATGGAAAGTAAGGAAACTTGGGTCAACTTAACCATTCCCCATCCTCTGAATCTGACTGACTAATGTAGCTAATATTTAAGGAAGAATATTGTTCTTGTTTAGTTGCTAAGTCGTGTCCAACTCTTTTGCAACCCCATGTACTGGAGCCCCTCAGGCTCCTCTGTCCATGGGATTTACCAGGCAAGAATACTGGAGTGGGTTGCCATTTTCTTCTCTGGGGTATCTTCCTGATGGAACTCAAGTCCCCTGCTTTGGCACGTGGATTCTTTACCACTGAGCCACCAGGGAAGCCCATTTAGGAAGAACACTATGCCTAAAATAAAATTTATCAACTTGTGGAACCAAGGTAGTCTGGGTACAGGCAGATTGAGGACAAAAGTAGGTGGGTACAGAAAACAAGACAGTGATGGGGATCCCTTGACATCCCAGTGGGAGAGATGGTGACCTGGTAGGGTGGGGTCAGGAGGATAAACTTGGTCCTGGTTAGATTCTCGAACCACACCTAGAGAACCACTCCCACCAACTTCCCACTATTACTCTGTAGGGCCATTCCCTCACCTGCACAGGTCTATCTACTCAAGACCATCTGTGAGCTCAGCCCTGCTTGTCAAGCCTGTGGCTGGATACTGTGGTCATGTTTTACTATTACTCCCCTAGACCTCACCAGACAGAGCCTACAGCCTTACATCTTGCTGCCCAGACTCTATGACCTGCCTTTCTGACCCTCTTTTATATGGACCCTTATTTGCTGAGACTTGAATTCCGTGATCTGGAATCCCATTCACCTGGCACCCCATCTTGCCTGGACATTTCTCCAAGCTCAGTCTGAAGCCAAGCCCCTTGCCTTCATCACACACCTACTGGCCTCCTCCCCATCTGATAAACTTTCATTCCTGGATCCTCTTGAGGGATTAGGAAGCCAGAGGCTGAAGCCTGGCAAGGAAGGCAGGAAAGTGTCAGCTGCCAAAGCGATTCACTCTCCCCCAGTCCAACTATTGCCACCTCCTTCTCCTCCTCCACTCCCCAGTGACTCTGTGAAATTCACCAACTTTAAAAACTGATTTCTACATGAAGCTGCTGGCTTCTCACTAGAGGTCAATGTCACTCAGGATGAATAGCACACCTGTGTTGTTTGGTCTAGAAAGGTAAAGACCCCATGGCGGTTTGCACTAAAATTGGTTTAAAGGGGTTATGTTGCCAGATAGTTGTGCAAGCTCACCCTCAGCATCATTTATACTCATTTCATATGTGAATACATATATACACACACACACACACACACACACACACACATACATACAGACACATACATGCATACACACTTATACACATTTCTCATTTAAAACAAAGTAGTTATTAAGAGAAAAATGATATAGTCAGTCAACGCACACACACACATACACACACACCATTGTCCCCACTGCTGCTAGAAAGACCTTGTCCTTAAAGTTTCTGGATGACTATCACTTACCACTGCCTAATTCTTAACCACTGGCTGGGTTTGGGGACTCCATCTCTTGCTCCCTAGAGCTAAGTATCCATGTTGCTTTTGTTTCATCAGGAGAAGAGGGGGATGTAAACATGAATCAGACCAGAGAAGGGGGACAGCCAGTCAGCGTGATGAAATCTAAAGTAGCACCAAAATCTGTCTCCAGCATTCTGTCATCTTATGATCGACCATTTCACTTCAGATACTCACTGGTCCGGAGGAACCTGAATCCTAGAACGAGATGTCCCCAGGTAAGTAGTTACTCTCTAAAAGCAAACTGTGGATCTCAAAGCAGAAGGCTCCAAATGTCCCAGGAATGCCTGTTACACAAGGGCCTCAGCACTGCAGTGCTCAATTCCATCATGGGGGCAAGAGGGGTGGAATGGACATGACCACTGGACATGGCCAAGGCAGGGAAAAATCAGGATTTTTGATCTTAACATTCAAATTCCTGAGTATCCATTGAAATCCCACTGCTATAATTGTTTTATACACTGTCTACACACACACACATACACACACAAACAAGATGCCTTTAAAAACCTGCACTAACTTCCCTGTTTAAAACCCTTCCTTCTGTTGGGTGCCTTGAGATAAAAGCTGTGTTTGATTCTGGCCAGCCTTTGAATTCTGGCACTCGCCTAGTCTGGGACCAGAGCATTTTTCCATCCAACCAGGGAAAGCACAGGCCCTGCTGGCAGAGCAGGGGTTAATGGAAGCTGACCACAGCACAGTTGTTAAGGTAATCAATACCACTGAGATACTAAAGCAGCATAAGCCACAATATTGATTGCCAAGCAGATGATAAAACTGTTTATTATGATAATTGCAGGGTCCCTGCAAGATGCTCCCAGTGCTTCCTAAAGCTGTTTACAAAACTAATAAAGATTTGCCATTTCAAGGTCTTCCATTTAAACCACCCATCCTCCCCCAAACTCCTGGTCCACCACCAAAAAGCAGGCCACAGCTCTAGGCTATGAACATGTTCTTTCCTGGGGCAGCACCAGAGCCTGTCCTGGGTGTGTCATGACACTCGGGGGGCCTCTGAGGAAAGGGCTGACCTTCCACACCCTCACCCTGCCCCCAACTTCAGGAAAGGGAGGCCGGAAGCCCAGCCGACTAGACACTCAGGGCGTCAAGATTTCCTCCTCAGAGCCCACTATGTGATAATTATGGGGTTTTATTGATGGAGGGGGCTGCTCAGGGCTACTTGAGCTAACATCCATTTGTTAAAGCACATTTAAGAAACCACATCACCTTGGTTTGTAATTAAAACTTCTCTGGAGGACTTGGTGGCCATGGAACTAACTGAAGATGTTCAAACACTGATTCTAGAATGCATTCCCGCAGACACAGCTCAGTGGTGACTTTCACTGCTACACTGGGCTCACATCTCGAGTTCTATCACGCCCAATGCAACAGCTTCATTTTTACTGACAGTGGAATTAACTCCTTGGTTATAAATACAGCCATCTGCCTTGAGACCCAAGTCTTCAGATTAATCGCATTGTTCATGATGACTGTGATAGTATTTTCACATGCTATGATATTATTTTTTAAGATGAACTAGACGAACGTGGAAATGTTTCTCAATAGAAGCAAGCATCTCCCAGGTAGCATGAATGCTCTTCAAATCGTTCCAGGGGAAATTCACTGGGTCCTGAGGATAAGTATGGTAGCTTCAGGATGCCAAGCCTGCCAATAGACTAAAAGTGTGTTTGCAGAATGTGCAAGAGGGAAAAAAGGAACCCGACTTCTGAGAAGAAGCCAGCAGCCATTCCATTAGAAAGGAGGAGGTTAAGGCCCCATCCTTCACTGGACCCTCGACAGCGTTGGCTCGGCGCACAGTAACCAGCAGGATTTTCCCCATGACAGAATTTGACAGGCTAAAACCACGTTTGCTACTTTCAGGAGCACTACTCTGAGAGTTGATGGGCCAAAGAACTATGATGTGGGGGTAGCTTCTTTCTTTTCCATCAAAGCATGGAGAACTGGTTAACCAATGCTCCTGTACTGACCGTGCACGAAGACCTCAGCTCCGTCACTGAAGCCCTGACTCTCTCCCTAGTCAGCCAAGCCGGCAGCCTTAGGAGCTCACTGCCCGCATAGCCTGCCTGTGTGTGCACACGCACAGTTCAGTTCTGTGGACGAGTAGAGACACGCAGCTCCTCTGTAGACACCTGTCTGCTCCACCTACTCACAATCACAAAGAAATCAGGAGACTGGAGCCAGTTTTATGGGGAGTATAATCCCCTTGCCAAAGACCTTGCCATGAACTCACAGATACCACAGCATGGCTGGAAGGGATGCACCGAGATCAGTTTAACCTGGTTACCCGCTCTTACAGGAACTACTTGGCAACCAGGAATGGCAGGAGGAAATCTGAAGTGTCCCTATTACTGCATTTCATGAACAATACACTCCCAGAGAAAGTAGCAGAAGACAATCATCAACTACTAAATGCCCAAGTGGACGCCCTGGTCACGCACCATATGCCCATGGGGCCCGTGTTCACAAACACATCCCTGGATCTGATACCAAGAGAAAGTAGAATATTAAGTGTGACTAATTCTGCTGTTACCTTTTAACCTCACTCACACACATAGAGTTATACTCTCAACAGTAACTTCAACAACAACAAAAAATATACCCTAGGAATGATAGGGTCCACATTTGGAAACCCGCCCACAATGGCCAGCCAAGCCCGCCTAAGTGCTAAGAACCATTTAGGAGCATTGTGAACCATTAGGGCCATTAGCACTAATTTGACCTCAACAAAATAAATCAAACCCACTAGGAACAAATTTAGAAGCTTTCCAAAGTCAAGTTCTCAATCCTTGAAAGGCTCACAAGCTCAATCCATGGCAGGAACAAACGGCCAGCCTCTGGGCTGCTCTCCCCACTCCTACCTTCCCTGTAGCTCACAGAGCACGCTCACCTGGGACTGGGGTTCTGGATCCTTCTCGACTCACTGGATCAGGAAGCTGTGACTATCGAGGTTTAAGGGATTCACTCTTCTCCTCCCTCCGAGTTCCCATCAGATACAATTTTCCATCTGTACTGTGCTAAACGTCCTCTTTCAAAGTATGTGAACATTTAGATATATTTTCAAGATATCCTGATTGGCTTTCAACTATGCTGGTTCTCTACTCTGGGTCAGAGTTCACCCAGGCTTTTTTATCTTTCAATAGGCAGGAATCATGTATATTAAGAACTGTGATTTCCCCTCCTCTGTCCCCGTTCCATTAATATGTGTCAACATAGTAAGTAATTTCTCCAACAAAACTTAGAACCACCAGCATACACTCTAAATTTAAATTGCAAAATCGTCCTAAGTTTTCATCTTTGTTCTTCCCTGATAATTACTTAGCACATTTTTTAATACTGATGGTGCTGCCCTGACAAAGAAACAGGAAGTGAAATAAACTATGGCACCCCTGAATTCCACCAGCCGATGGGAGAAGATAGTTAAGAACACGTTGACTAGAGAAGCAGGCAGTCTACAGCCCTTCAATTGTCAAAATGATTAATATATATATATATATATATATATATATATATATAGTGTTATCATTTGCACTCATCTTCAAGGGGCAGAAGGAAGAATTAAGTAGCAAGAATACTGGCAAAGCAATTTAGTAACAGGAGACCCAGGACACAGCACATGGCGTTCTATAAGCCAAGAGTCTGAATTGCTAAAAGCTGAGTAATCCTTTCCAGCTCCACCCAGCATGAATTTCCAGGTATCAAATTATATGTTAATTGCACGAATGTGAAGTTATATGAGGGGAAGTGGTGTTAGTCAGCACCCAGGGGGTGGAAGTTAAGTAAAATGGTTTTCTAAGGCATGTCTCACACGCAGGCCCGGGCCTCCCCGGGCTCGGGATGAGAAGAGGAATCATGAAGCCGAGGTCTGGGTTCTAAACCTTCTGTGGACAGACCTCTAGAGCCCTCTCAGTAGACAACCCCACCTCCCCACCCAGCCAAACCTCCCTAACATACAAAATACCCAGAGGCCTTTTCCTTTCTGCACATTTGTTCTATAAATCAAAACGTGGCGGGGCTCCTTTCAGATTCAGCCGATCCAGAGAGAGGCGCAGAGCCCTGACCACAGTGGGGAGAGGGGTAGTGGCGCCGCTCACGGTGATGGGAGGACCCCCGTGAGCCCCCGGGACCCACCGCCCCTTGACTGTTTTGGAGGGTCAGGACAGCACAGTGTCCTCCTGGGTCCTGGCAGTGCCAGAGTGTCTGGTGCTGGGGAGACGCTTTGTATCTGCAGTGAGACTGAACTCGGAGTTGTGAAATAGCTCCAAGTGCCAGGGCTCGGGCTACAGAGCCCTCTATCAACGTAACACATCGTCCCCCGCTGCCTGCCAGGCCCCTGATCTGGCCCTGATTTGAAGTGAGGGAGTTACAGTGAAGCCCAGGCCTGTCCCAGCCAGTGAAGGGTTGAACAGACAACTGGGACTGGCCACACCTGAGGAGGGAATATATAGAGATCCACCCCTGAGGAGGATCGGAACGCTCTGTTCTTTCCACTCATCACTTCAAACGATTTTTCTCTAATACTGTGCCCCACAAGCAGCTATCAGAGAGGTTCTAACTAACACCTTGAAGTGGGTCAACAACAAAAAATAAAATAAAGAAAACCTATATATAGCACAGTACAGTATAGCATAGTATAGAACAGGCTACAAGCATATGCCCGACACTGGCATTTCAGCACGGAGACCACTGAAAAACTGCAAACTGTCAACCCAGTTTGGGTTTATCATACCTATAATGGTTGTAGAGATCATGTTTGCCCCATATGGTTGTAAGGATTAATAACTGAAGTATTTAGGACAGTAAATGCTTAGTAAGTGTCAGTTATTAATCTTTATACACACATACGTATACAGAGAGAATCTGCATAAAATTGTTTCACTTGAATAAAATCTAATGGAGGCCAAATCCTCATTTCTAAGGCTCAGAGAAGCAGGGGAGACTCATCCATGGTCTCACATCTCATGAGAAAGTAAGGCTGGCCTGGAAAACAAGTGCTCACACTTCCGGACTGGTGTCTTTTGCATCATTTCCCAGCGTGTCCAACCAGCACCACTGGCCATAGGCAAGTTGATGAGTAGGTGGACATTTTAAATTCAAATCGTTACCTACTTAACATTTATTTGAGCCAATACAACTAGCCCAAACCTGTGATTCCCCTGATATCACTGCTTAGGATGATACTAGGGCAGGTATTTATGATTTTAATATGGGAAATTATGAAAAAAAATTTAAGTATGTAATTCGGGTGGTAAAAAGACAGAAATAAGATACCCACATTTGGGGCACTCTCTCTGAGGCCCTGCTTTACCTCTCAGAAGCTGGGGTTGAATGGATCTTTCTAACAGAGTCAAGCATGAGAAGCCAGCAGTGGGCATGTCCTGGTTCCCTGTGTGTCTGCCTGGCCTTCTCTAAAGCACAGCCTTTCAATGAGAGGGCTGCGCCTTCCTCCAGGCTCTCTGAGAAAGGCTGTAAGAAGGGTTATCAGCCTCCGTGACCCCTTTAGTCAGCTGTGGTTCTTTTCCCTTTCCCATCCCCACCCCCACTCCACCCAGCGAAAACCCTGCAGCTTGGATCTAGTACCCAGTCTTCCCTCTTAATGCCTTTTTCCTTGTACAGCTATCACCAAGAGGGCTGTTTAGTGAGAGGACCTCAGGCTGACCTTTGCTGACAGGCTCCAAGCTCCCTCTGTAAACTGATCTAATGTGAGGCCCGGTAATTAGCAACCAAGTAGTAATTGCAGCTTCTATGCTGGACCAGGATTTCGAAAATTCCTCCCCCTACCCCGGGAAGTGGGAGGGGGATGGAGTGGGGGAACGGCACTGCTGAGGACCCCAACCCACACAGAGCATCTGCTCACAGCCAAAATGAGGGACTGAGCGACATTTCTGAGGGAGGCCAGCACTCTTTCAGGTTTTAATGAAAAGTGGGACAGGTAAGGAGACAGCTACACAAGGAAATCAGAAAGTAAAGAAGAGGAGAGAAAAAAGAAATCTAGGGCCTGCCTGGAAGAAGAGCCCTTTCAGGAAAGCACCAGCTCTGGAGGCGGATGGCCTCCAGCAAGAAACTTTCATTCCGGCCTCAGGAGGAACACAGCAAGTCTCATTAAAGAGGCAGCAACAAGAAACGCCCATGGGCAGAAGGCACAGGGTGGCTCTGCAGCTCCTACAAACCCCCACCCTACCCCAACCCCCAGCTCAGAACCATTCCCCTCCCCAGACAGCTTGGGCGCCCCATCTCAAACTCAGAATATTCGAGATGCCAGGCTGGTAGCCTGGTTCTGCATGATCATCTGCTTTGTAATTCAACCAGACCCGTCCAACAGCCCATCCCCACTAGCAGCCCACACACATATGTAACGTGTGTCAGAATAGTGTGCAAAGGCCCTACAGAGAACTTTCAAGAGGCAGTGTGTCCCTGACCGGCAGGGTGCCCTCATTGTGACTCTAAAAATAAATCTAACAGTACAAAAGATAACATGGTCAGAAAGACTGAAAAGGTGTCCCTCCTTTCTAATGCAGCAAGCCAGTGAGACACAGGGCAGCACAATGGCCTGCTTCGTCCTTCCTAAGGAAACCCTTTATTTTTCAACCCCACCCCATCCCCATTTCCTCCGTCTGATCCAAAAAAGCCACTCTGTTGAACTGATGTTGCCCTTGATAGCTTCTGAACCTCTTTCCTCAGGAGAGGAGGCAAGTTCAGGGAGCACCGCAGCTCGTTCAGGGAGCACTGCAGCTCGTCCGTGTGGACTGGACTTTCTGCCAATCTGAGTTATGCCATTTGTTGTTGTTGCTTAGTTGCTAGGTCACGTCTAGCTCCTTATGAACCCGTGGACTGTAGCTCGCCAGGCTCCTCTGTCCATGGGATTTCCCAGGCAAGAATACTGAAATGGGTTGCCATTTCCTTCTCCAGGGGATGGATCTTCCTGACTCCAGGACTAAACCCCTGTCTCCTGCATTGGCAGGCGGAGACTTTACCACTTAACCACAAGGGAAGCCATAGACTTAGGCCATAGACTTCCACAAACTTCATTTCCCTGCACCACCTCTTCCCCCAGTAGGTTCCAGGTAGTACAGACTCTCCGGGTTGAAACCAGTGACAAAAACCAGGGTAGCAGCAGCCGACTGCACTAATGCACCCTCCGTTTCCTTCTCCAAACGATTAATGCACTTAATAACTCCAGCCCCAACAACAGACTCCTCAGGCACTCCTCTATTAACCTCTCCCCACTCCAAGCAGTGGGTCTCCACCGGAATTCTTCTGTTCCCTATCACTTAATCATTTTTTAATCCACAACAAGGACTTTTTGCCACACTGTGGTTTTGTTCTCTCTTAATCTTTTATGAGGGACCTTATCAAAAGCCTTTAGAAAAATACCAGTGAATTTTGCCTACCAGGTCATCTTCATTATTTTAGAATTTTTTATGAAGAAATTACAGACCTTAATGTTGTAAATAAATACTGAAGACTCAGCGCTCACTTAGGCATGCAAGTCTGACTCAGGTTACACTTAGGTAGCTGTATTACCTCCCTTTTTAGAAAGACTCTTGTTTGGCTGATAGTAAGGAATGAGGCCCCTCCCCAACTCCCAGGTGTGGGATTCCCCAGAGACTTTCTGGACCAGCCAAAACAGATCACCCACTGAGTACCAAAAGAGATACATGGTATGGAACACAACTTCAAAACAGGGAACAACATGCACAGAGTCAAGGAAGGCGTGGATGTGGCAGTCCATCCCACCTCCACCTTCCCTACCATTCCCCAGGTGGATGGAGGTAAGCAATGAGCTCTCAGCATCACCACTGGTCCACACAGGGTGCCAATGACAGTTTCTGGATGCTGACACCATGTATGCGCCCTCCTAATACCTGTTTGGTTCCTACCTTTCCTCATTAGTACTCTGCCCACAAATCCAGCCCTGAATGGAGGGGCAGGTGTCCCCATGACAGAACAGTCACAGGTGCGCAACGGCAGAGGTGTTTCCTAATCACTTCAAATTATTTTCTTGGCAAGTTTACAGGTAAATCATTTAGTCAAATACACATCTCCTCAAGAGTTGCTTGGGAGCAGGGTTCAAAAGCCAGAGTGCAGTTCTGGAACCCCTGTCGGAAGCCCTCTTCCAAGGGTAACAGAGAGGGCTAAGGGAATCCACACTTAACCCTGACTCGTATTCCTGATCACCAGGGAGATCTGCAGCCTTCATTGCACACACATCAGCTCCTAAAGTCACATCTGATCACCAAAGATGTAGGCAAGGGCCCGGGTCCTCTGGCCAGATGAGACCAGCCTGCCTCTTCTCCATAACATAACGGTGGGGTGGACAAGTGCAGAAAGTAGTCTATAGGGTCCAGGGTACCTGGTAATTCTGTATGCTTGAGGAACACCATCGACGTCGAGTTATAACTGGACGTCTAGTAAAAGGGGCAGGCTTCCAGGTCTCTCCTCCATCCTCACCGTGTCCTCGCCACCGTGGGGACCCTAGCGGACAGAATGGGAATTGCGGGCCCGGTTGCTCCATGACAGCGAGGCCGCCGCTCCGCCTGGACTTAATGAGCTCTTGCAAGGAAACAGGAAGTCTATAAAGTAATTTAAATAACTTCCAGGTCTGAAATAAAGGAAATTAAACCGCTGGCACAAACCTCTCTAATGGACACCTTTTTTGTCCCTCCAGTCGCATTCACAACTACAGCTATCACAGCCTTCTCCCCGAGGTCAGCCCCCCAATTCCTCTCATGTGAAATACACAGAGGCTACCAGTCAGCCTTCAGAGTGCGCCAAGCTTCTGCAGAAACCATAGGTGAGGGTTGTAGTGTGGCATGTAGTGAAAACACACGCATCAGCCCCCCCCAGCCTCACATGGAGTCCTGCCACTCCTGAGTTGCGGGATCCTGGGTGAAATCATGTTAACTTCACAGCGGCCCCAGCAGCTCACCAGCCAATACCAGGAATGTTTTGGTCTGACCAAACGACCTCCGAGATTATTAACAGGGTCAATGGGCACACTGGAGAACAGTGCAAACTGAAAACGCAAATAAACGCTGATATTATTCGGGCCGCCAAAGCCCTTAGGCTCCGGAATTTCTCAATTTTCTGTTCAAGAGGCACTGCGCTAGCCTTGCCTTCCTCTTCACTATGTCTATTTATCCACAGGTTCTTCTGCTCCTCCTGTGCCCCTGAATATGCATAATTATTTGTGTGGATAATTATCAATCCAACTAGACATGGTTTCCTGCCAGGCAGGGACTGCAGCTTTATACCTTCTGCAAACCAGTGTGTGCAGACCACCAGTCAGTACCACAGAGGCTCTCCATACACAGCTGGAATTGACAGCCCACACGGTTACCCATTCATTCTCAAACACCAATAGCTAACAGCAATCCTTCAACCCTCTATGAAGAGACCAACCTCGTGAAAGACTCGGAATTGGCAGTGAATCAACAAGAGGGATGGGAGGTTCAGGTCCCCCCCTTCTCTGTGGGGAAACAGTGGACCCAGCTTCTCATATTTAAGAGGCACTGCCCTTCGTGAAATGCAAACCTGTCACTATGGCAGTTTCACCAGGTAAATCTAAGCTGCCGGATGCCAGAAACTTTCTGGCCACAGAGTTAAGTTTACTTTATTGATAATCATCAGCCAGATACGGACTGGTTTGACCAGTACTCTGGATGCAGGATCATAAGAGAGACAGACTTAAAAGCAGCTTAAGGTCAATCTCGTTTTGCTAGCCCTTTAGATATTACTACTGACAACTGGTATGGTGAACCCTTGACCCCTCGACTGGTAGAAGCCCATAGCGAGGCTGGACATTCTGTGCCAGTGAGAAAGCCTGCCAGGCTCCCTCCATCCAGGAGGCCAAGCCCAGGCACTCCACAAAGAGAGCTGGTGGACTCTGCTCCCAAAGGGACCCTCCCCAAACATGCTATGAAAGGGAATCACCCACAGGAATCCAGTTTTGCTTTACATAAAGGCACAACTTCACCAGCAGGCTCTGTCCGAACAGTGGGGTAAGGTCTACCACCACGGAAGAATTACCCAGTGCTGCCTTGCCTGTGGGCCTGTGCAAATGGAATGATTGGATTCAGAGGTCCAGAGGTCCATTTGAGCAATAGCTGTCTTCTCTTAAAGGTCTCGCCATTGAGCAAGAGCTCTGTACCCTGGAGGGCCACTCCAGCTCTTGAGTAATCTCTGAGGGCTTGCCATGGTTAAGGCCCACCGCCTCTGCTCATCTCAGGGCACCCAGGCCTCCCCAGTTACTTGGGGAGACTCATCCTCCCAGCCACAGGATGGGAGGATATACTCCTTCGCAGTCGAACCACAGCCAGGAGGACAGAATCTAAGAGATTTTCTGACTAGGAGGGGTTAACCCCCAAATGCAAACACGGGTGGTCTCCCACAGCACTACTCACGGTGCTCCCAAGTGGAGCCAGCCGTGACTTTCCTCAGAGCCTACTGTCAGAGAACCCAAACCAGCACATCTCTGGGTCTCCCTTGTTTAGCCATCCTTCCTCTAAAACCTGCGTCAAAAACAGGAGGCACAAAGGTAATTTTAAATTTCCTAGTAGCCATGGTAGAAAAAAAAGAGAAAGAAAGAAAGAAAAGAGGAGGGGGGCAAACAGGTAAAAATTGAAATATATCTTATTTAAGACCAGCATATCCAAAATATCACTTCCAGGGAATTCCAAAGCAGTCTAGTAGTTAGGATTCCGTGCTTCCCTTACAGGGGGCATGGGTTCACTCCCTGGTCAGTGAACTAAGCTCCCACATCCCGAGTGGGTGGGTGGGTGTGATCACTTAAGTCGTGTCCGACTCTGCAACCTCATGGTCTATACAGTCCGTGGAGTTCTCCAGGCGAGAGTACTGGAGTGGACAGCCTTTCCCTTCTCCAGGAGATCAACCCAGGGATCAAACCCAGGTCTCCCTCATTGCAGGTGGAGTCTTTACCAGCTGAGTCACAAGGGAAGCCCAAGAATATTGGAGTGGGTAGCCGATCGCTTCTCCAGTGGATCTTCCTGACCCAGGAATCGAACCAGGGTCTCCTGAATTGCAGGTGGATTCTTTACCAACTAAGCTATCAGGGAAGCCCACATGCTGTGTGGCATGGCCAAAAAGAAATAAATATCACTTCCAGTGCAATCCATTGAAATGCTACTAACCTATCTCCCCCTTCACCACCCCTCCATTCTCCCACTAAGCCTTGAGAACCTATACGTGTTTACTTACAGCACAGATCAACGCCGAGTGGCCACATCTCAAGGGCTCAGTAGCCACATGTGGCTGGTGGCTACCAAACTGCAGGAATCTCAAGAGCACTGCCTTCCTCTGCCGATGAGAACCTCAAGCAGAACTCGAATCTGGCTGTGCTGTAATAATTCATGCTTGTTTTTCCCACTCACAGACTTCACAGAACTCACCCCTACTCAAGATTCTTTCCCACGGTATTTACAATTACATTTGGGTGACATGTCAAGAAGTTAAGCTGCTGGGGTTGGAGTGAACAGATTTTCAAGGAATCACATACAACTTATCTAGTCAATCAGATCTTCTCTCCAGGGCTTGTCCACCATTCAAGTAAACCCCCAGGGTTTCTTAATTTTAAATCCTTGTAACTCTGTAACTTGAAAATCCACCATCTTCCGGGTGATGTGTATTTAACTCCTTGGTGGCCTTGTCCATTGCTCCTTGTTGATGTTTCTCCGCTAGGACAGACCCCATCTCTAACTCAAGATCACGCTCAGTGGTTTCTGCCTTGGTCGCCAATGATGAGTCTACATGATACTTAACAAAATTATGCAGAATAAAGGATCGAGGTCATGTCTGCAGAATCCTAAGGCACAAGGAGGCTCAGGACAAATGCACAGGTTTGGGAACTGCCTGTAAACAGAAGGAAAATTTTTCTCAAAAGATAAAATGTTGAAGCTGCGTTCTCTGCAACTAGTAACCAGAAAACTTGCTAAGTTCAGTTCAGATCTATGTAGGAGGGTCACAGAGCTACTTAAAATACAATCAATAGCTCAGAGATCTGGAACCCCAGCAGAGTCGCTCAGTACAGTGCAAGTGAGTCTGTGACAGCATGCTTCCCAGTGCCGGGGCAGGGTCCCACTGAGCCACCAAACTGACCCCACAACAACTCCTCAGTCAGCTCCCTTAAGCCACTGCTGGGTCAATGGTAGAATCCTCACCTGCCTTTTCAGCCCTGTCCCCTGCATTTACTTCAGCCCTACCCAGAGGAATAGAGGGCTGATGTAGAAAGAGCTACTAGAAAGCTAAAGGCTTGTTTTTGTTTTTGTCTTTTGAAATAGGATCCTCCATCCAGATTCAGCTCTATTAAGCAGGATAACCAGGGGAAACCTGAAACATACAGAGAACAGTTCGCTTCTGGCTCACAGCTCTGGCTTTAGGCAAGAGAAGGTGCACGCAGAGCTTGGGAGGAAGGACTGGAACGGGCTGAGGCCGGGACTCATTCCAGGAGCCCCCAGGGGACAGGCCTGGCTCCTGAACCTGGAAATGCAGAGGGCTGCTCTCCAACAGGTGGAGGGCCCCCCATCCAAGTATGTCAGGCAGAGGCAGAAGGGGAACACTCTCAGCCAATGCTGCTCCTGGCATCCTCCCATCCTGAGTGGCCCTCAACCTGTCCCCAAGACCCTGGGGAGAGGAGTAGGGGACGAGCATGAGGGGAAAGGAAGGAAGGAGGCGGCTCTTCTTGGCGAGCTGATGGGTGTGAGTGGTGAGCATTAATTAAAAAGCCATCCGGGAACAATGGTCTTTTCATATTTGGAGCCTGTTCTACACAAAGCTCGGCTTGTTCTAGGAGGAGGTCTCTGCTTTGGATTTTTTTTTCTTACTCATTTCCGAGGGCTGTGGCAATGTCTGGCACCCAGCGCAACCCGCTGGAGTGTCCCTCACCCAGAGGCTGTGCCAGGCAGACCTTCTTAACTCCAGAGGTGGTGGCATTCAAATACAAAGAGGGGCAGCCCTGGAGGGCTTTTATGTTTTGACCCGCAGGCTCCCAGATTGCTCCCGGGCGTTCCCCCGAATGGCTGCCTAACCCGCGGAAACACACACTGGACGTTTTCATCAGCCAAATACCCATTTCCCTCTCAAATTATACTAGATGCACCACACCCAGCAGACTCGGGGCGAGGAGTCATGGATCTGTGACAGACACTTCAAGACTTCAGTGTAAGAAGACAATGAGTGGACGTTAGATCACACGATGAGACACCCTCCTGGTTTTAACCTACTCTGCTCAATCCCACAGACTACCCTTAAAAAAAAAGCAGTTTTTTAAACCAGAGAGAGAGACAGATAGGAGTAACTCTGAGCATCTAAGACATTCTTGACACCTTAAAAAACCACCTCCACTCTCAATCTTTACAGCTACTGGTGGTGGTCAAGCCCCTCTGATCCCAACTCTTAGAATCCACATCCTTGAGGAGTCCCCTCCCCTTTGGCATGGGCTGTGCGCAGTGACTCACCTCTAACCACAAAGAGGTCACTTCTGAGATGTGCTTACAAAGACGCTGTAGCTTCTGTCTCCTACATACTCCTTGCTCTCCCTAATGGAAGCCAACTGCCATGCTGTGTTCTGCTCTAAGGAGGAGCCCATATGGCCAGAAACTGAGGGTAGCCCCAGCCAACAAGGAACAGAGGCACCCTGCCCCACAGCCCACATGGAACTGAATCCCGTAAACAAGCACGCGAATCAGTTCAGACATGGGTCCTTCCCCAACTAAACATTCAGATGAGAGCAGAGCCCTGTTTAGCATCTTCATGGCAACCTCACGAGAGATTTGGAGGCAGAGGGTCCAGCTTTGCCTCACCCACATTTCTGACCCATGGAAACTCTGAGAGATTAATAATAATTGTTATTTTAAGCCACTGAGTTCAGGGGTAGTTTGTTACACAGCAGTAGATAACACATACACTCTCCATATTAAAATGAAAAGGAGAAACTTTTAGCCAGAATGTGGCAGGGCTGAGATTCTCACTTGGGCCAGACTGATCCTTTACTGCCAACTTTCCTTTCACCATGCAATTTCAGCTCTCATGCTCACATTTGGGCCCACACAGTTAGGAAGTGACAATACTCACTGGGCCTCACCATCACCACAAATGACACATACATACCTAAAATACATGCTTTAATATCAAAAGACATGAAATTCCCGCAGAATGCAGATATGAAAGTAGAGTGAAGAGAGGAGCTAGTCTAATCTCCTTTTACCAATAAAGAAATTAACACTCACAGTCATAAAGCAGCAGAGATGGAACTCAAATGCTGGCCAAGACGACATGTGGCTCTTTAAGGATCTGGGAAACTTCAGCCCAAACATTCTGGACACATTTTTGATTTGCTGGCTAGGAAAATTCCACGAGGAACCCCTGGTCTTCTCTTTTTGGCACCACTCTAACCTGGCAGCTTCCTCTGTACCTGTCCTCCAGAGTCCTTCCACACTAATGGAAGGTAGACTGTTTGTCCCTTGGTTAATGTGGGAGTTGAAAATTCTCAGCCTCAGCTCATGCCCAAGTGCAATCCAAGTGTATTTTGAGATTCTATGACACACCAGGAAGACCACGCACCATTTCCACCAAGAAACCTAAACTGGCAGAGGTATTCTTGAATCTCCTGCAGGACTCCACAAGCATGCACATCACTGACTAAAACTATTTTTACAAACATGTACCCCAGACACTTACAGTAAAGATCATAAATAATTAATACAAACTAGCCTAAGGACATTGTGGGAAGCATTCTTGCTGATTTTTTTTAATTAGATCTTGCTAATTCGAAAAATTTTAAATCCCTAAAATATTTCTAGACATGGCCACAGATCAGTAAAATTCAAGTGACCCTACATTCTCACTATCATTGAGACATTTTTTTTTTATTATGAAACTAATAGATACTTACTACCCAGGGTTCTGAAAACTGAGTATTAAAAGTAGCCTGTACTTCTACCACCTGGATGTAACCACTCATGTTAATATTCTGTTACAGGTATCTTTCAAACTTGCCCTTATGCATATTTTTAAAAATTAAACTGAAGTCCTATAGTACACACAGCCTCCTTTCATTTAACACCACTGTTTTCCCACATTCCTAACCATGAGACAAGAATTTTAAATAATCACATCAAGAATCAACCATATGGATGCACCACAGTTTAAATCAGTCCCCTGTGAGAGAATTAGATGGCTACTAATTTTCACTATTATGGACATCTGTAATGACAATCTTTATTTATAAATATCTTCTGCACAATTGTAGTTCTCTATATTATACATGAAGTTATCTGTATTATATTATACATGAAGGTACTGGGCTACCAGTCCTATTCTAGACATTAAGGATAAATTTGTGAAAATGCAAAGATCTCGCCTCCTTGTGAAGCTTACATTCTTTAGAAGGAGAGAAAATCAAGGGTAATAAACTCAAAAATTCTTTAATATTATTTAGTATTTTATTAGGCTATGGCAGGAGAAGTGGGACAGAGTAAGGAGAATCAGGATATTCATGGTGAGACAAGTTACAAATTTAAATAAGTCTTATTTTAAAGCTTCCTGACATGCACTGTCAAAGTACTTTCTAAAAAGAGTTTACCAATTTTTCCACTCCCTCAACAAAACCACTCCTTTTTTGCTCTATAAAGAAAAACAAACAAGAAAGCACAATATTCCTAGTAAACAAATAAGTGAAAATAATGAGCTATCATTTGGCTCTTCAAGTGGGCAATGTGAATTTATTCTATATGTAAGTTTGCTTATTTAGTATTCTTTGCTCATTTTTCTCTTTATCTTTTTCTACTGTTGATTTTAAGAGCTCTTTATATATTAAGGACATTGAGGACATACTTTGACAATGTGTTTTCAATATCTTTTCTCAGTTTGTCATATGCCTTTAAATACTGGTTATCAGTGCCCAGCATAAAAGAACTTTTTAAAATGTAGTACATCAGTCTTTTTTGTTATCATTTCTTCACCAGAAGAGTTGGGCCTGATGTCCCTCCCTGTTTTATATACACATTAACATTCACCTATATTTTCTACTATAGGCTTCTCTAGTAACTCAGATGGTAAGGGATCTGACTGAAATGCAGGAGACCCAGGTTCAATCCCTGGGTTGGGATGATCCCCTGGAGAAGGGAATGGCACCCAGGCAATCCAGTATTCTTGCCTGGAAAATTCCATGGAAAGAGAGCCTGGTGGGTTACAGTCCATGGTGTCACAAAGAGTTGGACGGGACTGAGTAACTTTCACTTTCACTTTTCACACTTTCTCCTGGCTTCCCAGGTGGTTCAGTGGTAAAAACTGTGCCTGCCAAGCAGGAGACACATTTGATCCCTGGGTCAGGAAGATCCCCTGAAGGAGGAAATGGCAACCCCCTCAGCATTCTTGCCTGGGAAATCCCACAGACAGAGGAGTCCGGTGGACTACAGTGTATAGGGTCGCAAAGAGTTGGACACAACATAGTGGCTAAACAGCAGCAGCAGCATACTTTCTTTGAGCTCTTTTGTGATTTCGGGTTTACTAACAGCTCTCTAGAGCTCATGTAGATATATGATAATATGCACTATGAAGAATAGCTCTAACTCAGTTTTCCCTATTTGTTTATCTAAATTAATTTTTTCCCATTTACCCTATAATTATTTACTAGAGACAGTAATGCACAGGGAGGGAGGGCACTGGTTTTATTGCCAGCTAGATTGGTGTTCAAGCCTTCAGGACTTCGGATAAGTTACTGCAACTCTCTGAACCTCAGTTTCCTCAGATATAAGATGGAACTATATGCAGTGCTGACCTCATACAATTCTTGTGAAGAGTAAATGAGATGAGCTCATGTAAAAGCGTTTAACATAATGTCTGGCACACACAAGTATGGGAAAATGTGAGCTGTTACTATTTTAATTCTTCTCATTTATTTGAAATGATACCTTTCCCAGACACATTTCTCTTTGATTCCATTCCACTGTGCGACCTCTGTAATATTTTCCAGCCAAGTTTTCCTGGTATACGAGAAAACTAATGATTTTTGAAATTTTGCTTTGTAACTGAACTCCATACTTAATTCCATGTAAATGTGTCCTGCGTATTTTAGGAAGACAATAACATCTGCAAATAATTTTCACTGTTTCTTTTTAACCATTATTTGACTTTGGTTTGCATATCCTGGCCAATTCAATAAGGCAGGAAAAACAAATGAGTACAATGGGTAATCTTTGCTTTATTCCCAATTTCATTATGCTGCCTCTTTTGATTTGCCATTAAATCTCCAAGTGTTGTAGCTGCTGGTTTCTTGATCAAATTAATGCAATCTCTTTGTAGCAAAGTTGTTTTGCTTTTTTAAATTCTAAGCAAACTAGAAATAAGAATAGAGAACTACCAAATGTCATTTTTGGATATATGTTTTTCTTCTTTGTTCTACTTATACGATGTATTTGGAGACTAGACATTCTAATCTTAAGTCCCTCTTACATTTCTGGGATAAACCCTATGTGGTCACAATTCTTTTAAAATACTGCTGAATTCAATCTGTGACTGTTTTATTTGGCATTTTTGCATCCATCCTCATGCCTGAGCTAAATCTTCAGCCTTCTTTTTGTGTAATCTTTGTAATAATGTTGGTTCCCAGAATTGTGCTAACTTTGTAAAATCAACTAGGGTGTTTTAACTCTTTTTTAATACTCTGAAACAATTTACTGAGCAAGTAATTATTTTGTCCCCCAAAGTTTAAAAGAATTCATCCATGAAACTGCTTGCATCCAGAGCCCACTTTGGAAATATTAATTTTTTTAGTGCTTAGTTTCTTCCCTAGTTCCTAGTTTAAAGACTCAGACTTCTGAGTCATCTGGAATGGACATGTCAACTGAGATTTTTCAAAAATGCTGTATTTTAAGTTACTAAATTTTATTTTTATAACATAAAATAATTATTGCAAGTGTAACTTTTGACTTGTTAACTCTTTTTTCTAACATATCAACTTACTTTTAATTTTATTTGGTTTTATTTCTTTTTAGATATGGTACAGAGTACATCATAGGAACACTGGGCTGGAAGAAGCACAAGCTGGAATCAAGATTGCCAGGAGAAATATCAGTAACCTCAGATATGCAGATGACACCACCCTTATGAAAGAAAGTGAAGAACTAAAGAGCCTCTTGATGAAAGTGAAAGAGGAGAGTGAGAAAGTAGGCTTAAAGCTCAACATTAAGAAAACTAAGATCATGGCATCTAGTCCCATCACTTCATGGGAAACAGATGGGGAAACAGGGAAACAGTGTCAGACTTTATTTGGAGGGCTCCAAAATCACTGCAGGTGGTGCTTGCAGCCATGAAATTAAAAGACGCTTACTCCTTGGGAGGAAAGTGATGACCAACTTAGAATATTAAAAAGCAGAGACATTACTTTGCAACAAACGTCAGTCTAGTCAAGGCTATGGTTTTTCCAGGGGTCTTGTATGGATGTGAGAATTGGACAGTAAAGAAAGCTAAGTGCCGAAGAATTGATGCTTCTGAACTGTGGTGTTGGAGAAGACTCTTGAGAGTGCCTTGGACTGCAAGGAGATCCAACCAGTCCATCCTAAAGGAGATCAGTCCTGGGTGTTCATTAGAAGGACTCATGTTGAGGCTGAAACTCCAATACTTTGGCCACCTCATGCGAAGAGCTGACTCATTGGAAAAGACCCTGATGCTGGGAAGGACTGGGGGCAGGAGGAGAAGGGGACAACAGAGGATGAGATGGTTGGATGGCATCACTGGCTCGATGGACATGAGTCTGGATAAACTCCAGGAGCTGATGATGGACAGGGAGGCCTGGCATGCTGCAATTCATGGGGTCGCAAAGAGTCAGACATGATTGAGCGGCTGAGCTGAGATATGGTACTTGCTTAGTCTATTCCCTTAACTTCTTCCCCAAACAAATAGCTCTTAGGTTGATCACTTTAATGTTTCTGTCTGTTTTCTAATTCATTAGTATCACTTGCATCTTATTAGGCTTGCTTTATTCTATCCAACTTTAAGTTGAATACTTAATT
The DNA here is from genome assembly GCA_007570785.1 of Antilocapra americana. Lineage (NCBI taxonomy): Eukaryota > Metazoa > Chordata > Mammalia > Artiodactyla > Antilocapridae > Antilocapra > Antilocapra americana. Next base: position 3,917,063 of record ML664203.1, read on the forward strand.
CATTATCTTCATTTTCTCTTATTTAATAATGAAAGGGTTTAAAGCCATGAATGCATGCCTGAATAAAACTTTGGTAATAACCAATACATTCAGATACACAGAGTTCTCAGTATTTCCTAATGATTCTGTAACAGTCATTTCACTTCCTCTTTGACCCAAGTGATTCAGGAGAGTATTTTTTTATTTTAAAGTAACTGGATTTCATTAATATTTTTAATATTAAGTATTCTACAGAGGATAAATACATCTCTGAAATAAGATGGAGAAACTCTGATAAGGGGAGGAAATCTTTTAAGCAGAAAACACTACTTAATGCTTAGTTTTTTTAAAAAAAGGAAAAACTATTTATATAATGCTGTGATGGCTGTATCCAAGTATATGCCTTACCCAAGGGATTTAAGTGGCAGGTGTTTCTGGGGGAACTGAGTGATTGAGGGGCAGGCAGCACAGGAGAGGGTAAAGGAACGTTCTTCTGTACCTTCTGAAAATTTTATTATGGGTATATTGCCTCTTTAAAAATTAATTTAAAAAGCAAAGCCATCTCTCAATAAATGGAATGAAACCATCCCAGATATACTAAGTATATAACCAAGTAAATTTCCATACTTTGTTTGATGAAATTTAGAGATTGGTTTTATTAAGCAAGACTTGGATCCAAGATGATAAAACATCTGGGCCTAGAAAAGGGAAGAGGAAAAAAAAAAAAAAGATTCCTAATTCTGCAATCTCCAAGTTGAGAAGAATTAAGAGTTTCGAGGCAAAGAAAGTATAAAGGGGGAAGAAAAAAAGTTTAGTCAGGTTTCAATCAGGCTACAGTTTTGAAACCTGAAATTCCTGAACATACAGCTGAAGATAGCAGACTTCCTAGTTTCCTCCACCTCCTCACAACGGCATTCCCATTTTAGGAATGCTCCATATTATGCATCTTGGTTGTTGCAGTCTTCTCCATTATTACTTAAAATGAATTAAAATCTCAAATTAATTCAATTAAGTGAAGATTTTTAAGCATTATGCCACTGTCAACTCATTTGCCACAAACTCTGAAATATCAAGTTAAAAAAAAGGGAAGAAAAAACCAACTCTGTAAATCAGTTTTCCAATTTATGTGGAAGAAATCTGTTTTCCACTTTCTAATTTCTGCAACTGGGAAATTCTGTATATTATGTTACCATATAATGAAGGATGCCAGTAAACAGAAAGCCCACACGCCTGCACACACACAGATTACACTGGGTGTAATTGCAAACACTTCCACGGTATGTACTCCTGGGAGTATTATTACTGAGATGTTGTTATTTAATGCCTCATCTATTTAAAAAAAAAATTCATTCCATATGGATGAAAAATGAGTATACTAGCCTGAGTATGGGGGGAAAAAATGTAATCATAGGTCTCTTAAAATCCGTACCATTTTATACAAGCACAAGATGGTACAACCAAAACAGGAATTCAGAATGTCTCAAATTACAAGATACGAGTTCTTCGCTAGTTACTGAGCTCTCCACCCTGGCAGTGGGACCAGAGGAGGCCCACAGGGGAGGTCACAGCCATCCTCTACTTTCCTGGACCATTGAAGGACCTCTTAAGGTGGGGGCACAGCACCTTGGGACTGCCACAGACAGCACCCGTGGAGGCGCAGCAGTGTGGGAAAGGAGCGCTCAGCAAGACCCTCTGACGGCTACGAGGCTCCCCTTGCTGGGGACACGCCATCCAGACAGACACCCACAGGGCCCGGGGAAGAATGCCCAACTTCGGGGAAGGAAAGCTTCCCACCTCCGTTGACCAACCAAGAATCAGATGGAGTTCAGGGCTCTACACGCGGCCCCAACCACTCCCCTTTGACTTGGTGAGCCCAGGAGGTTCAGCAGCCGTGGCTGTGCTAAAACCAAAGACAGATGACAGGAAAACCTACTGCCCTTTGGCCGTTCAGAGCACAGGGGAAGTGTAAAAGTGCAGAGGGGGAGAGCAGGCCAGCTGCACTAATCCCTTTTTGTCCAGCAGTAATTAATAGTATAATCCACATTTAAGATGCATTAAAGTGAAAATGCTGCATTATCAGAGAGCCGGCGCATTGCCCCAAGGCAGAGCCTCCCCTGCTGACCTGTGGAACCAGGTTACCTCATCTTGGCCTCCTCCTCTCCAGGGAGCTGACTCTAGACACCTCTTAAAAGGACAGAGCTGGCAGTCGCCCCTCGGCCCAGCACTCTGAGTGTGTCTCTGAAAACCACTCTCTCCGCACGCAGGCCATCCTGCACTGGGGCTCCACGCAGAATAAGGAGTCGTTTAAATCCAGTCAGAGAGTCTCTGGCTAACACACAACACTTCAGTGTCATGAGGTCCCTGACGGAATTTTAAGATTTCAGCTGACTCCCCAAAACAATGCTGAGATGATACAAGGGAATTAAGATGCCCTTCAACTCAATTTGGTGGGAAGCCCTTTTTGAGTGTTTCCTACAAACTATGGGAGCACCAGGAAAGATTGTATCAAGGAGCAGAGGCAGGCTGTGCCGTCTAGCCCCGGGGAGGATGCCTCTTCCATTGTGACTAAAATACTATCTTTAGAGAGAGGCATGCTATTAGCTCATCAAGCACATTCAAGCTACAGACGTCACCGCTGCTTAAAGCTAGAGGCGCCTGAAGGAGCGGTCCTCTCAACTACGCTTTGAAGCCACCGCCAACTAAGAACTTGATCTCAGGTCCCCGGCACTGCCCATCTGGTGGAACAGGTACAGCCAACAGTAGGAGGAGAGCCCTGAACTCCTTTTCAACCGCTCTACGCATTGATATCGCCATCTCAGCTCCACCCATCTCCACGGAGCTTCACTCCGTGGCCCCGAGCCCGCAGCAGCCACCAGATAGTGGCCCTGCACTACGGCAGCAACTGGCCTCCATCCTGTAAGTCCTCCTTGGAGCTTGGTACAACCACTTATTTCTTAAACTTGGCAGCTGGATACAAAACACAGGAATGTAACAGAAATCATTTTGACCTCAAGTGTTTGAGATTCTGGCACACATGGTATGATGATGAACTGGGCACCTCATCACCTATAGTTGCTCCAAAAACTTCACCTTCAAGATCCTTACTTAGAACTTAACACATTCCTCCACAATGATATTTAATTACTCTCATGTAATCAACAAAAGGGGCTTCCCAGGTGGCTCGTGGGTAAAGTGGCCTGCCAATGCAGGAGACATGGGTTCGATCCCTGGGTCGGGAAGATCTCTTGGAGAAGGAAATGGCAATCCACTCCAGTATTCTGCCTAGAGAATCCCATGGACAGAGGAGCCTGGCAAGCTACAGTCCATTGGATTGCAAGGAGTCAAACATGACTCAGCGACTGAGTGCTAAGTCCGCACAATCTAAAAAAGAGCAATTCCACATAGTTTAAACTACCACCACCAGGGACTAGGCAAGGAATGAAGTGCCATTTGCACTATCACCTCTAGAGGAAAATGCATCCATGGTGGTTCGAAAAACATGTCCCCATTCTAGGAATATGCTTCCCTCTGAGGCTGCCAAAACAGCCATGGTCCTGTGACTGGGCACCCAGGAGCAATATGCAGCAGACCTGGTTCTCATGTAGGGGAGGCACCCAGCCTGAGAAGCTGTGCAAGAAACACAGACAGGAGTCCTCCACCCCACCCATACCTACAGTCTACTGTACCCCACAACTACCTCTCAGTGCTGTCAGGCTCCCCTGAATCTCTGTTCTTAATCATACAACATCAGGATTCTTCTGGAAGAACCCTCTATAAATTCTCTCAAGTTCTACTCTTGGTGCCTCAACACAATCTGACAAAAACAATATCACATTCTTTGGGGAGGAGTTGTTGGTTAGTCACTCAGTCATCTCCCAACTCTTCATGACCCCATGGACTGGGGCCTGCCAGGTTTCTCTGTCCATGGGATTTCCCAGGCAAGAATACTGGAGTGGGTTGCCATTTCCTTTTCCAGAGAATCTTCCTGATCCAGGGATTGAACCCACGTCTCCTGCATTGGCAGGTAGATTCTTTACCACTGAGCCACAAGGGAAGCCTTTGGAGAGGAGGGAGGCTACCAGATTTCACCACAAAGCCTGCCCCTTATTCCCCAGGAAACCTCCTTTGCCAGAACAGGCATCCTTTGCCTCAGTTTCCACAGGGACACTTGGTTGAGCTTTGCCATCTAACATCATCCGGGTCCCTGTGGGGCTTTCCCTCTTTGCGGACTATACCAATCCCAGTGGTGGGTTGCCTCAGAGCCCCCAAGATGTCCGCGTCCTTATAGCTGAAGGCTTTGAATGTTTTATCCTAAATGGCAAATGAGACTTTGCAGAAGGGATCAAGATTATCCTGGATGACCTGGGAGGGGACACCTGATGTAGTATCAGAGGTCCCCATAACAAGGCTGCAGGAGAAGTTCAGAGTCAGACAGGAGATGTGATGATGGAAGCAACAGGTGGTGTGATGTGAGGAAAGGGTCATGAGCCAGGGACAGAGCAGCCTCCAGATTCTAGATGAGGCAAAGAAACTGATTCTCCCTCTACTCAGAAGTTCCAGAGGGAACCAGCCATGTCAATACCTCGACTCTAGCTCACTGAAACTGATTTTGGACTCCTGGACTCCAGAACAGTTAAGACATCAATTAAAGCTGTTTTAAATCACAAAGTTTGCAGTCATTTACAACGGCATCAATCGGAAGCTAATATGACCCCTATGGAGAAAGGGGACTTCGACAACACACACAAAAAACCAGGAATGCCCTGGAATTTCAAGAATGAGTCATCCTTGTAAGGATACATACAACCTTCCTCTCTGGACTCAATGAGCCAGCTGAATCCTCTCTTTCTCCATCACCAAAAAGCGAAAACCAAAGGTGTCTGATACAACAAGCAAGGGTTATAACTTGTGGGTGGTGCTCAGCAGAGCTTCTCAGCATTAAACAGAACTCCCATCCCAGCCTACTGCATTTGAGATTCAAATATCCACAATAAACCATGAGAACAGAAAAACAGCAGCTAACTCAAGAATACATGTGTAGGACATTCTGATTTGACACTGGGCTAAAAGAAAAAAAAAAATCTACAGGGAAGAATTAGGGTCCGATCCAAGGTTCTTTTATTGGACTGAAGGCAGGCCAAGCCAACCTTGCCCGACAGATCCCACAGGTGGGCCAGTCCAAAGCCCTGGAAAGCCAGGGCCCTGGTCCATGTGACTCTTGGAGACAAAGAGAGGAGGAAGGCTCTGGAAGGTGGTGGCATCCTGCCCACCTCAGTGGTAGCCTGGGGCCTTTGGATCTCACCATCTCGCCAGCACCTGAGAGGTGTGAGCCAGGCAGTCAACCACATCAGAAGCTGGCTGCCAGCCGGCCCCCGTTGCCCAACACCTCTGCAAGAGCCAGCTTTCCAGGATTGGGCTCTACACACTACACAGGTACAGGCCACTGCTGACCGAACTGAGGCACAAGCACCTTGAAGAACTTCCCGCACAGGGACTGGCCACACGTGGACTGACTGTTCTGCTGCAGAGTCAGGAAACACATCTGTACTCCATGTGGGCCGTCAGGCAAAGGACATTCTTCTCACTGCTTAGACCAAGCAGGGTCCCACCTGGGTCTTCCTACCCCGGGCTTGCTTCAATCACAAGTCAGATCTCCCATCCCCTGAACCCTCCATCCCATATACTACTTAATTCTCCCCATCCTCCAAACTGCTTATACTCTCCCAGTCTAGCCCACTCCATTAATGTTTCACAAGGAAGATGCAGGACTGCGTCATGACACTGAAGGTCAGGGTAACTAGGCTTCCTCAGTGGGACTTAACCCCGTGATTTCGGTGCACATGTCTACAAGGTGCTACTCGAAACAAAGTTGTTAAAAATTAAAAAAAAAAAAAAAATTACCAACCTTCCACCCAGGGCTGTCATTCAGCCTCTGCATAATAAAGATGCAACTCTGAATATTCAAAGTCCACGAGAAGGTGACTTGTGGCAAAACTGGCATCTAACATGCCTAAGATTCAAAATCTTGATGCTACTTGGCCAGATTCTCTTTACCTACTGCTTCTTCTGATGCCCGACCCCCACCCCTTACAAAATAAAGCAGCCCTAGGAATAGAATTGCATCTTCCTTAGTTCTTATGACTAATTTATGGCCGCCTTTGAAAGCCCTCGCACCAGAGCTCTGACTCCAGTAATTTCCTCTTCTTCTATACGCATGTCCATTTACAGCCACTCTGTAACCTCTACGTGAACCGAGCATGTTCTCCGGGCCTCCCACGGATGTGGGATCCCGCCCGGGTGAGAGCAGGGTGGCTCAGGGGCGGCACCTCTCCCCTACAGTGTGAGCTCATTCGGCACCCTACCCAAGTCCCGCTCCCCAGAGAGTTGGATAAGTATTCTTTTGCTTTAGGGTAGAGCGCCTTTAAAAATGACAAAGTAAGACGAAAGGCTGGGTGGGCAACTAGTGTGTAATCTCAAGACACAGTGTGGGTTTTTTTGTGTTTTGTTCTTTTTTTTTTTCACTTGGATTAAAGGGAGTGGGGGGAAGGTCTTGATTTTGTTTTTATTGAGGGAGGGGGGTATGGGAAGATGTCCCAGAAAATATCCTCCACGGGCCACAGGAGGAGGAATACTTAGAAGGAATTTCTGACAGTGCTCCAAGTTGTTTCCAGGCCCCATCCCAAAGGCCCCTCTTGGCCAAGCCACCACAGCTTTGCCCACATGGTTCTCCACCGCACTCCCCTGGGCCCCCCCAAACCATGGCTTGGCTGTCCTCCAGTCTCAAGAATGCCTTCTCTTCTGTTCATTAAGGCTGCCCTGAGCCTCTCTGATCTGTAGCTGGCTTCTCTGATGCCAGGGTGCTAGAAAAACTGGTCCCACACGAAGTCTTCCCAGCTTAGCATCCCATAGTCGGCGCCTGTCTAGAGAACGGTCAGTCCATGCCCTCAAACATCCCAGTGGCTCAGGTGTGCCAGGCACTGTCCTGTGGGCTAAGGATGGGGTGAGGCCAACAGAACAAGAGGCCTGCTGCCTACACAGAGCTCCCGTCCAGCTCCTCAGACCCTCCTTCTGCCCCTCTTTTACTCCCTTTTCTGGGAAGGATTTCCTCATTTTAGCTGAAATTTTTTTCTTTTTTTTTTTTTAAGAGGGTTGGGAGGGAAGACCTATGTTTTCATGAATTTGTATCTTATTTTAAAAATTAATGTAGACAATAAATGACAAGAATTTTCTTACGTTGGAATTTTCAGGGGTTCCTGAACAAATCAACTCACACTCGGTTGTGCATTCACGTTCTCCTCACTTTGGAAATCTGAAGTCGCTCTTTCCCTTGAAGACAGAAGCCCATCTCCATACATTCTAAGCGCTGAACTCCCCAATCATCGTCTGCCATGCTTTTAACCCCAAAGCTACAATTCTTCTCATTCAAAGGCTATCCTCCTCAAGCCAACCCCAAGCTAACTCGGCCTCTGGCCTTGCACGTGCCCTACCGCTCAGGCCCAAGTTTCTGGCCCCCAAAAGACTCTCACCGTGATTTCCAGCAATAGCCACCCAGGAGATCTAGGGGCCCACTCGATCACACTCTCATAACTCTATTCCTTTAGATGTGTCACCCAAGATTCCCAAGAATCGTCACTGGATGTCAGAGCAAAACAGTAACTCATATGGCACTTTCTCATCCTGCCTCCGGTCAGAGCTGGGACTCACTCGCTCAGAACTTCACAAAGCTAACCCTATAAGGCAGGGATCCTGTGGCCAGTTCATCCTGGGAAGTGGCCCAGTGAGCCAGGGAACATTGGTCTCACGCCTACTTGGTCTTTATACACCCAGGGAAGTGGTCTCAGGCATGGCAGGGCCTGGCTTCTCCCATCAGCAACAGCGGGGGTGTGGGTGCGTGTGTGCATGTGTGTGTGTGTGCGTGTGCGTGTGTGTGTTGGACAGGCCACTGTCATCTTCCCACCTCATCTGAACACACTGATGAGCCCCTTCCCCACTGATGTGCCCACCGGGGGTCTCTACCTGGACCCCCCACCCCAACCCCAATCCCAGAACCCTCCTAGCCTCACTGCAGCATGAAGCAAGCAGCACTTTCCTGTCCAAACCTGAATTGACCCTGGGCTCCAAACCACCCTCATCTTCAGCCTCAGATTAGCATTTTCCTTGTGTAGACCTTCCTGCTCTAAAAGGCATGAACCTGAAGAGCGTGAGTCATCAGTGCTAGCAGGAAGCAGTACTCAACCTAAGGCCTGACCCAGTTCCTAGAGAGATTTCTCTGCCTCCACCCCTCTGCCCCGCACCCCGGTTCTCATAACATGCTTGGGCTCGCCCACCCCATCCCCTCTCTCTGCAGCCTTTTCAAGACCTCTCCTTCCATGGAGTCACAACCAGGACAGTTTGTTTGTTTAGTCCACTGGTAAGAAAAATGAGAGAGCTGTCTACCATTCCTGGCAGGGCATAAACACTTTTTAAACAAATGTATGTTCCAGCTCTGCTTGGGTCCAAAACTGAGAACTTTAACCTTTGAAAGGGCAGAGGACATTCCATGGGAACTGACTATCGCCACTCCTTATCATCACTGAAAGACAAAATCCACTTTACCCTGCCCCATCTCACATGGACCCCTCACATTCTTGGTCTGGGAGCTAAGCATGTGAGAGAAAGAGAGAGGAAACCCCAGGAACGTGGGAAAGGCCACTGTCGCCAGTGTAAGAGGCAGCAGTGCCCCGATTCCTCTTCAGAGAGAGCAGGATACTTTATTGTAAAATTTGTTTAAACCCACTCCAGTACTCTTGCCTGGAAACTCCCATGGACAGAGGAGCCTGGTAGGCTGCAGTCCATGGGGTCACTAAGAGTTGGACGTGACTGAGCGACTTCACTTTCACTTTTCACTTTCATGCATTGGAGAAGGAAATGGCAACCCACTCCAGTGTTCTTGCCTGGAGAATCCCAGGGACAGAGGAGCCTGGTGGGCTGCCGTCTATGGGGTCGCACAGAGTCGGACATGACTGAAGCAATTTAGCAGCAGCAGCAATGACCCACAGACAAAGACTTCACACTGGAAGAACATTTCTTTGGTGATTAAGACCAAACTTCAAATCAGATCAAAAGGGAGATTGCCTGGGGAAATCATCAAGAGGCCTACCATTGCTATCCTTCTATCAAAAAGATACAGTTCTGATTTCTTACAAGGAGTTTCATAACAAGAGGTCTCCATCTTAACACTTAGAAAGAAAAACATCCACCCCCAACACCTCCCCAGCCTGGAAGGGCCAGGAGTGGCCTCACGGTGTGGTACAGCAACACAAAGCAAGTGGGAGGCGCAGGACACGTGGGAAGAACCAGCTGCCCCAGCGAGACCCCACCGTGTGACTTTGGCTGCCCCTGTCGGTTATCGAAACTGAAATCAAGTGGAACTGATCAGTTCAGACCCCCCGTGCTAGGTTCCACACGATGATTCATCAATGTCCTATGTGTGTCAGGCATTTTTCCACTCAAATATTGACCAGTTTAAGAGTAGGCTTAGGGAAGTCACAGGCACGGTCATTGGTTCTTTTCTTTCTTACCCTATCTTGTTGAAGTGGGGACGACATTAGAACTCATTAAGTACAACTACACTGATTGATGCCTGTTAGCGCTGGGTGTCAGGAAGAACTAGGGTAAATGTTCTTCCTGTATACTTTGTTTCATTCTCTGGACGACCTGTGAGGTGGGCGCTAGCACAGATTCTATTTTGCCCACAAGGAAATCGAGGTCCAGGGAATCCCAGTTACTCCCCAAGGTCACAAAGCTAAGTAACAGCAGAGTGAGAATCCAGTCCCAGTTCCTCAAAACACCAGAGCTTTTGTATACACACTGTCCTGCCAGGGTTGCTTGTACACTTGCCATGAACACTGCCTACAGAATGTCTGGTTCACACATGGAATAGTTCCTGGCCAGGAGCGCGTCTCCATCGGTCCCTCTTCTCCACACTGTGCTCACTATGGAAAAGTTGTCCCTCCCTCATGCTCGTGCTGAGTCGTGTAAGATTCTGTGACCCCATGGACTGTAGCCTGCCAGATTCCTCTATCCATAGAATTCTCCAGGCAAGAATTCTGGAGTGGTTTACCATTTCTTCCTCCAGGAGGATCATCCCAACCCAGGGATCAAACCCGTGTCTCCTGTGCCTTCTGCACTGCAGGTGGATTCTTAACCCGCTCAGCCATGGTGCTGAGTTCCCACCATGCACTCAGGTGGTTGCTTCTGAGGCCTCCCTCTGTCCGGATTCTGAGCCATCCTGGGGTCAGAGAGCAGAGAATATCTCCTTATGATCAACCGCTACTCCATCCTCCCAACACTCTTCCACTTGACGCCCTGCCTGCCCATTGGAGTTCAAAGTCAGATCTCAACCAACTGCTAGGCGATCCTCTTCAGGCACTTAGCTTCTCAGTTTTTCCAAAAAAGATGACGTGTTCCCACCCTACATACCTTACAGAACAACTGTGGGGATTAGTGGAATGGACACAGGCTCCAGGGCTTTGAAAAATGAAGCTGCTTAAATTCCTTTCCAGTCCCCCTCAGACAGATGTAGCACCTCTCCTTCTATTCAGAATTTATTTACAATTATACGATTAAATATTTGGGTGGCTAACTCAGGGGCCTCAACAGTGATACCCAGTACACATGTAGTAGCTCAGGAAAACACTGATGGGGCTGAGAGCTGAGGAAAGTCACAGCCCTGAGGGTGGGGCTGGTTGCACTGGGGCAAGGGGGTGCGCCGCTGAGGAGGGGCCCTGGCCAAGCTCACAGCCATCCTTCCCGCCACCGAAAGCATCCCTGTCTCCTCGTTCCCTCCAGCCACCTCGTTTCACATCCACCTTCAAAACACACTCAGAGGGTGAGTGCTCACGTCGCCTCTCAGCACTTTGTCCACCTGGAACCCCAGGATGTGACCTTATTTGGAAACCGGGTCTCTGTGGGTATGACTAAGTAGAGGTCACAGTGGATGAGGATGGATCCCAGATCCAGGGGCTGGCATGCTGAGAGTGGGAGAGGACACACAGGGAAGAAGGCCATGTGGAGACCCAGGAACTGGAGGGACCCAGCTATAAGGCACGGAATGCGGAGGACTGCCAGGGCCTGATGGACGCTAGGAAGGAACCTTGGCTAAGACCTCAGTGGGACCGTGAAAAAACGCATTCTTAAGCCACTCGGCTTGTGATACGTCCCTTCGCCCTGGCGGTCACAGCATACAGAAGTGCCACTTCTTACCCCTGCCCCGCAAGGGCTCTGGCCAGAGCCACCTCTCATTGGGCCGGCCACAATCGTCTCCCTGTGGTCTCCGTGCTCCCACCCTCCATCTGGCTCCGAACAGAAGGGAGAGCCTCGCCATAACCTCCCGGGCCTATAGGACGTGCCCTGTCCCCTCCTACGCCTGCTCCAGCCACCCGGGCCTCCTGCTGCTCCTCGGACATTTCTGACGGAATCGCCCCTCTGCCCAGAGCTCTCTCCATCACTTACTCCCTCCGGCCTCTGCTCTCAGGTCACCTTCCTCAACTGCAAACCACTGTCCTCCACGGCATGCCCTCTTCCCCTGTTGGGCTCTTTCTCTGTAGCATTTCACTTCTTTTCAAACACTGCATTTTTCTTACCAGTTACATGTACTGAGGGAGTGGAGGGAATATTAAACTCCGAGACCAAGGCTGGCTCCCTTTTCCCCTTCCCCCACTGCAGAAGCACCAGCACCTAGCAGTACCTGGCATCCGAGATGTCCTCAAACATTTGATGAAAAAGGGGACACAAGGTCAAGGGGCAGGAAGGAGCCTGAGGCCAGGGGCAGCAGCGGCGTGGAGGGCAGCCAGGACTCTGGGAGCTCAAGTGGAGTCTGCAGGCTGAGCACCAGAGGCTCCCGAGTCCTTGCAGGCAGATGGAAAGTGCTGGGCATCATGAAGCGCCTGCAGGCCCTGATCAGGAGAATGAGAGGAAGGAAAGAGAGGAGGGCCTCTTGACCTTGGCACTACTGACACTCCGCATGTTCTTTACAGGGGTGGAGGGCTGTCCTGTGCACTGGAGGAGGCTTAGCCGCATCCCTGACCTCCCTCAACCAGCTGCTGGGAGCATCTCCCACCAGGCTGCCACAACCCCAAATGTCTCCAGACACTGTCACATGTCCCTGTGGGATGAGGGGGAGGCAAAGTCAGCCCCTTTGAGAACCAACAGAGTTGTGGTAGTGGTGTGTGCACAGAGCGATTCCTGAAAGCACAGACCTAAAAGAACCAGCCGGAAGCACAGGTGGGCGAGCTGGCCAGACACCAGGTGTACCTGGGACAGGGTCCACCCTTGGTGACCTGAACAGCACACACCCCTTCTAAAAGCGGAGGTCACCACGCTAGCTGGCTTTTGTCCTCAAGGCCTAAGAAGTGCCAAATCCCCTCTGTTTCCAGGAGGAGGTTCCAGTCTAGAGTCTTATGTTGAAATATATCTGCTTTTAAAATACCATATTGCTGAACCAACTCAACTCTAGCCCAGGTTTTGCCTACAGGCCACGACTTTGAAATCTCCGGCACAGAGGCTGCCTAGAGGCAGAAGAGGGGGCAGCCTGGAGATTCCTTAGAACCTGTAGGAATTTAGCCACAAGGAAACGGGGCCCTGGACAAGGCCTGTGAGAATGAGCTGAAGAAAAAGGCCAAGTCCCAGAAACTTCAGTTGAAACGAGATAAGCACACCGAGTCAACTGCCCACATGTCCCTGAAACACAGGTCTTCAGTGCAAGTGTCAGCCTGACAGCTGCTGACTTGGGAGAGTTCCTTGAAGAGGAAAGTGAATGCAGGGAGGGCCCGGGCCCACCCTTAATTCGAAAAGGCCTGTGAGCCTGCACCCACATGATCCTATCAGCCTTAAACCCATCCTGGACAAAGCCAAGGCCTCCCCATCTTCACACTGCTCAGGAACTAGCCTGATCACCTGCATGGACCTTCCCCGACGTTCAGGACACTCAGGCCATCAGCCAAGGAACAGCTGGATTCAGATCAGCCTCCCTCAAGAACTGGGGCGATGTCACTGTGCTAATGGGAACACTTCCTGCCTCCCCAACCAGGCCTAGGCACCTTCTGGTCTCTCTCCCATGATAATCTGGCCTGAGAAGGACCTCAAGGCATCCTTCAAGACAATCAATCCCCCTGTGTTAAAGAAAACAAGGCTCAGGCAAGTGAGTGTCAGGAAGCCTGGCGGAATCACAGCTCAGGTCCACAAACTCAAAGCACCACCAATGCATTTTGAGGTGTTTGGCCCCCACCCACACCGGTCCCGGAACCTGGAGCAATGAGAAGGTCGTTCTGCTAACACATACCATGGTGTTGGTCCGAAGGCACTGTGGTCTCATCTACGTTAGACTGTGACAGAAAGCAAAAGAGCTCTGAGTGACACGTCCATTTCTGGACACGCTCAGGGTGGGGGTGGGGGTGGGTTACGACACCAGCGTTCGCAGCCCAATCTGTAAACCGGGTAGAATGACCTCCTTTAATTGCTGGCATCTTCTCAGAGAGAGTTACCCTACCACAAAGCATGATCATAATTAAAGAACACCGTTCCCAGCATGGTGCATTATCAAGCACAGAGGCAAAGGCTGTCTTGATCAGCATCAGACACTGGGTCTGATCAAGGTCACCGGAGAGAAGGTAAAATGGTCAGAGGGCCCTAATCTCACCTCTATGCTGCTCTACTTTGCTTGATGTGAATGGAACACCCGAGTCTTTGGCAGAGGAAGGAGGAGGCTGGGTGAGCAGGAAAAGGGAGAAGGAGGGAGGGACAAGGAAGGCGGGAAGCAGGACTTTCTCCCATGGGCAGCACCTCGCAGGTAAAGGCAGCAGACCCCGGGGAACTGCCGGCTGGTCTCCACGAGCCTTATGACACCCCACAGGTGTGGACCTCCCCGCATTGCCTTCCCTCCCACTGCCCATGGCCACCACACCATCCACAGCGATGCTGATGGGGTTAGAGCATCTCCAACCATCTTATCCTCTTACCCAACCAGCAAGAAGGGGCTGCAGAGAAGCCCACATAAGACACCCAAGGAAAAAATCTCTGGGCTGGGCCCTGAGGCATGGGGATGCACAGATAAAACTCAGTGGCACCAGCATTCAGCAAGGCCAGAGCGGCCAGTGGGAGCCATGGATTGGTCACCCCCAAATCCTCGTGTGGTAGGTTCTGCCTCCCAAGAATCCAGTTAGCCTCATCTGTGAGCCGATTCCTGGGAGAAGAGTCCAGGGTGGGAAGGCATCTAAGTGACTTGGCCAAGTGAAGACTCTGTAAATCAAGCAGCCACACACTCCGCAGACAGACTCCAGACTCGCAGACGACCAGTTGCGGAAGGAACGGCGTGTTCAGCTGTGCCCTATCCCAGCAGCTCTGGAGTCACACGTTTCCCCACCCACCCACCAGCACGTGGGCACAGGGAGGCCCTGCTCCCCACCCCAGGTACCACGGGGTGTCTCTGCTCCCCAGCGCAGCATCCTCCAGATGCCCGCCCATCTTCTGGAGACCCTGCTCAGCCTTCTCCCACATATGATTTCCTCGTGTATCCATTTTTAGGAATCAATGTTTTTTTGTGAAGAAGAGGAGGAGAAAGTTCCCACATGTAGAAAGCTCACACCCTGGGGAGGAATGAAGTGGTTGGGGGGGGGGGGTCGCTGAGCACTTGTTGAAAGAAGACGTGGACAAGAGAGATGAGGAGCAGAAGAAAACCTCTTGTCAGCTCTGAAAGTTAAACAGGAACATCTCTTCCATCGCTCCCCCACCCTGCTTCCTCCCGGCCCACCCTGTCTCCTCAAGTCAGAGGCAGCTCACTGGCAGACCCCCAAGGCGGGAGGGCCGGGGGAATGGGAGGGAGCTCTGTGGTAGTTTGCGGGAGCTCCACCTCTGGGAATGGATTTGATGTCAAGTGTCAGCAAGTAAATTGCTATTGGCTTCTCGATAAGCAGCAGTAGTGAGCTAAGTGTTTCCCCGTATTGTGCGGGCTCTCGCGGACTCAATACGGTGGTATTGACAGCCCAATCACACAGTAATCCAGGCTCCACTAATACCTACACTTCCTCAATGAAAATACACTTTCCACTTGGACACCAGCCCATTAGCTTTGGGCTGGAATCTCCGGCCTCTTCTGCTTCCCCCAACCACCCCCAGGCCCTGGAACTGGCATCTCGCCCCCAAACACCCTGTCCGATGTGACCATCCCAGCCCGTGTATTGTCAGGGCCCAACCTGAAAGATAAACAGCCGGAGACCTACAGGAAAAGGCCTGCTCTCCCCATCTATAAATCACTGGTGGGCAGGAAAGGAAAGTGATCCAACTCTTTAAGGATAAAAATCTCAGCAGTCGCTGAGGAAAATTGATGTTCCCTTGGAAAGCAAGAGATGTTCACTCTGGGAAGATGCATGTCTTCAAGTTTTCCGAAACAAAGAAACTCAAACTTCACCCAGCATGACACAGGGATGAGACGAGGTCTAACAATCATGCCAGACACTAGGTTTCCACAAGGCAAGTCCTCATGCCCTAGCAGTCTTAGTTACATTTACATACTGACGGGCCTGCTAATTCAAAAATAAACACTATGCAAACACAAGCTATTTTTCAAATCCATCTCTCATCAATCTTGACTTTCAGAACACCCTGGAGCAGGTAAGAAACAAGATTATATTACAGAGACAAATGAAACAGAGAAGTTAAGTGACTTACCTACGGTCACACAGCTAGTTTCCAGTGGGTTTGATCTCAAAGGCTAGACTAGAGGTTGGTAAACATTTTTCTGTGGAAAGTCAAGTAAATAGTTTCAGCTTTGGGGCCTTTCAGTGTCTGTTTGCAACTGCTCAGCTCTTGTCACTGTGGCATGGGAGCTGCTACAGACATGTAAAAGAACGAGCCCAGCTGTTTTCCAATAAAATCTTACTTACGGACACAAGTAAGATTTTTTGCATATTTTCATATATCACAAAACAACATTCTTCTTTGGACTCCCCCAACCATTCTAAAAGGTGAAAACCATGCCTAGCTTGTGGACCATACAAAAACAGACATTGAGCCAGATGTGGCCTGCAGGCATGTTTGCAGTCTTCGGATCTCAGCCCACTGGGGGATGTGAAGCATCTAGAACACCACACAGTCAAACAGAATGGGCACCACCATTCCCAGGCTCATCACAACTGTAATAATCCTGTCTAGTGAAACTGCTTGACCCTCCAGCACCAAACACAATGTCCAGCCCCCAAGTGTCCAACGGCAACACAGTTGCGCACCCATAACACACTGGCCAAGTCTTCACACTTCTATAGAAGCACTGCCTTTTGTCGGGAATTTCTGCACAAATTTCAAAGTTAAGAAACTTTCCACAGACGCATGCCCAAGCCGCTGTTGGGGTAATACACTAACGGCAGAAGACATTCATTTTCAAAACCAGCACACATGCATTTAACAGTGTCATTAAATACAGCGTTGGGATGAGCGACCTGCCCTGCGCTACTGCCCCCCCACCCCCCTACCCCCCAGCTCCAAGGAGCAGTTTCCGTCTCTCTGTGCTCAGGAAGAAGAAACCCGGCCAGAGAGGGGTTAAGGCCCTTCCAGGCTGTGATCTGATAAATGGTTGTGCAGAAAGCAGGTTCCCTCACTTTGAGATATGATGTCACTAACCTTTATTGATCCACTATCAGAGAACTTTGCTTATCTCTCTCCTGTGATATACTGCCCCTCCTGAGCTCAACTAGTGTTTAATACACTGCCGGCTGCCCCGCACTCCTCATCGCTCAACACCGCGGCGCGAGGCTGCCACAGGGGCCAGTATTTTACAGCCAGGCCTCGCCAGCACAGACACTCCCTGACGCGGCGGGGAGGGCACACCCGCCTCCCACCAGGCTGCGGGGTCCCAGGTGCACCCTGACTGTGGGCCGGGGTGCTGGTGGGGGGCAGGGCCCCTCTGAGCATCTCCTGTCCACCCGTTTAAAAAGCGCACCTCCAGTCCCTTCAAGCCTCGGCTTCTTTACCTCCATCCTAAAAAGACAACCGCCAGCCCACCAGGTTCATGAGAACAGAAGCACCTCCGAGTGAAACCTCCCATCGGAGAAACGAGCTTCCTGTTTCTCCCTTTGCACAGCCAAGACCTTAGTCTAATCAGGAGCTGGAAAACACTACCCATCGAAGCGTGGGACAGTCATTCGAGAGGAATCACTCCAGGACCAGAGCCAGAAGACATCCCAGGTGTGGCCAGGCAGGCTCTGATAGTGAGAGATAACAGGGTTCCACCGCCCGGGGCAGGCCTAATGCTGGAGCAGCCAAGCACCAGGTCTGGGGTCCTGGCTCTCTCCTCCCAACCCACAGGCGAACTGGGCATGGTGCACAGCTGGCGCCGCACCCCAAGGGTGGGTGAGCCAGCAAGTGCCAAGATTCAGGAGGAGACTGTTTCACCGAAGAGCTGGCATCAACCTCCTCCGTTCCCCGCTGTCAACCTCAGACACCTCGGAACGGCGGGACCCCACCTGTTGCCCCCGGAGGAGCTGCTGGACAAGACTGCGCCTCCCCCGCCACATCCAGCCCAGCCGACAAGGGGCTGTGGGCAGCGGGGGAGAACCGGCACGCCCTTCCATTGCCCCGGAGGCACCCAGAATTTGCCTAATTGAACATTAACAAGTTGCTACAATAAAGTTCCTCTGTTGTGAGCTAGGAACCTTTTCGGCAACAACAACAGAAGTCTTGTTACAAACCGCTCTCTAAAGCCAGGCCTCAGCCTCGACAGGTGTGAACAAGATTTAAACACCTCCTACAATACAATGCAATCCAAACAAAGGGGAAAGTCAATCCCAACCTCCTGGGGTGAACCTTGTCTAACATCTTCACTCGCTCAGCCCAAGGGAGCCAAGTGAATGCGTGGAGACTGTCTCCAGGCCGGGAAAGGGGACCTAGCCAGCCCTGAAGCAAGTCCCTCTGCCACTCCAGACAGGCCACCAGGCTGGTCACCCTCTAGCAGAAGGCGAGGCCATGAACGCCTCACATGCAGTCTTGGGCCCCCGCACGCACCCTCCATCCGCCCCTAACTCAGCCAGCTGGTGGACCGTTCTGGGGAGCTTCCCACACTCCCAGTGCCTAGCTCAGCGCTCTTCTTTTCCACGTGAGAGGTAAGCAGAGGGGGAAGGCAGAGGGAAGACCCCCCAGGTCCCAGGGTCTGAGCCGTTCTTTCTCCTAAAGGGGGCCTGGGCAAGTCCCAACGCATCCTCCTGCTGAATGCTGAGGAAGAGATGAGACATCAGGACTGGATTTGTCATTAAAATTTTTTGAGTGTCGCTCCGGGTAGAAACATAGGAGGGGTGTGTGTTGGACAAGGAGGAATTATCCCTGCCATTGATTTTCCGCTCTGGAGTATTAGAGAGAACGCAGCATTTATCTGGAGATTTCTTCCCAAAGCCAACCACATCAACAGGACTTGAAAGAGCTTATCTGCAACCACCACTACTGTGGAAAGTGGGCACCTGGGTAGGGAACTCGACGAGCCCCACGGTTCCAGGGTGACATCTTGAAGCTCTTGTTATTGTTATTTGACTTCAAATGAGTGAGTGAGGAGGCAGAGAGGGGAGTGGCAGAGGGGACACCGTGGGCAAGAGTGACAAAGGACAAAGAAGGGAATTCTCTCTCCCCCGGGGCCTCTGCTCCAATGAGAACACAAAACGGCTCCAGAACAAAACCTGAAAAAAAGCAGCAAGGACAAACGCAGGCCTCCAGCCATTCCTATTTTGGGCACCCATCCTCTGTTCTCCTTTTCCAAACTCTTGGGCATTTTTTTTTAAAGTGATAAACACTAATAATCCAGCTTTTGATCCTAACTCTCCTTCTCTCCTAGTGCAAGAGAAAAGTCAGCATTTTTTTTCTCCCAAGTGAGAGAGAGCCATGAAACATGCCAAGGAGACCTCCGATGGCAGCTACTCTCAACTTTTTCTACCTCCAAACTCCAGGCAAAGTCAAGGGTAAGAGTGACCTGCAGGCTTGTGGATAAAATGTTTGTGACCACCACAAAGGAATCTGTTTTCCAGAAATTTTTACTAATAAAGCTTGGAGCACGAAAACCGGTCCAGACAAGGAGTCAAGTTGGCTCATTTTCCTCCCCGCTCCCCCTTCTCCTACCTAGCTAGGCAGGCAAAGGCCCCCAGGCTCATGGAAGGATAGTGGCCTGCTCACAACAGCAACAAATAAAGGTTCAAAGGCTCAAGTCCCCTTTCCAGGTAGCTGGGAGGATGTAATTGGTGAGGCAGGAGATTAGAAATATCGGCAGCCTCTAAGTAAGACTTTAATTTACTGGCAGATCAATAGAGCCGGGGTTATATTGGCAAAGTGTCTACAGCTCTATTGACTCACGCAATGCCTCTTATCAATTTATCAGAAATCTGGAAGTCAGAAGATATTGTTTGAAGGGAAAAGAAGAAAAAAAGAGAGAGACAAGGAGCAACAAGACAAGCGCCCAAGCAGTTAGAAAATGGGCGCTTGGTACCAAGAGTTTTTACATCAACCTGTCTTCTGGAACGGAAGCCAGTACAATGTGACTCAGAGTTAACCTGACACCCTAACAGTCCCCTCAGCCTTCTCACATGATTCCATTTTCCAGGACCTTGGATTCTGAGGGGCTAGAACCCTACCAAAACAGATGCCATTTGTTTATTAGTCTCAGCAAGGAGCTACTCCTTCCTCTGGGGTCAATGTTTCCCATCCAAGTTGCAGGCAATTTACATGCACCTCTGTTTTCTTCACATTCTGGTGCTTCTCCCGGTCTGCCTTAGCCAGAATTCTTCATTTTAGCTTCTTTCCCACCAGTCCACAGAAAAGATTTTACGTAAAAGGGATATCTATCCTAGCATCCCAGTCCTCTCCAGGGCTCATGAAGTACTGATCAAACTAACCACGGCATTTGGTCTCAGAAGCATAAAGAACAGAGACTCAAGTTCCAGCAACCATTGACAAGGATATGCAAGTTTTCATGAATAATTAATCTTCATTGGAAAGGGTTTTGAAATATCCAGGTAGTGGAAAGACCTGGGAAGACCAAGGAAGAAGAAAGTAAACATTAACACTTCCCCTAACCTAACCATCCACATCAGTGAAGGCAGGATACAGGAAGACGAAAAGGAAGTTTGTGAGTATCTCTATCTGATAACCCTGGGGCGGGGGTGGGGGGGCAGGTCTTGAAGAGAGAGGGCTTGCTGCACTCCAGTTATCAGGAGGACGAAGGGAAGAGCGACTTGACTTGGTTTGGAGGACCCACGACCTGCTTTTGACAATCCATTTTGGTTCCTGCCTCATACAACAAATTTCTGCTTAATTGCTGTTTTGCATTTCGTTGAGACATCGAGTAAACAGTACTTAAGTGTTTCCAGACAAAAACAATAACTCACTAATGACTAAGGCCCTGTTAATTAAAATGCCCCTGTGATGGCGTGACTGGACTCAGAGCCACCACAAGAACAGAACTGCCCCAGCCTTGAACGCATGAACCAGAACGCAAACGTGTGGGGCAGGGGTGGAGGTGACGGGTGACTGCTCCCTCAGGTCACAATGCCCTCTGGTTGCAAAGAAGGGAGCTCCTTACTGGAAGGAGATGGGGTGGGGGGAGGGGAGGGGTGGGAGGAGTCGGGAGTCAGGGTGTGAGGGTGCTCCCAACTGAAGGTGTGTTCTAGAACCTTGTGGGTGAAGCAACCTGGCAGGACCCTCAGGAGCTCACATGATCCCCTGAAGAAAAAAAAATGTGTCTGCCCTTATTACGGGAGAAAACAAGATGTGTGAGACTGACCTGAGAGACCCTCCCCCAGAGACTGCCCTTCTTACCAGCGCAAATGTCCAACTACACTGTGGGGGGGGGGGGATTCAGAAAAAATGAAGCAAAGGTATATGGTGCCACCTGATCTGTGAGAAAGTATTAATTTGACCAAATAGTCAAGACTCACAGTGCATTTGATGAAGCAACGGGGACACAGAAAACGTCTCTTCCTCCCCAAATGAGAAATCAAAATAACCAGGCTTCCCCTTAACAGAAGCCGTGCCCTCTGCTCTCGTCCACGTTCAGTCCTAGGGATGGAGGCCTCCAGACACCACTCTAAGGCTCAGCATTGGAAACCAAAACAAAAAGAGAAAGGAGTCACCGAAGCCCTGGGGCTTGCAGAGGACCTTATCTTCCCCCGGGCGGGTTAAAGACCTGCTAGTTAGCAAGAGACGGGGTGGGGGACAGCCATTGAAACCGCAGGAGCCTAATATCCATTTGTATTCACACTCGGAGCCTTTAGGGATATAAAATCGGAGAGGATGAACTGTTTACATTCACCTAATGCTCGAGTAAACAAATCAGGGCCCGAGCGGACGGGTTTCCGGGCAGGGCTGTGGCCAGACCCCCTTCTGAGTGGGGGAGCAGGGCAAGGGGAGAGGGAGGGAAGAGTGGCTGCGGCTGGCGCTTCTGCCATCGGGGGCCAGGCTTCCCTTCCCCACCCCACTCCTGCTACTCCCCACCGGCAAGCCAGCACCTTCCTTGATCCCATGCAGCCCATCAGGATTGCACCCACAGAGGCCACAGAAGCTTCCAGAAAAGTACAGGGCACCCTTGGATTGCCAGTGGGCACAGAGGAAGAGCGGGCTGCAGACCTGCCCCAGTCGGGGCCCAGCAGAGCAGTTTTAAGCTACAAGACCAAGACGGGGAGCAGAGCCCCTCACTGGAGAAAGGGGCCTTGCCCCACGCCCAACCAGGCCGGCCTGGGCCTCCACACTACCACAGTGGCCTTGGAGGAAGGAGGTCGAAAAAGGAAAGGCCTGGCCAAGAGTGCCTGGGGAAAGGGCTTAAATACCCAGCACCAGACAGAGGGAGAAACTTTCCTCTCCTCTAGGCACCTGAGGTGGGTGGGTGGGGTCCCTCAGCATCACTGGTATCCAAGAACAACACCTCAGAAGAGGCCCTCCCCCGAGTCCTCACATCATCGGGCTGTGGCCAAAGGGAACCAGGGGCTGTTTACCGTCCCAGGGCAGGGCCTGACCATATCCTCTAAACTCCAACAGTTTCAACTTGACTGGGGGGAAGGGGCGGTGGTGGTGGCGGTGTGTGTGTGTGGGGGGGGGGGGGTTCCTGGCACTCCTTTTAAATGCAGATTTGAACTTTTCACCCGGGGTCAGACAGCTGCGCTCCTACAGCCCCAGCAGAGGCCGGCGCCGAGGCCACTCAACCTCACACTTTCACAGTTGTGTTTTTTTTTTTTTTCCCCTGCCTGCACAGGAGGTTGGCCCACTGAAGGAATTAGATACCCCCCCCTTCCCTAAAACCCCAAACCCACACTCGCCTCTCAGCTTACCAGGGGCACAAATCCCACTGGAGGCCCCGGGATGGGCCAGGACTGGCTGGGCGCCCTGGACACAGCGATGGCGAAGGGAGAGGGTCCTTATCATACGCAAACATCGACTAAGGAATGCTGAGATCAATAGTGAGGAAACCCCGGCGCTCAGCCACTGCTCAGCAAGGAGAGGTTTCCTCCCCTCGGTGGGACAGGGTTCCCAGCTGCTCTCTGCCGGATGACAGCCATTCTTGCTATTCTACTCATCAGGGCTGTACTGTTAGTTCAACTTATCTAACTTTGAGAAGTCCCTTCAAGAGTAAACAAAAGAAAAATATGACCAGCCTTAAAAAAAAAAAAAATGAGTCTAGGCTGGGACTCCTTGCCTCTATCATATCCCTTCCCTTATCCTCACGTGCAAGGCTGTTTCTGATTTTTCCTTATCACCCTCTGCCTCTCCCTTTCTCTGGCTCCAACCAGAGAGGCCCACTGGCCCTGGACAGTGAAAGAGGGCTCTCCACTGTGCAGCATTAAGATAACTTGAGAGGGACTTCCCTAGCAGTCCAGTGGTTAGGACTCTGCGTTTTTGATAATGCAGAGGGCGTGGGTTTGATCCCTCGTTGGGCAATTAAGACCAACGTGCTGTGTTATGGCCAAAAGGAAAAGGTAATGTGAGAAATCAGAAATCTGAATAAAACCAGCAAAAGGAGTCTCTCGTTGGGATTGGGGACCAGGTCAACAGCAGTGCGTGGGTAGCGGAGGAGCCCCCCCAAAACAGGCCCCTCTAAGCCACATGGCCCAGGCCAACCAACCCAGGAAGCCCGTGTGATTGATGTCCGAGAGGAGAACACAGTGACTACTCACAAGTCCAAGGTCCCCTGTCCTGCCCCTGACTAGTAAGCCGCCGTGGACAGAGTGAACTGGATGGCTTCCAGAAGCCCCCTGCAACCCTGCCACGCTGAGGGCACAAAGAGGGGCTGATGCAGGAAACAACAAGGCTGCTGCAATAAACACACCGGAGCTCACACAGCTGCAAGCTGTCCTGCCCTCTCTCTGGGGCGAGGACCACCTTGCTGCCACTGCTGCCATTCTTTGTTTGGAATGGCCTTCAGAGCCAGGTGGGCACCTCCACCGGCCTCCTGTGAACTGAGAAACAGTTTACGAAAGGTTTGTAGGGCAGCATCGTACATTTTGCCTCCTAACAATCTCATGAGGATGAAAGCAGACTTGGGTGACTTTTAACCGTGTGCAGATGCAGCCTGTACCCCCTAAACACCAGTAAATGAAGGCAGCACCCCAGTAAATGGAGGCAGCCAGTCACAAGAGGGGGGAGGTGACTCAGCTCCATCACTATACTGTCTCAGAAGAGCCCAGGGTGGCATCCTGAAATGCCAGCTCTGCCCTGTCTGATAGTCAGCCACTAGGCCCTCAGGACTACTGAGCAGATGAAAGGGGGCTGGTCCAAAATGAGAGAAGCCTGCAAATATAAAACATAAGTGGGATTTTTTTTTTGAGGATGCAAAATGTTTCATCAATAGTTTTCTTTATATTGATTACATGTTAACATGATAACATTTCAGATATACACTGGGCTACAGAAAATATAATTAAAATTCATTTCACCAGTTTCTTTTTTTTAATATGGATACTAGAAACTTTTAAATTATGTACGTGACTCCTGTACTGTATTTCTATTGGATAGCACTGTTCTAAAACTTCAGTCTGGCTTTCAACTTCAGATTGAGCCAGCAGGTTCAGCATTCCTGAATAGGACTAAGAATCTTCTAGTCTATTCTGAACATCCCCCCTAAAGCTACAACGTTCCAACTCCCAAGTGATACTTCTAATTGTGCTGAAAAATCTTAGTATCCAAATCAAATCGTTTATACTTGCACTCTGGCAATGGATTAAGGGGTGGCGGGGTAGGGGAGGAGGAGGAAGAAAGTCAGCTGTGCATTAGAAGCTGGACAAGGCCAGTGGAGTGACACGCCCTCTTTCAAAATGTTATCAATTACGTCTGAGGGCGATCTTTTTGCTTTGAAAAAAAATAATAAAAAGCTGTTTATTGTGGTTTGGTTCAAGGATTGCCCATTACAAGGCTGGCTTGCCTCCTCCTCCGGCTGAATTTCTCACTATGGAGAGCAGACTTCTCCCTTTTAATGGCTCTTCCTATAAAATATGCCCAGCAGGATGCTGATACCCACCCCCACACATACTCACACACTGTAAAGTATGTAAAGAAGCGAAGGGGGAGCAAGGGGCAGGGAACACACAGACACAGCCCCTTT
This sequence comes from Antilocapra americana, assembly GCA_007570785.1. Lineage (NCBI taxonomy): Eukaryota > Metazoa > Chordata > Mammalia > Artiodactyla > Antilocapridae > Antilocapra > Antilocapra americana. The sequence continues at coordinate 3,941,637 of ML664203.1, forward strand.
CCTCTCAGACAGCACCCGTCCGACCAGGAGGGATCCCGGGCCAGTCTCATTTCTCCATGTAAATGAACTTTCTGGCCACCTCCTCAGAGAAGAAAAGCTGCACAGATGCGGAAGGCCCATCCTGGGGCACACAATTACAGCCATTTGCATTCCTCCAGCGGCAGGATTAGCACAGGAATGTGCTTTGCAGCTTTGTGGGGGGAAAGGGGGTTTAGGAAGAAAGAAATGGGGGGGGCTGTTTCTCCCCAGTCTGTCCATCCAAAGCTTGATGATACACTTCCAGTTCTCTGAGAGTCAGAAAGTGGAAATAACTCCTACTCAGGCTTTCTAAAGAGGGGGGAGGGTAAAAAGGCCAGGCGGGGGCGGGGGGGGGGGGGGGGGCGGCCCTACGTGTATGAGAACTGCCCCTCCTGGTGCTTTGATCCCCTCGGTCGCTAGGAGAAACCAACTTTTCTCCTAGGGTTAATCAAAACCAAATTACTCAGGAATGTGGCAGGACAGGTCTGAGCTTCCAGGTCCCTTTGTCTTTGAGGATTTAAAATGAAAAAATAAAAAAAATTTTAAAGCAGATGGCAGTGGCTTACAGGATAGGTAACTTGAAAACGTTCTGAAGGAACATTTGACCACATCCCCCAACTTGAAAAAAAAGAAAGCTATCTACAAACCTACTCCAATCTATCAATCAAAAGGTTATTTTTATAGATAGGTTCCAAACTCAGAAGAACATCCTGTTTTCTTCTTATCACCCCTCAAGAAAGAACCCGTCCACAAACCTGTATCTAGTCGAAGTGCAAATAAGAAATAAGCAAGACTTTGCTGCCAGTGGGGCTGCAAACCTGATTATAAAATGTATTATGGGAAGTACAGTTCCTTCAAACTTAAGAACACTTATTTTTCACGAACAAAGTTTGAGAGTAGTCTGCAAGGTCCTTCCTTGGAATTCTGGGGTAGGAAGGAGAGAGCATCCAGTCATGGGGACTTGGTAAACTTGGGGATCTCTTTAAGGTCTAAGAAAGGGGGTTTTGAGGGAATGGCTCGGTTCGGGGATGAAAGGACCTTGTAGGGTGTCAGAAGATATCCCTGGCACATCTGTGGTCCAGAAATGGCCGGGAACTCGCTGCCCAAAGCTGCCTTGTTTACTAGCGAAGTGTGCCGCCAGGGGTGCTGGCCCGGCCCAGCCCAGCCACACCAGTTTGAGAACTCCAGAGGCAACAGGAAAAGGCTGACTGACCTCAGAGATGAAAGAAACCTGGGGCCCAGGGCTATATTAAGGACTCCACACCTCCTCCCTGGTCACATCTGTGGCAGGCTTGTGCCATCAGGCAAGGTGTGGGCCTGCACTCCCGGGCTACTGGAAACTTTACAGCGCAACGCCCAGCGGCATTATAATTAGGGATGGCAAGGAGTGACACACAACGGCACCCAGGAGCAAGAATACCAATGGTCTCTGCATAATAAAATGCCGCTAAGCTTAACTGCAGAACCTGATGAGCTGCCCCCTAACAAATGCCCTCCCCCTCCAAAAAAAAAAAAAAAAGATAAAATAAACAAAGAGAGCACCACCAGTTAAGCTACAGGGCCTGGACTCAAAAGATAAAATGAGGCCAACACGCAGGCCTGACTACCAGCTTGCCATAAATTGTAACTGGTCCTCGGTCTATGGTTATCTGGGAGGTTGTACTAAAGTAACTTTTAAAATACTCTTCACCTTATCTTCAGGCCCAGTCAAACACACACATACATCACCCGTCTTAGATCTCTGTCATTAGTGTTCCATTTAGACTTTCCAAAACAAGGTCATCCTAGTAGGCCCGTCCCCCGTTTCCGGTCACAGCTGCGGACTTTCACCCCCTTCTCCAACAAAAGGGACCTTGTACACAAAATTAACCCGAACCATTAGTCTGTGCGGTGTGAGAGAGTACACTGAGCCCTTGGAATTATTTACCCTCCTCCCAGGCTGGCCGAGGGTGCTCCCCCACGGAGGCTGGGGGAGCTTCCCTAGAGATTAGAGGCCCTGCTCCCTGGGTCACAGCTCTACACAGCTGCATCTTCGCAGCCAAGGCCCCACTTTGCAGAGAATAAACACAAAGCCCTTTTTTTTACAAGTAAAGAATAAAAAAACTTGCTCCTAGGGTGTGATTCCAGAGCTGGAAAGGGCCACAGTCATTCTAGACATCACTGAGCTGTCCAACATGGTGGCCACCTCAAAACCATCCCAGATGGGGCCAAGCTGCCCAACATAGTGTCACTGCTCATCTAGAGCTGGCAACAAGGCAAGTCCCAACTGCTGAGGTGAGAAAGTCATGCCGATGTTGTGCGTTGTGCAGAATAAGACATTTTAAACTTCACTCCACCTGTTTCTTTACTTTTCTATTAACGTGACTCCTAGAAAGCATACAATTAGATATGGGGCCTGAGTTCTATTTCTACAGGATGGCCCTCCTGGGGACGAAAATGTCACAGCCTCGAACACCAGCCCGTGGACATGCCCTTAAAGGAAAGAGCCTTAATGTTTAAGTGCTAAAAGTGACCATGAAATTAAGCAAATGGCAACAACTGACATCAGCTAGGTCAAATCACAAACTTAAGAGAACACTCAACCAATATGTGTAACTCAGAGGCAGCAGGAATCTGCCATTTTTTTATCCAAGAGAAAACAAATGCAGTCTCTAGCCCAGTGGTTCTCCATGCCTCCCAAGGAGACATTGGGCGATTCCTGAAGACATTTTTGATGGGGACTCAGGATGGGGGAGAGGGACTCCTGGTATCTGACCTGGAGAAATGAGGGACACCCCTGACAACAAAGATTATCCAGCCTCCAACGTCAACTATGCCCCGCACACAATCAGACAAGGTTGATCTGAGGTCCGCACAGTCACACTTTTAATACTCAGATTTTCAGGGGCAGGAGGCTGGAGGGGGCATCTCTCTGCAGAATGGCTTCTCTGCAGCGCTCGGAAGTGGGCCCAGGTTTTAGTGGTACCCACAACGTGGGAATATGAAAGTCATAATGATGTTAAAACAATATTCACTTTCTCACCAGACTGAGAACTGAGTTTCAAAGGCTAAAAGGTTGGGGCAGCTGTTTTTCAGGTTATTTGATAGAAAATGGGGTTTAAAAGCTCAGTGCAGTAAAGTAACTATACTCCAATAAAAATTTAAAAAAAAAAATGCTCAGTGCAACATGAGCCAGACCCACCCCCAGCACGCGGAGTGACACCTCTCATGGAGGCTCTGAATGAGGCGAGTCCCTGACATGCTCAGCTCTCCAGCCCTGACTACTCAGGTTCCTGGGCCGGGCGGCAGAGCTGTGGAGGAGCTGAGACGGACCCTGCAGGGACAGAAAGAGGACAGGGCTGTGCAGAGAAGGCCAAGACAGGAAGAGCTGAGGGATGAATGTGAACAGCCCCTTTTCGTGGAGCCAGGCTGGGAGGCTTGGCAGGAAGGGGGGTGGGGGGGGAGGGCACATGATAATTAACTCAGCAAGTTGATAGTATTTGCATATAAATGCCTCCACAAATCACTACAAACAAGCCAGGACAAGTCAGGCCTATTAGCATATACAAGCTAGCCCGGGAAGGCCTCTCTAGGTGGGTCATTGAGCGGGCTGCTCACTTCGAAGGCCGCCTGTCAGCTTGGGGTGGGAGCACGTGAGGGGAGGACGGGCACACTGCGTCTATTTCAGACCCTTTCACTTCCCAATGCAGTTGCAGGATGTCAAGAGGAGTTGGCTTTATTCCCAGCCCCTAAGGGCAGAGCAGAAGAAATGCTGGACCTTTGAGTTTCTTTCTTCCAGGGTGTAGAGAAGCAGAAGGGAGCCAGGGCCATCAGTGGGGACAAAAGAAACACAAAGGGAAGGATATGCAGATAGGAACGAACATTCGTGGAGAGGCTACTGAAAATGCACTGGGAAGACTTGTTCTCTACTTCGTTTCATTCCCACTCCAGGAGTGAGGTGAGCATTATGCCCAGTTCACAGAGGAAGGAAGCAGTAAGGCTCAGAGAGGTTGCATGGTGGGTGCACAGTCACGCTGCCTGGCGGGAACAGAGCCGGACCCCCACGCCTGCGACCCCCCAAGAGGGGTCTGGGCTAGAGCAGAGTGGAGAATAGAAGCTGGCTTCCCAAAGAGCAGGCTCATTTAATCCATCTCTGCTTCTCCCAGGACAATGGAGTGTGGACACCAGCATGCCCATTTTGAGGGCTGACTCATAAGCGGCACTGTGATCCTGACCTGGCCCCTACCTGTCATACTCGTAATTATCTCACTCCTTCCACCAACAAGCAAGACCGAACCTCCCTCCAATGAGACACTTAGAGGAGTCTGCACCAGGATTTCCTTTGGCAGCCAGCATCCTCAATGTCTGGACAAATGTTAAATTCTCCAGCAAGTGATAAATAAACCGAAGGTCCTTTCCCAAAAGGTGTAAAAGTTCTTTGCTTTCTCCCAAAGACACTTCTACCTTTGGTTTCGTATCTGTTGCAAGAAAAATCAGCATCGATTTCCTCTCTGAAAAAGCAAGGGGGAGAGGAAGCCTTATTATTTTCAAGCTTGCACTCTTCACCTGCAACTACCTTTTAAAAGTAAGGCAGGTGGGCCTAGGTAACATATACTCATGGAGTCAGGTACACAGACTGACAGCCTTCCCTGGACAATCATTTCGTATCTGATGTAAAAGTGACACCATCCGCAGAGCAGGGGTGGCATCTGAAACCAGTTGCTTTCACAGTGACATCCACCTTCTAACACACACTGAATCCACGGGCCTCCTCTTTATGTCCACAAGTTGACACTTTGGCAATCAGGCAGATGTTTCACGGAGAGACGTGGCGATGTTACAGGGAAAGCAAAAAACATTCCCCCTACCAGCCAAATGCACATTAAGAACCAAGGCCCTGAGCCAAAGAGCCTTTTAGGAAGAGGGCCTGAAATGGTGGCAGAGGCTTATATCGTTTCTTGAGCAGTTAAGAAAAACTGTTTAAAAGAAAAAAAAGACAGGAAAAGTTGCTGAGGAGGAGGGGAAAAAAGGCATGCATGTGTTCCTTAGCATATTTTCATCAGGAAAAGTTGTTCAAAACAGGCTGCTGAGAAACCGTTAAGTGTGGAAAGCAAGTAAGTTGAGGACTACACATTTGTACTTTTTATAGGCTTACAGGAGTTGAAACTCTTTTGTAAAGAGCTTGTTATGTACTGAATCAAGGCTCCCGTATTTGAACAGGGGTCTATATGACGGGTTGGGCAGGGTGGGGGGATAGGCTGAGGCCTGAAATCAAGGATCAAATTAAGCAACCCCAGTCTTTTCTTCACTCAGCTCATCTGACTCTGGCCTTTCCACTAAGGAGACTCAAAGAAGACAGAGAGCCTCCTGGAATTGTAACACAGAAATGCAGAGCCTACAGCAGAGATGTGCACGGGCAACAGTTCTCATTCAAAATCTAGCTCAACCAATAGGCTCAGAAGTTTTCTCCAGTGACATTCCTGGATAAAGCCGGTACAACTAAGAACGCAGCGAAGCTGCTTTTTTTTGCCCACTCCCAAAGACCCACAAGTAGTCGGTTCAGCTCTTCTCTTTAGCTAACACACACACACACAGACACACTCACACACACACAGAGTAGGAGGTCTGAGTAGTCACCAACTCCTGCCTCCAGAAGCACAGAAGGGGGGTGGCGGGCGGTAAGTTTCACTCCCAGATCAAAGGTTTGTGGCCGAAATCACTTTCAGGACAGTGCGTGAAATCGGCAGCAGATGAAAATTCCACCGTCTTTTCACAGCGTCCAATGGAGCCAGCTTCCCCGGTTCAGAGTCTGCCTACAGATGACAGAAGATACTTCATAAACTCCCAACTGTTGCCCCAAAAGACCCACTTAAAATTAAAGACAAGATAATCATTGAAGAAAGCCTTTAAGGCCATTATGTGATTAGCAGGATGGGAAGAGAGAGGGACCTCAGAGTTTCTCCATCTTCCCAAGGCACAGCCTACAAGGGGAGCTGACGGCTTCCATCAGTGCATGGTTTGCACACCCCATTCCTCCCTTTCTTGGAAGTCTTAGACCAACTTTAGACTGACTTCAGGGAGGGACGAGGATGGCAAAGTCTTAGAGGCGACTCATGTGTTAACACCCAAACTCAAAGAGGGAGGAACTGAACCTTCTAAGACCCCACCCCCAGGACACAGGAGGCTAAGGCCCCTCTGGAGGGGTACACATCAAAACCTCCGTGCATTAATCCCAGTGTTGACAAGACTGCATGGCGACCCTCCTGTGCGAAGGGGGAAGGGCTCACCCAAAGGTAGATTAAGCCCCAGCGTTTTGCTAAGAGGCCCCTGTCTGGGGTTAAAACCAACAACACAGCAGTCTTCCGAAATGAAGTCAAATTTGCCACCTAGCAAACTCTCTTTCCTTATTTTTATTCAGACCCTTATTCTTGCAAAAGCAAGAAACTCCAGGAATTAAGGGTGAAAGAAGGGCAGCAACATCTAAGGAAACAAAAAAATCACCTTTTAAAAGTGATAAATAAGCCAAGCCACCTTCCTTGGGCAAAGAATTCTCTGGAAACACACCCATCACTGCTATGACCACTCACTGCCTTGTCCTCACCATCTTGTCCCCTGACCCCAAAGAATGAAAATCAGAAAAAAAGCATTCACGCTGTCTCACTGCCTCTGAAGCTTTGGCACAATACTGCTGTCAATTCCCCAGTTCCTATCCATATAAGAGTCATTTACTTTATTAGCTAAAGAAAAAAAAAAAAAAGGCCCTCTAACATCTGACTGTCAGTTCGCACATGTTCAAAGAGAACAATCTGGCAGCCAACTTTAAATCATATAGAAGAGAAATCTGACAGTTGTTGATTTTGCAGTTTTCCTCCTTAATCTGGACTTTGAGAGTGGCCTGCCAATGAGCCAAGATTTTTGCCTGGGTCTCTCCCTTGGGGCAGTCTGACTCAGTCTCGGCTTCTGTGTGTTTGTTCCTCAATGTGAGCAGTCTGAGGACTCTGCTCACTGCTTTGGACAGAAAAGGCACCTTTTAATATTTGATTGAGACTAGCTCCTGCAGAGGGATTCCCTTGCCCGGATTCTATTAAAACGAAGTCCCCATTTCCCTGACCACAGTTTCTAACCCAGGCAGAGGATGGTGGTTCTGAGCTGTGCTGTGATTTCTAAAACAACCACCTTTAACAACCAAAGTCTCATACCAGAACCCTTCAATACCCCCTGTGAAGCCCACTGTAATGGAAGCTGCCTTCTTGGTGCGTTTTTAAGGTAATGTCCCATCCTGGTTAATTACACCAGCCTTGGGAACCAGAGAAGGCCAGCAAGCCCAGGCACTACAGAAATAGGCCAGGCTAAGAGCAAGCAACGATTTTAAAACAAACGCAAGTATAAACCACAGCACATACTGTACTTCTTGAGGTTACTAATGTTCAGCGTCAGGTACATTATCTCTGGAATACCGGCAAGTGTGAGATGGAGCCTGCAAGCTTCTTCAGGCCAGAGTCACCCCTGCCTCCCCTGTAACACCAGGAGGCAAACCCTTCCAGTTAAGAGGCAAGGTGAGCTCCTCTAAAAAGGGGTGTCAAGAAAATTGACTTTTCCCTTAGAACAATTCCCTACCCTTTTATAAAATGTTGCTTAGTCATCTGAATATTTACTTTTTAACATGAGACGGTTGCAACCCTGTAATAAAAATTATTTCTTAGGTAAATATCTGCTTTGGGCCCTGAAGTATTTCTAGGCTCTCACACTCACACTTCAGAAACAAGGGGGAAAAAAAAAAGCCCCAACATCCAAAAGGAACAACAGCCCACCGTGACAGTAAGGACACACTCCCTGGACACCACTAGTGGCTAGAACTGAAGGAACCAAGCTAGACCATATGCAGTCCCAGATAAGACCTTACTAGCAGTCTGCAATCACAGATTTATTCCAAGGAACTAAAAACTTCTGGGTCACCCAAGGTGAGCCAGGCTTGTCCAGGGAGTGTCGTGAGCCAGGGAGTGTCTTACTAATCATCATTTAAAGTCATAATGATGAAAACTGAAATCTCGCTTAGTTTAGCTCTTGGCCACTGGGCAGCCCAATTGGCACTGAACTGATATGGCAGTTAAATGCAACCCTAGAGCAGTAAGAAGGCAGGCGCAGCAGCGTCCTGTTGGGAAGAGTCAAACAGAGGCCTGCTGAGAATTCTGTTTTATTTGGGTCCCGTCCACCCTCCCTGAGTATTCGTTTGTGCAAATAAAAGACAGAAGGGAAGAAACCAAAATTAAAGTTTCAGGTGGCTGGGGAAGCAGCTCAGATTTTTTTTTTTTTTTTTTTTCTATTTTGGAAGAGTTAGCAAGTGTTTCTCAATAGTTCCCTGTCAATCAAAACTGTTCTCAGGAGAACTGGAAAATAGCAGCTCTATCCCATAGAAAATGCAGCCATTTCAAAAGAGAGTTGGGAAAGGGAGGTGACCCATGTCATCAAGACAGGAGGTCTCTAAGTCACTTAATTCCTTGTGATTCCAAAAGGACTGTTTTTAAAGTGTAAAAGTGCTTGCTTCTGCCTTTGCCCCATGTTGTTAAATAACACTTGTGTAATTAAATAAAAGAGCAAAACGTGACCCTAGCCCATTCTGAGAGGCACTTACATGCTCTCTGAAAACATACTGGAAACTAAATGCAGACAATCTTCTTAGTCCTGTAATTTAAGGAAGAGAAAGAGGGAAAGTTTCTCTTGGCCTTCACAGGCACATGCCTCTGAGAAGGGGCCTTCGGGGTCTCAGAAAAGGAGAGTGAATACAAATACAGGTGTGCAAACATCCAGGTATGGCCCTCTCTCCAATGACCCTATTCTTGAAACCCTTAGATTATTTAGAACCCTGTCTTCTGACTTCCCTCACATTTCACCATCTCTGTTCCCTAATTGCTTTTCAGGTTGGGTAACAAGAAGGATTCAGAACCTCAGGCTTCCAGTGGCTGTTCTGATAACAAGGAACAGGCTGGTCTCGGCCTTTCTTGATCAGGTTACCCTGCAAGGTGTATGTTTTCCTCTCAGATGCAGCCTCTGCCCTCTCACTCATGCTTCCCTCTCCAGCCCGGTCTACTGGAGCTCGTGATTTTTAGGGTTTCCCCTTGAAACCTATCCAGAAACCACAGGCATTAAAAGAACATGAGGGTTTGACACCTCCTGAATTTAGGAATGAGGGGACTCCGGGGGCCAACTCTGCAAACTCACACCTGCTGTTTGATGGCAGAGAAATGAAGTTCCCCAGCTAGCACGAGCTCGAAATTATACTCTTATTTATTTAGTGACCTTTCCCCAAGGATCGCAAAGCATGGGATGAAATAAGATGACGTGTAACTTTCTCACTATCTACCTTCAAGGCTCAAGGTTGTTTTCCTTGTTTTGCCTTGATGCATTCCACCATGGCAGGCCCTGGCCTGAGGGAGAGGCCTTCTCTCTGTGCCCAAGTGGGGCCATGTGTCCTCTCTGAGATTATCTGTCAGTGGCTTTCAGTCCTCAAGGCCAGTTAAATGACATAAACAGAGGGAGGGAGGGAAGACCCTCTTGGATTCACCTGCTAGCCCTTTTCATTTAAACCAGTTTATATACCATGCACCACTGTGCCAGGCAAAGCACTCTTAAGACTACACCAGGCAATGAGCTGTAATCTTTGCCCTCCAGGCATTTTCTCATCATTATAACTGGACTGGTATGTCCAAAGCAGAAAGGACCATTTTCCAGAAAGTTCTTTCCTTTTCAGCTCACCATGATTACTTGAGTTTTTTTTTTATCTGACCTAACTTGGGCCTTCCTCCTCTTTTTTTTTTTTTAACAGGACAAACATCTAAGTTCTGTCTCTCTCTCTCTCTCCCCCACCCTATAGAAATGAAGGCTGCTCTGCTTTTTCCAGAGGGCCAACCAACTCAAAGTAGAGGGTGGGCTAGTCAGTCTCCAAAGGTGCCTTCCGGCTCCAAAACTCTGATTCTTCCTTTAATTACTCCCCAATAAGTGCACTGTTCACACTATTTCCAACTGGCCAGTGACTTCTCTGCGATGACGAGCGTGCATTTTTCGGCGGCGGAACTCAAACTTCTAAATGACACCAGCGCCGCAAATATTCAGAAAGCAGGAACTAATCCGAAAGCAAAATTAGGAAGGCAGGAGGGAGGGGAGGAAAAGATGGAAGGGAGGGAAGGAGGAAGGGCTTTACTCTGTGCCCAGAAGAATTCAGAGGCTCTCACCCCAGGTAGGTTCCAAGTGGAGTGTAGCAGTTCAGGTGTATCCAGCCCGCCCCTCCCCCACATGCCCCAAGAGAATGGGAAGTTCAGCCCAGACTCGCAGCACCTGCCTGCAGCTCCAGGCCGGCTGCGCGGACCGGCCGGGGGCGGGAGGCTGCACTCACCTGGCACACAAAGGCTCCGCACACCTCCGGAGGGAGGAGGCACTCGCAGGTCCGGGGGCCTCGGCGGGCGCGACAATGGGAAATTCCAGCGGCACCGGAGCCCCGAACTTACCCACCACCCCAGGCGGCCTTCTCCCTACCTCCCGCTGCCCCCGGGGTTCTGCGGTGGCTCTGGCTAGGTGCGGGGGGGCCTGGGGCAGAGGAGGGGGGCTCATGGTGGCGGCCGGGGCCGGTGGTCGCTCCTCTCCGGGAGGGAGGGTCTCCGGGCGCGCGGCGGGGATTCACCCACGGGGCGCGGCGCTCGCGTCCCCGTCCCCGGCCTGCCCGCTGCCGGCTCGCCCGCCCTCCCGCCCGGAATCGCTTTATGTAAATGAAGCTCAACTCGCAGTTTGCAGCGCGCACCGCCCGGGGAAGGGGGGCGGGCGGGGCGGGGGGCCTTCGGGGATCCACATTACACAGCAACAAAGCGGAAGGTTAATTTGAAACTCACAGCCCCGCCGCCGCTCGGCTCCCCGGGCAAAGCCTGACATCTACAGTCGTGCCGGGCGCAGGCCGGGCGCTCCGCGGCGGCCGCGCCCGCGGGGACACGGGGACGCACACGGGCGCGCGAGGCCCCAGCGCTCGGCTGCGCTCCGGCGACGGGCCTCTGGGCAGGCCGGGCCTCGCGCCCGGAGACAGAGCTCCGGGAGGCTCGGCCTGCACCGCGCGAAGAACCAGCCCGGCGGGAACAAAGCCTGGTCCTCCCCAGGCGCTGACCCCTCACTCATCAAAAGTCAGGGGCCGGCCTAGAGTCGGGCGAGAAGAAAGGGACGCGCCCTCGGCCAAAACAAGAAGCCTGGGGCCTCCGAACCGGAGCCCTGGGTCTCCGGGCCCCAGCCACGTCACAGCCAGGCCACTCCAGCATGCGGACATTAGCCAATGTGGACAGGAATTTATTTGAAACACACACCCAACCTATTAACTGCTTTACAGAGCACTTCTGTTTTTCAGCTGCAGAAACTTACTTAAAAAAAAAAAAATCCTCTGCTCTCCATTGAGAGTTTAAGGATAGAGTTTTTCATGGGAAAGCAAGAAAGAAAAAGGAGACAGAAAGTGAGAAAAAGTCCAGTCTGCAATTAACCTTAGTGTTTTTAACAACATGCCTTAAAAAGCCACAGGTCATGTCCCTTCCTGGGGATATTCTACCACCTGGGGCAGATTTAATGTGGCCACTCCCAGCTGGTCAAAGGAGTCGCTGGACACATTTCTATCTCCCCAGGTTCGTCTTCTCCATTCAGATACGCAAAAGGCAGCACCGCAGAAATCTCACCGGAAGTCCCCCGTCCTCCCTGCTGGAGTCCCAGGCTCAGTCTGAATTCACTCAGGATTCTCAGCACAGAAAGGCACCTGCTTGTGCCCTTTCTGAAAGCCACCCACCCCGGCTGGCCCCACAGCCCTGAGAGTCCTTTCTGACTGCACAATAATGAACCGTGCAAGTGTTAGAAATATAATAAGCTCACGAGGCGAAAGAGCTGTATGTATGGAATCGTATTAACGTTAAGCACACAATAATGCAGGAGGAAAAGGGGCAATGAAAACTAGAAGGCATTTCTACACAATATAATTTGGGCTCAAATTAATATAACTACCCTAACCTGTTGGGGAAGGACAGCCCCTCTCTACATTTTAGTTCAAAAAAGAGATTCAAAAAAATTTTTTTATTTTTTTTTTCAGCTAGAGTCCAGGGAGAAAAGACTGCCTCTAGGGAATCATGTCCGATTAGGGACAAAGGACAGCACAAGCCAAATTCTGTCACACATGAGAGAGTGAGGGGGGCAGGGGGAGTGGAGATGGAAAAGGGAAAAGCAGAGGGTGATTTTCTAAACCAGAGTATGGCCACTGCAGAGCTGTTTCCAGACGGCCTGACTTCAGGTCCAAGAACAGGTGGTGTTTTCAAAACACACTATTATTTATTTTAGCCACATAAGTTGAGAACACCTTAAAGAAAACCAATTAATAATTTAATTGAAAAAGTGACTATGAATAATACATGAATATGATGATGATAGCAATAAAGCAAGTAACATAGCAAAGACAACTCAAAGATGTCTCTGGAAATGTCTTTAGGCGAGTGGAGACTTCAGGCCTCCATGTCTTACCTGGTAGCAGCCCATGGCCAAGCAGATAAAGACAATACAAAAATGTTTCTACTCCCAGAAAATCTAATTTTGCTGCTTTGTCTTAACTTTTACTAACAGGCAAAATCCTCCTAATCCGGTGACATCATGAACTGGGTGGGCCAACAGATAGGTATCTTCAACAATAAAAGCTGGAAAGCCCAAAGATCCAGCCATCTAGACACCTGGAAGGACTGTGGAAGTCTGGGCAGTCTGAAACTGCCATCCCAAGCGGCAGACACTTGCATCGGCCTCCCAGATACCTCAGAGGCCTGACAGGTAGAACGAAGAAGGACCCTGAGTTCCTTCCCTTTATTTTAATTCGACACCAAGCTGCAGACAAGGTAAAGGCCTGGTCAGGCCTGCCTTTGCTACAGGCACAGATTTAACAGGTAACCCACAGGCAGGTGATCTATGGCCTCTGCATCATCAAAAATATAAAGGATTACACACAAGCTGGCATGTTATTGCAACCAAAAATTTTCATCGCTAACCAAAACAATACCTCTTCAGAGAGTTTTGCAAGTTTCGCACTTTCATATGGAATCAACAGTTTTTCTGACATACGTATTGTAAATTCTGTCCCCCGCTCTGAAAGGTCCCAGCTCTTCCCAGGGCAGCTGTCTGATGTGACACCCACGGCCTACCCAGCAGTGACAGGCGGGCGCTCTCCTCGCTCCGTCCTGGACACTGTTGACAAATAAACCCACTCTCAGAAAAGGCAATTCTTCCCTTCCAGTTCTCCATAACTAGTCTTGTCTCATCTGGAAAGCGTAACTGGCAACAGCCAAAAGGATAAACATTTAAAAATAAATCAGGGAACGCTAACCCCTTCCCTACTCCTCCCCTTAGCCACTTTCCAAGTCAGAGGCCAGTCCCCTGGCGCTTACTGAGCTGGCTGGTAAATTACAAAGACCCCATCCAGCCAAACTGGTTGTCTCTCTCTCTCTCTCTCACCCACACACACACACACACACACACACACATTCTCTCTCTCTCTCCAATGCTGCTCCTTTTACTTCAGCAAAGGTAAATAAGATCTCTGAGCTAAGAGACAGCGAATGTCAGTGTTCTAACTTGTAGCTAAACCTGGGCTCTTGTCTTCACAGCACAACTGGGTTGAGGCAGATTTGGGTATTCTTTCAGAGCCTTCTATTTTTATTAAATTATACATACACATTGATTTTTAAAACTAGTGCTTAAATAACCTTGAAGCTTTAACAAAGAAAAAGCCAGAAGAGGGCACAAAACAAAAACAAAAGTCCCTGAAATAAGCAAGGAAACATTTGGAGCTGAACTGCACTGCATGCCCTGAATTCACCCCATTCTTTCTAGGCAGTTATATTTAGGGGCCTGGTACCCGCTGGGTGGCCAGGCCCTCCTGGGTATGGTACAGAATGCACGCTTTTCTCAGAACAGCCCACACTCACCTCCAGAATGATTAGAGGCTGGTGTGCCAAGGCCTAACAGATGTTCTGATTCACATTTCTCTGTCATAAACCTCAAGGCCTCCATCTCTTGCTACAATGCTAATTCCATAGATTAATTTTTACCCCCCAAATCTTAGGTGGAATGCTATCTGGTTTACTTCCTCAACCTTCTCAGCTCAGAACCTGTCTGTCAATGACAATTTTAAAAAGACACAAATGAGGAACCATTTAAAGAAGAAAAAAAAAAAAACTGTAATAGAGAAGAGCTTTCCTCAAATTTCAGTTACAAAGCTCAAGTTTTCAGAAAGCAAAAATAAAGACCTTGCCTTAAAACAGCTTTAAAACATTAGGTGAGGAGCTTGCTCTTTAAAAAAAAATTATATATATAATTTCTGAAAGGGCCAAGAGAATCTGCCATGCAAGACTTTTATACCCAGGGGGATTCTTACATTTGTGTTTCTAAACCTTGAAATTGAGAATTTTAATGAAAAGGCAGACAGATTCTTACGGACAGCATCAAAATCAGGGTCCATACATTACAGGAGAGAGGTGCTTTGTCTGCACCCAGGAAAAAGAGGTGGGCTATTCTGCTCATGGGCCAGCCCCACTGTCTGACACATCCCTCTGCCCTCAGCCTGATGCAAACCGTTGAATTCTTGGAGGGGAAGCAGGTTGAAAGGAGAAGAAAGGAAAAAGGAAACGAGGGAGGAAAGAAAAGGGGGAGGGGATGTGGCCTTTCTATATAGAATCATAATTTTAAAAAAATTCTCAACACAGCCTCAGTTTCACAGTGCGTACCAACAGCCCCTGCCATACGTGCATTAAAACAGTCCCTGAAACGATACACCAGGAGCACAATAAAACAGAACCAGATTTTTTTTTAATGAATCCAAATTGCATTTGGATTTGTGACTCCTTCCTATCAAGCAACCATTTCTTCGGGGCACTAAGAGAGAAACAAAAGATGACCCTTTTCACACTTCCCCCAGATGATCCCAGAATCCCATTGTCTTATCTTTTCCTTTTAGTGCATTTTTTGTCCGAAATTTGTGGTAAGCTCACTTAAGAGCCCCAAGCTGAAATTTCACATCTCCTCCAAGTCAGCCGGTGTTTTGAGAATCTGGATTTCTATTGAGGCCATTCCAATCGCCAGTAAGGCCTACGGTAAAATGCGCTTGCTTCATGCTGTTCCGTTTGTCTCTCTGCAGACAAATAGAAACTGTGAAATTTAAAGAATGGGTGGGAAAAAAAAATCTAAAACAAAGAGGTTAAAAAAATAGGACAAATGTTTTTGCTTTTGTGTCTCCCTGGAGCAATTGTTTGGGGGAGTCTGCATTGACAATAACCATGAGAAGGCCATCTAAAGGCGATGCACACACAAGGGGACTCCTTGCCTGCTGCCTTTGGTCTGGGAGAAAAAGCACCTTAGCTCCGTTCTCCAGGAACAAAAGGCCAGGGCCACGGAAGGGGGGAGAGGTTACTGGGGCTTTCACATGAAGCCAAGTGTCAATGCAGCTTCATTTTTCACCCGTCTTAGTTGGAAAGCAGCTCAGTGAACTTCCTAATGACTGCTTTTCCCTCTCTCCCTATTATTTCTAAAGCTAAAAGAACAAAACAATAATATTTTTTTTTAACCTAAAACCCATCATCCTATTAGAGGAAAGCCTTGGGGGCCTACACACTCAGTTTTTCTTCCTTCCTCTCCTCACTCAATTTTTTTTTTTCTTTTGGAGGAGGGGTTCCATTCCGGTTGTAGATCACATGGAAATAAGAGACACTGGACACTACGGCCATTTTCAGTAACACCAGAATGGCCTTTATGTCTACAAAAAGGCAGGGAACAGAAAAATAAATGCAAAAGGAGGGGTAAAAAACTGAAATAGGGATAGAGGTGGTGAGGGAGAGACTGTGGGGTAACGCCTGGAAACGTTTTCTTTTTTTCACAGCATGAAGTCCCTAAAGTCAGCTTCAGATTTGCAACTGAATCAAAGTCATCATTATGAGATTAGGGTTTTTTTTTTTTTTTTTGGAAGGGGGAGTTGCTGCATGGAGATGTGGACAATAAGGATGCACTAAAGACATGGATAAGGTGTGTGTGTATGGGGATCCTTCAAAGAAAGGAAGCTGAGGTGAATGGCTACATGCAGTGAAAATACCAGGGCAAGTGGGTGTCGGAGTGTTTAACCAGACTGGAAGCTGGAAACATCTTCCCCAGCCGGCGAACCCTAGGACGAAGCAGTGACACGCAACCCTCAGCCTTTGAACCCAGACCTGGCAGCTTAGAAACGTGTCTCCCCTTCCTCAGGCTGCCACAGGCTCTGGCTGAAATGTGAGGTGGGGGTAGGGATGTGAGGGCCCTGCGAAGAAGCACAATAAACAACTCAAATATGAACGGAAATGACATCAGCAAAGTGAAGGGCCTGTTTATTGCAGATCAAAACAAAACAAACTTCCAAACCTTTTGTGTACACAAGATAACTCTATAAAAAGCCCTCCTAAAATGTCACAAGGGTCGACATATCAGCATCCCAAGAAAACAGATGACAGTTACCGTGGGGGGAAGGGGGGAGTGCCACGGGAGGAGGCAGGGATGATAAAGGGAAGATGATGGGAGGGGATATAAAACCAGAAGGGGCCAAAAACCCAGCTGACTACTTCCCCCCTCTGCTGATCCTTAATATTTATTGGTGTTTATAATCTAAAAGCCATGCTCTGTGTTTCACTTAATACAAGGCCAGACAGTGCTGTCTAATGAGGCAGCATTACAATCAGCTTGTAATACTGAATTTTTAATGCTGCCAAGGATTCTGTTACATAATAATATGAAAAACAGAAGCTGAAAGTGGGTTCACGGTGACAGGACACTGGAGGTTCCAGGCAGGCAATCGCCACGGACCTGCCTTCCCTCCCCTCTGCCCACCCCCACCTCCAGATTTGCACATCGGCCCTCCATCCCTATACTGGAGGTGGGTATGAAAACCAACAGGATTTCTTAGGAAATTTACTTTTTAAATTATGATTACTCCCCTCCCTGATCCAAAGTCTTATTTTAAGAGTTTGAATTCTACCTTATCTGAGGTTAGAGGTCTGAAATTAAAAAAAAAATTGTGTGTGGGGGGCAGGGTGTGAAGAGAAAAGGAACATAGGAGGGGGGTATACTTTATTTTAAGCAAACTGAACAATTTGAAAAAAATCACAGAGGGAAAAAGAAGTAAGATGCTTGGGGGGGGCGGGAGATGAAGTCTGCCGACCATATTCACAGCTGCTGTACTCAGTTTACATGGGTGTAATTTAAAAGCATATATATACAGCCGCCGCTGCTTCTTTCTGTAATACCCCAAGACTGTAAATCTATAACCACTGCAATGATTTAGTGATTAAAAACATGATAACATATTGTGTAACTGCAAACCACAGAACCCCTGCCAACTTTCCTCTAAGATAAAGGAAAAAAATATACAGAAAATGTGTTGCTTGCAGCGATCTTCCTAAATCCAAAGATTTTAATAAAGGAGCCTATACAGTAGACAAATCGGGAAAGGGTGAGTGAATTCTGTGAAGCTAGCAAAGGGAGGGAGTGGGGGGGGGAAGGCAGCTTTATGTGGGATTCTTTTCCTTGTACTAACAAATTACGACCTAAACATGCCTTTTCTTTTCTCTCTCTTTTTTTTTTTAATAGTTTGTTGTAACTGGAATAACTGGTCCTGTGTGCTGTCTTGCATATTCAAAGCTGCTTTGTAATCGGATCTGGAGACCCAACCTTATTTGCCTGAACTCAATAGGGTTTGTTTTTTTTTCCCTCCCCCTCCTCCCTTGTTTTGTTTTGGATTTGGTATTGTAGGTTTTCTGTTCTTGCTGGGAGCAGACATCTATGCAGGCAGAGGCTCTGGTGCCTTTAAGCTACAGAGCAAACACCTGAGAGGGGGAGGCCCAATTTGTAACATGGCAGGAGGAGTCTAAAATATACACACACAAAAAAATAAAATCAAAGCAGCTGTAGGGGTTTTGGCCTCTGAGCAGCTGACCTGACCCCATTCTGTATATTCTTTTATTTCCCTGTTGCAGGATTCCTGCACTTTGGGTCAGATTCAAACTCAATGTGACCCTGAGGAGAAGGCAGTCACCAAGCCCTGGAAAACTGCTCCATATTTAATGGGGGGCGGGGGGGAAGTAGTGTAACTGCAGTGCATTTAGACTCCCACGGTGTAGACACCCACACAGCACATAAACGTACACACACACACACACACACACACACACACACGCGCGCGCGCACATGCACGCATGTGTCAGAACTGCCAGGTCTTGAGCCAGTTCCCACACAGAGGCCCTGGACTCTTCTTGCAGCACCCCAAAATCCTCATGTCTACAATTCTACTCATAAACACATGCGTGCACAGACCAACCCTCCTCCAGAGACTCTGTATGTTTAAAAAGTCCACAGATCTGAATTGCCTCCTCTCTGGACCTGAGCAGGGCAGTTTATTCAGAGAAATCAATAGGAAAGAGCATTTGCAAATATTTATATAAGCCCTGTGCGTTTCAGCATTAAGTAATTAAAAACTAGAACTCAGGCAGGGGGGAAGGGAGGAGACAGACAGAGGAAGGTGGCTGGCCTACAGTGGGTTTTCCTGCCCACACCTCATCTCCCCAAACCGCAATCCTTTCAAAACTGACTCGGTGTACACTTTTTATGAAATCTTGCTCGTGCACCATTTGCTAGACTATTTCAAAATCATCTCCAAATATGGATTCACCTACCACCAAGCTTTCAAGCCTGACTGTAAGATAAGTGTCTGTATTCTCTCTCTCATATGCACACACACAGCAATCCTTACTTTTAACACTGCTTCAGTCTCTGGTGGAATACTCTCTCTTGGATTCTTCTCTCTAAATTACTTGCACTAGTTAAAGATCTTTCACATTATAAGATAAGCAGAGGGCCGCCAAAGTGGTAATTCAGTAAGTGAATTCCTATCCCCTCATTTCTCCCCCAATACTTTCCACTCCCAATCTATAGGATACCCACACTTTGGGGGTTCAGTACCGTAAACCCCCACATGTAAATAGGTTCACCAAAAAAAATGTACAGTAAAATGAAGGAGTTTTAAAATGAGCCACAATCCAGTGGACTTCCTCTATATTATTCCGGAGAGCTGGCAGTAAATTCTGCTTTCACTGTCTCTAAATCTGCTCTAAGAAGCCAAGCAAGGCACTAGAGCACCCACGCTGCAGATATTGTAGAAATTTACAGTAAATGTAGGTACAAGATTGCAGCACGCTGCCCTATCGATTATGCAGATTGTGATCAATCTTCTCCCCCTCTTCCATTTCCCAAGCCTCTTTCCACAGACCTCCAAATAAGTTGGTCTGGAACTAGCCATTCTCTCAAAGTAGGGAGAAAAAAAGTAATTTTTTAAAAAACATAATAAATCCTCAAGTGTCCCCACTGAAAGGGCTCCAGTCTCTTTTTTTTTATTTCAAAGTGAATTTATGTTCTGTAATTTGCATCACAGCCAAGCGATCACCGTATGTCATATTCTTCAAAGGTACTTAACAACCCCCCTTTTAAAAGTCACAGAACTGGAGGCCAGAAAAAGGCAATCAGCCTTCTTCTTCCATATAGTCCTTAGATCAAGTTTCAATAATTGAGACCAATAAAAATTATCATATTTACACTGCTTCAAAGCAACAAGGGGGAAAAAGTTGAGTGGGTGATTTTTTGCAAGCACTTGTAATCAAAGAATTTGCCACATTCGAAGGAACTGCACAACATTTTGCCAAAGTCAGAGTCTGAGCAACAGATTAATTTGCAAAGTAAAATATATTTTTTAATAGCTCCACAGAAAGCCTACTGACTCCATACACAATTTAAATACCCGGCATAAAATACACTTAGCTCTACTCTCCAACAGATACGCAAAAAGATGTACATGAAAATGGGTAATGTAAAAATCAGGAACGTGGTTTTTGCATCTAATGGGGAAAATACATGGAAAAGAGGAGTGAAACAGGACGAGGGGTTAAAGTGGGGAACGGAACGTAAACAATCCAGGGTTCGCGTGAGCAAAAAAAGAAAAGAAAGAGGAAAGGGGGAGTAAAAAAAAAAAAAAACAAGAAGGGATCCTCTAATGTCTCTCAACTCAGCTCGGCAAGGAGAGGCCGGCCAGGAGACGTCTGGTCCCGGCCGGCGGCGCAGCCCCGAGCCCCCGGGAGCCCCTAGTGTCCAGGGCAGAGCCCCCTCAGGGCGCTCGCGGCGCTGCTAGTGGGGCAGGGCGGAGAGCGCGCAGGTAGAAGGTCGGGCGGCCACGTCGCCCCCTCGCCCTCTCTCGGACCTCAGGGCTCCGGTCTGGCGGCCGCATCCCCGGCCGGTGGAGCACTGGCGCGGAAGGCGCCCGCCCAGCCGGCCAGCGGCGGCGGCGGCGGCGGCCTCGGCGACTGCTCCCGGCCGGGTGCGCGCCCCGCGCGGCGGCTCAGCCCGGGGCTCCGGCGCCTCCCGGGGTGGGGCAAAGTTGGGGGCCGGGGGCGGCGGGGGCGGGGGCACTCGGCACCGCGAACCCCCCGGCCCCCCCGCCGATCGCCGCCTTTGTCTCGGCGCCCGGACCCCGGCCGCCCTCCCGCCCTCAGCCCGCTCCCCGGCCGGCCCTGCCCGGAGGCGCCTCCAAAGTCGCCGCGCGGGCCTCGCCCCGGGCGCCTCCACCCTCTCGGGGGGTCGCCGGCAGCCACCGGCGGCGGCGCGGGGGCCCGGGAGGAGGGGGCGGCCCGGGGCTCCGCGGCGGCGGCGGCGGCGGCGGCGGGAGGAGGAGGAAGAAGAAGAGAAAGAGAAAGTTTGGCGCAGGGGGAAGGCGAGCGGGACGCGGCGAGCGAGCAGGGCGCGGGCGCGGGGAGCGCGGGCGGCGGCGGCCGGGCGCGGGAGCCGGGAGGGGGCAGGACGAGCCCCATGCAAAGCAGCCCCGGCGCCCCGAGGAGCCCCGCGTCCGGGCGGTGGCGGCGGGAGGAGGAGGAGGAGCAGGCGGCGGCGGCGGCGGCGGCGGCGGGAAAAAAAAAAAAAAAGAGGGGAGAGTTGCCCCCTACGCGGTTGCTTCTCCGGCGGCGGCGGCTGCAGCGGCGCTGCTGGCGGCGGCGGCGGCGGCGGCGGGAGCTGGCGGCGCTTTTAATCCCGAAAAGAGGCGCTCGGGCCGCGGAGCCCATCAAGGCAGCAGCGGCGGCTGGCGGGGGTCGGCGGCGGCGGAGGACGCGCTGCTGGCGGCGGCGGCGGCGGCGGCGGCGGAGCTGGAGCGCGCTCGGCGGAGCCCGGGGCGGGAGGCGGCCGCAGCCGGGGAGCCGGAGCCGCCGCCGCCGCTGCCGCCGAGCAGCATGGTTGGCGGGGAGTTTACAGCCCCCGGAGCGGGCAGGGGCCACGGAGGAGAAGCGGCGGCGGCGGCGGCAGCGGCTCTAGGCTGTAATTGGGATGCAAAGCAGGCGGTGGCGGCGGCGGCTGCGGCCGGGAGGAGGAGGAGGAGGCGGCGGCGGCGGCGGCGGCGGCTGCAGCGGTCGGAGGGGACGCGCTGGAAGTGGGAGCTGATGAGTGAAAAGAAAAAAAAGTCTTTGGATCTTTATTCTGCTAATTAGTTTCCTGCAAAAAATGGCTGTGATTAATTCAGTGCGCATGTGCTTCATTACCCAGGCACGACGGGAAGGGCTAATTAGCCACCTTCTGGATCAATAAGATTCAGCAAAAAAGAAAAGGGGGAGGTGGAGGGAGGCAGAGGGGAGGAAGGGAGGGAGAAAAAAAAAACAGGGGAAAGTGATGAGCAGGGCGAGGAGAGCAGGAAGAGAGGATGGGAGAAGAGCCCAGGAAGAGGGAGAGAGGCACCAAAAGTTTATGCATGTATTAAAAACACATACACACACGACACACACGCGCGCGCACACACACATACACACACACACACACACACACACACACACACACACACACACACACACACACACCGAGAAGTGAAATGCAGAGAACCAACAATAGGAACCTGGCTAAGATTTTTTTTTTCTTTCCTTTCTTTTTTCCTCTATTTTCTTTCGCTCTTGTTTTTTCTTTCCCCCTTTCCTTTTCTTTCTTTCATTTTTTGGCAAACGCAGAAATGTTTAAATTAAATAGGAAGAGAGCATCCTCAAAGGGGGGGGGCATTAATGGAGTGGGATAGCTTAAAGCAAAGATTTAAGTGAAAGAGCAGAGAAGGAGCAGAGACTTAGCAGAGAAGCCACTTTAAATTGCAAATCGGAGATTTTTTTAAAAGGAGGAAAATTACCTCCCCCCCATCAGAGGACAAATGGAGAAAATATGGAGAAAACTTTAACACGTACCATAGACTAGACAAAAAGATATAATATGTTAATTTTGTCTTCTGAAATAAGACGCAATCAATCTTCTCTGTTTCTTTAGAAGGAGGGGGAAGAGGGGAGTGATGATTAGAAGAAATAAAAGGGGGAAAGTGAATCAGAACTGAAAAGGGGTAACTTAAGGAAAGACTTGGAAACAAGTCCAACTTTCTACCTTTCTGGACTTAAGAGAAAAGTAAAATCAATTTTCTCGTGTAAAACCTGGAAAGCAGATGTTTTCAAAACACAGGAAACTATTTTGCCATCAAAAGCAGGGATGTAATATAGGCAGTGAAAAATAATTTCAGACTAAATTCGTAAGAAAGAAAGCCAATATATTTAAATAGCGAGGAAAGGTCTAGAGTGTGTGTGTGTGTGGTGGGGTGGGGGGTGGGAATTACATACTCTTTCCCTAAATGCCAAAAAAAAAGTCTTACAGGTACCTCCAAGAGTTTGGAGCAGAGTCTCAGAAGCCAAAGGGCTTGAAATGAGAGGATGGATTTCAGATAAAGACTAGGTGCGGTACATCCCACCAGAGCCCGAAGGAGATCCCTAGAATCAAAGACAGCATCCAGAGACCCTGCTACTGTACCGATTCCTAGTACATCAAAGCCATTACTTAGGCGGGTGCATGATACCTCCAAAAAGCAAGCAAACAAATGCAGGAAGAACAGGAGACTCTCTCTCTCTCTCTCTCTCTCTCTCTCTCTCTCCTTCCCTTTTTTCTCTCCCCCCTCCCCCAAATCCTAGCCTTAGCATCACTGCTACTGCAATAGATTTTTTTTTAATGACAAGTATGTATTCATGCAAATTTTAAATATAAACTAGTACCATTGAAATTACAATGTCTGGGATAAAATAAAATGCAATTTGCACTTTAAATGATCTTCAAACAAATGTAAAAACATTTATGTTTTTGAAGGCATTATTCATGAACCCTGTAACATCAGGTAAAGAACGCACACTAAAACTTATTTGTTTTTTGTAGGAAAAAAAATTGTCCCAGCCTTGCTGGATTATTTATTTTAGAAGGAATTGGGGAATTAATCGGGAAATCTGTTTGATTAGAAGGGAATTCTTCATTTTGAGAGATTTCCCAATGCTCTTAAGAGCGTACAGCTTCTTAGTCAAGACTAGGAGGAGAAAACCGGTTTAGGATTTTGCAGGGTTACCTCATCTAATCCTTCTGAATTCACTCTGGGAATAATGCTGTTTTATTTAGAAAAAAAATACATTTAGAGAAATCGGGGGTTTCCTCTCTATGAGCCAAATCTGGATTGCCATTCAAACTTTTCCTGGCTGCTTTCCATGCGGGACAGTAGATCAATAAAGCCAAGTCCAGCCTGGCTTGCTACAGGTTTCACCAGTCAGTGCTTGCAAAACCTTTGTCATTTTCTAAAAATAAAAAAGCTAAAAGTTATTGTAGAAGAAGGGGCTTTTTTTTGTCCTCCGCACAATGTGTCTTTTGTGAGGTTAATGCCATTCTGGGCTCTCGATAGCCCTGGACAATGGGAACTCTCCAGGAGTCTGCAAAGACTCTGGCTTTATTCTTGCTTGATTTTTTTTTTTTTTTCCTAAAGGGAAGGATGAAACATTCCTACAGTCCAAACACCACTTCTACTTTGATTAAATAAATATTTATCTTTATTGTAGCCACTGTATATTTTTACCTTCAGTTTGGCCAGTTTCTGATTATTATTTTTAAATTTTTCATTGGCAACAGTTAATCTTTTTTTTTTTTTCCCTTTTCAGTCCAAAGTACAGGTCAGTGTAAAATGTAGCTGACTGAAGGAGGACTGGTAAATTCTGAATTTTTCCATTATACATCAGGTAAGGAAAATTGTTCAGACCGTCAGGAGTATATTTGCTTCCTCTTTATCTGTCTTCACAAATCTTCATAAATCTGGTTTTTTTTTAGGGTGTACCAGAATTAAATATCTCCTTGTAAATGTTGAAATCTCACTTAAATGCTATGTATTTGTTGTTGTTGTTGTTGTTGTTTTAATGTAAGTAGTACCAGAAGCGACTTGTAGCTTGTTTCTTATACAAAACGGCATGGAGGAAATCAGTCTCTCCAGTGGTACAGACAATTTGAGGGAAATTCTAGATATAAATGTATTTCGTGTTGCAGTATAGGAAAATGTCAGCTTAATCTGGTAAATACTTATGCTAATTTCACTGAGTGAATTCGTTATAAGGAGGAGAGGTACCAAGCTCGTATCACTGAATAATGCTTAGGCGATAATCCAGCATCTATATGGATTACTTTATGTACAGAATGAAAAAAGGAACCAAGAAATTCAGAATCTAAATCCTTCATTTAGCTGGCAAGGGGACAGAAAATTTTAGACCAATCTGCTTTTAAACAATTTACAGTAGGAAGGGAAAGTGGAAGGTAGGTTAAATATTGCATTGATGTGTATATTTCTCTGCCTCTTGCTCAAGTGCCTGGTTGTACATATAAACACAAAGATATCTGCATAAATGAGTACATAAATATACATTTGAATGACTTCAGGTGTCTGTGCATCCCTGTGTGTGCATAAGGACATGTGCACACAGATATACAAGGTGTACGCAGATGCAGGTACTGGATAGGGGTGTGCTTTCGGGCTGGGGGTTTCCATTTCCAGATCTATCTGAAGCTCCTTTTTTTGCAACTATAATATAGAAATGTTGGTTTAATGCTGAAGATGTGGATGGTAAATTTGATTAAGAATCTGTTCCCCTGCAGTTTTCAGAGTCTGGGGTTGCAATGTGAGCAGCTGTTATTTGGTCATATTGGGCTCAAAGATGCGATGGGCCAAAGATGCGATGGGCCAGTCTTTTTTAAGGGGGAAGGGAGGGGAACGGCATTTTAGGAGATTTCACTTCCAAAGAGCCTAGCTCTGGGCCCTGGGTTCTCTGCTGCTGGGGGACTGGGGACACAAAAACAAAAAAGGGAGGAGGAAGAAAAAAAGAAAACCTCGTGTGGAGGCATGGGAGGTTGAAAGGACGCCTCTCGGTACAACTCCAGAGCTAGATCTAAGAGAAGGGTTGCAGGGTGAAGAATGTGCGGTCCCTTTTTGAATGTGTATTGTTATTCTAAGTCCATTGTATGTACGTGTTACTGTCCTTTCATTTGCCACGACAACATATGGATTCCATAAATGCAGACATGCCGAAGTGCATCTGTCTGGGTAGTTAACACGATCCAAACATCCCTCTTCGTTCCGCTAACTCCGGCTCTTCCTCCAGCTCTCAGGCAGCGCTCCGGGCCGACCGGCCCGTGCCCCAGCCTAACAGCGCCCCGCAGTCTTGCCCTTTTGTGGTCTCCTGGTGGGATCCAAGGTGCCGCGCGGAGGAGGCGGGCTGCTCGGCAGTGCCGAGGTCAAAGGCGCCGCTGCCGCCGGCCCCTGAGCGCGTGGGGAGGAAAGGGTTAAGCTGCCCGAGCCTGGGGAAGGGGCTGCGCTCATTCCGGAGCGAGGTGCAGCCACCAGCAGCTGTGATTTAGGGGTCAAGTCCGAGATCACCTTTCTCCTGCCTCTGGAAATGGCAGAAGATGAGGTAGGGAGGGAGAGACAGGAGACAGAGACAGCCTGGAGCGGCACTTGGCGCTCCAGCCATCCGTTCCCTCCCCCCACCCTGCAGCCTACCTCCTGACCCCTAGGCAAATCGAACAGTTCCCCCTTTCTCCTAAGGGTGCAGGGCAAGGTGCCTCTGAGCATCTAGAACGGCTCCACCCGCAAGTCTGTCCCACGGTTAAAACCACTGTGCTCTGAACCTCAACCACTGATCAGAAAGTTTGCTCTTACTGCACCAGTGAGCAGCTAGATATGGGTCGAAAGTGCTCCCCGTTTATAACAAATCAGGGGTGCCCCTGGCAGAATAGGGGACTTTGGATGTTGGCACCAGCTCCTCAGACTCGGGTTGCGCTCCTCACAGTGGAGGACAGATGTACACAGTGGTGCCCATTACTTGCAGCTTCTTGCTTTGTGCCACATTCTTGGTCAAAGCTCCCCCCCCCCCCAACTCAGGCAGCCTGGAGAATACTTTAGTGAAAATATTTGTCATGGCTGAAAGATAACCAAAACCCAATTCAGATTTGTTTCTGAGGCATTTCACTGGAAAAGAGCAAAGCAACTGGAGTCCCCTTTTGTTTTGGCGCCCTGCAGGTGCGCCAAGGGGTGGGTCTCAGCGCCCAAGTGATGTCTGGGGACTGTAGGGGGACACATATGGTGCCCAGAGAAGGAGCTCTGACTGAGAAAGAGTTTCCCAAATTCACCCCCGCCAGCCTGGACTTCAGGACAACGACCGCACTTTTGGAAAGTTACTCCAAGAAAAAGGAGTTTCTAGTGGGAAAAGAACTGGCTTGAAATGACAGACAGGGGAGCTAGATCCCTGGGGGACAGAAGGCAGGTGTGTGTGTGGGGGGGGTGGAGTGTGGAGAGTAGCTAGAGAGAGAAGGGAGCTAGGAGGTCCACTACAAGGGCGCGGCCAGGGAGGCTCCGCAACTCGTTCCCCAGACACTCCTTCCAGCTGCCAGAGCAGAGCAAGGGCGAATCACCCCGATTTCAGCTTCTGCTTCCAGGGCCAAGAGCGTGGACCAGCTGGTCCAGAAGGCAGCTGAGGGCTGTCTTCAGAGCCCCACCGCCCCTTACCCCGCCAGAGCCTCCAAACTGCGGAAATCAAACCAAATTGGCCGCTAGAATCTAGAGAGGTTTCATCCCTGGGGCAAGGAGGAGGGAAAAGACTTTTTTTTTTTCCTTTTGAACTTGCGATTCAAAAGAGACCACAACCTACTCTGGAGTGCCATCCCCAGTACATGGATTGTGGGTATATTTCATTCTTTCATTCTTTTTTCCCTATTTCTCAGAAATAAAAACCTTTAAAGAATTAGCCCCAAACTTGGAGCGCCCGGGTCCTTGAAAGAGTTCCAAATGATAAAGCCTGCCCTTCATTTCCAATACATGGTGCATTGTAAAAATGAAGGGCAACCAGACAGTTCCAGGGTTTGAGTTGGATTCCCAGTTTCCTCAGCACCTTTGCAATGGAAATCTGAAATCCAGCCTTGGGGCAGGAGGCGCCTGGGAGCTGGTGGCTCTCCTAGGTTTTGCACCGCCCACACCACCGGCAAGCGCTGAGTCCCCTTTTGGTGACCTGGTGCCAAAAGTTTTCGGTACATCTAAAGCCTGGAGCAGGTGAAGCAGAGAGAGAGAGAACTAACCTCTTAACGCAACAAAGTGAACAACTCGAGGACAAGAGACCCTCGGTCAGGCTATATTCGCTTTGGGGAATTCCAAGAGCATAACCTGGGCCGGGGGGATGATGACCAAGGCTTCTGAATGCCAGCTGGAGGCAGGAAAAAGGAATCCTTGGGAGGAACGTGAGGCGGGCTGGGGAGCAAGGTGGCGAGTGGGTAACAGACCTGGCACCTTTCTCCCCAGAGCCTGCTAGGACCAGTGTGGGGAGTCGGTGCCCATGGTAGCACGTGCTTTGTTGACACGCAGACACACAGGCGTGCGCTAATGGAGGGATGCGCGGCTGAGCAATCCCCGATGCCTGCATTTCTTGCAGGCATGGCTTGTTTAATAGCCTGGGAATTGAGTGCCTGATATCCATCCCCCCCCCTTTTTTTTTGCTGAGAAATGTAAAAGGGACCTATACTGTGTACGTATTCTGAAGAAACATGTGCATTTTTTTTTGACAAATACCTAGCACCATAATATTTCTGATTTAAGGGGCGAGGGAAATCTTTGAAGTGAAGGAAATCAGTGGGGGACGAACCATCTTTTCCTGATTTTTTTGTGCCTCTCCTCAAAGCCAGTAATGGGATATAAAATGAGAGATTCTTAGTCCTCACCCTCCCTCCCGTTCCATTTCACTCTCTTTGCCCCAGAAAACATCTGTGGCAACCGACTGCACGTCTAAGGGGACGGTTTAAAGAAAAACAAGGTTTGGGGCGCACATCAACTTTCCTTTTCTTTTTCAAATGAAGCTGGAAAAAAATTCAAAGGACAATTTAAGCACCAAACGACATCGAACAGATATTTTTCCAAAGCAAAAATTTTCCAATTCGTTTGTTTCCTATTCTTAGAAATAGAGAAAAAAAGGCAAACCTAATCTTCCTGCACGAGGAGAATGGCATGAAATTTGGAGCCAGCGCTCGCTCGGTTAAGGCTGGCGGGCGGAGAACCCGGCGCGGCCCCACGGGTTTGGAAGAGTCTGGCGCACGCCAGGCCGGGGAGCGTGGGGCTCTGGCTAGCTAGACTTCGCGCGCACGTTCTGCGCACCCCCCCACCTCTCGCTGGGGCAGCGGGCCGGGCAGTGGTTCCCTGTGAACGCAGCCACCTCCCTGTTTAATTCCAGGGCCCAGCGGGGCACAAGGGTCATTCGACGCCACCTTCCTCTAGCTCCGGCATGGGGCGCACGCTTTTCGAGGCTGCTCTCCTCCCCTCAGGGCTCACTATAGACTGAGCGCTGTTTCCTCCTCCCATGAACCGCAAACCTCGCAGATCCCGACAGTTTCCCGAGACACTGACCATACTGTTGACTGAGCCAGGGCTCGCGTCCCTCTTGCCTGGCACACCCGGCCCCATTTCGGGGAAGCTTTTATTCTCCTGCCGGCTCTGAGCTTCCGAGAGGAAGCGCGGGGCGCTCAGGCCCCTGGAGAGGCCAGCTGGGGAACTTAATGGCGGCGCAGAACTGCTGTCCCGGGCTGGGCAACCTTCACAGGTGCGCGCAACACTCGGCGGTTGGCTCTTCGGGGAAATGAATCCCCTTGGAACAACTGGAACACCCCGCTGCGACCCTGCGGGACGCCTCCATAAAACCACTCGGCTGGGTGCTGGCCCCTGCAGCCACCTGGGAAGGAAAGGGGGCAGCGGCGGGCGCACCTCTTGCGCACGCACGGCCTGAGATGTCTAGGCCCAGTGTCGGTCCCCATGACTTCCCACTCCCCACGCCGGCGCTCATGGTGGCACCACCTCTCCACCACCCTGGCCAGGCTGCCCACCTCCTTCAGGACACAGGTGCCCCAAGCCTATCCTGTGGGGGCACCAAGGTGGGGGCAGTTGGGGGTTCTGCATCCAGGAGGGCAAGGGGCGGAGTTCCCACACAACACTCCCAGTGGAGGCTTGGGGGACCAGAGAGTGGTTCTACACCCCACAGCCCCAGGGGTCTGGGAGCCAGGGACCCCTTGGGAGACACTCGGGCCTGCAGAAACCCGGCTGGCTGAGGGGGTGGAACTGGATGCTTAGGATTTGCCGGGGGTCCACTCGAGGAGTGCCCTGTCTGCGTTTTGGGTCCTGCGGGTCCCCCTCCCTTTAGTTTTTGTCTGGGAATAAAAAGCAAAACGGGTGGATTTGCGCCGACCCCTCTTCCCCAAGTCTGGGAATGCTGCGGCAGGAAGAATTGCTCATAACGACACTTAAGCCTCGACACTTGAATGCTAAAGGTTAAACTTACAGTCTTCAGGGAAGGGCTTCCTGCCAGCTGGAACAGTGGTGTGGCCGCTACAGGCTTTCCTCCACCCGCCCTGCCCCCACTCCAGGTACAGCCAGAGTCACTAACGCTTTCGGGGCCTTCCTGCACCTCAGGAGAGGCGGCCCTGGGTGCTAGCTCTTCCCATCCCTCCCCCACCTCTGGGGGGCCTCTTTTCTGGTCTCCTCGACATCTTGTCATGGTTGTTTATACCTCAGTCTGCCCTCAGCGGGCAGGACTTGCTGGTTCCAGCTAGTTCACACAGGTGGGTACTTGTCCCTCTTCCCTTTGCTGGGGTACTTAGTGGCCCCTATAGCTCTGTGCAGACAAAGCAGAGCTAATACACTGAATGCACTGCCCAGCATGGGAGGGAGCTGCAGGGAGACCTTGGTTATAATGGGTGGGGGTGGGGGAGGGGGGTGATCTTTCAGGCTGTGAAGATTTCCCAAAAGGAACAGCCACAGGGGCAGGGGTCTGTATCCCAGGGACCCTATGCTGGTGTGCTGAGAGGTGGGGACCAAGAGCAGAGCATTTCTTAGCTTTTCCCCTGATCTCACCTCCCCACCCCCACACACCCCAGCAGCCCAAAATAGGGCCTTCCCTGGGAGAGGGACAGAGGGATGGCAGAGTGAAGAGGTTGGAGATTAGCTCTTAGGAACCCAGTAAGCTGGCCCTATTCTCTTCCCCTCCCTCCCTCTCCTTCCCTCCCTGAAAGCCTGCCACTTATGAGCACCTACTGTGTGTGGGTCCCCAGAAGATACTGTGTAGGTTTTTGGATTCCACTCTCCCAGTAGCCTTAGGAAATGGGTATTATTAGTTCCATTTTATGGATGAAAAATCAGACTCAGAGATTAAGATCACATAGCTATTCAAGGCGCAGCCTGAATGTGAACCCACCTCCATCTGGCTTTAAAGCTATTTCTACTATACCGTCAGCCTCTTGTTAAGATAGAAGGATCTGGGACCTAAGGGAAAATAAAAGAGGGACACCGTGCTGATGGCTGAGGGAAGGGAAAGGAAGACACTCTGGGATGGGTTCTGTGGTTTTGCTATGGATTCTTAACTGGATCCAAGCCTGAGAGACAGGTACTGAAGGCCACGGAAGACACTGTCTCAGGGCCAGCAGGACAGCATGAACAAGCACCAACCCCCTCCACCCCCCACGATGAAGACCACATACTGGGGGCCCCGGGACAGCTGCCCAGTGTGCTGCTGGATCTGCTGGCCTGCACTGGCCACACCAGGAGAAGCACCCACTGGCCCTTTTTTTTTTCCTTTGTAAATCTTCTTACTGTATCTGAAACTCAGACAAATTTGTGACTTATGTGAGTCAGCAGGTTAACAGGAAGGAATGATCAGATGACCAGTTACTCATGAACAAATATGAGGAAATTCCAAGACCGGGAAGAGACTGGGTAGTGACATCCAAATGGCAGGCCGTTGGAGGGTCTCCTGGTCTCTCCAGGGCTGGCTCTGGGAGCTCAGTGTTATGGTGGGGTGGGGGTGGGGGAGCCCAGAGGAGGGTCTGTGCCTCAGCTGGCCTGCAGCCTCCTCAGAACAGGAGTACCTGCTTTGTGGACACTGAGGTTTGCCATGGGAGTGAGTCTTCCCCGACTCTGGCCACCAGGCACTTCGACATTCCTTCTAGGGGCTCTGCAGCAAGGGGATGCAGTGGGCAGGCCAATAGTGACAGGTGACATCTCTTTGCTGTCTTTCTCTGGGTTGACCTGGGCTGAAACTGCACAAGAGTGAGTGTGTGTAACTGGGCAGCAAACTGGCCAGGCCCCCATGAAGGGGTTTCTGAAAGCCTTGTTAAGAAGTCCTCTTGACCAGGCAATCCAATTACATAATGCTGCAAAAATAACTCTGGGCTGGGCGTCTTGTCAGAGTGATGTATTTTGCTAACAGAGAGTGGTATCAAATATCTATCTTTCAACCCAAGGGCCAAAAGTAGACTTGTGGCACTGACGGACCCCTCCCCTCAACACACAACAAATGGGGGAAGTGGAAGGCAGGGAGGAGGCAGAAGCAGCAAGGAGGCATATTTTTTTCTTTCTTCCTTTTTCCAGGTGCAATTAAACCCAACTGTTCACCTCAGCTCCTTTTTATCCAAGTCAAGGCCTCAGTCATATATCCTCAAATTTGTCTCGCTGTGGTCCCTGCTCTGAAAAGATCAAGGAAGGCTGAGGGGAAGCAATGATGGGGAGAGAGGAAGAAATGAGTAGAAAAAGAGTAAAAGAGTATTGTTTTGTTTGTTGATGGGACAGAGTGAGGATGAATTATGTTACTATTTCTATGTCCACTAGGCTAGGCCTCCTACTACTGTGACCAACTGGTAGTCCCACTTTGCCCAAGACTGTCCTAGATTTAAAACTGCATCCTAGGAACACCCTCAAACCTGAGAACTCAGATAGTTGGCCACCCTCCCTCTCACAGACTTTGGCTAAATTTCCACAAGGACATAGAAAATTATGACCAAAATAAGGTGGTTCCTTTCACTTCAAAATTATTCAAAGAATGACCCAAATAAGCTATTCCAACATAGATGCAAAGGCCGTATTTCCAGGAATTTGAAGAAAGCCAAGTAATTCTCCCCATCCCAGCCCTGCTGTGGATTCTAGAGCTTTCCAGGTGGGAAAATTACCTGTTTCACCCACTTTGCTTTTCAGATAAAGTTTCCAGATATGCCTTTGCCATTCTTAAGATTCTCTGCCTTGCTCTGGTCAGGAAGCAGTATTTTGACGGGGAAAGAACTCTGGAAGTCGCAGTAATGCGTCTTTTTTTTCACCTAATCTCTTTCATGGGGTCTCTATTCCTCTGCTGGCACCAGGGTCACATACTGAGCTGTATCAAACTCCTTTAATATATTCACCTTGAGTCTGTTAGCATTTTCTTTTTCCTAATCTTGATAATCACAGCATCTGATCCCTTCATTCTAAACTGCAGCCTTCCAATCCATCCTTAATCTAGACCCATCTGACCCTCTTCCAAAGAAGACAAATGAGGATAAGCAATCCAGCCCCCCTCCAAGACAGAGCATCGAGCTGAAATTTATATTCATCCCCACTTCCATTCTTTTTTAAAATAAAAATGTCTCTTTAACTCCTCGAGCTAATTATAAAAGCAAATAGCTTTCCCTCCCTGAGTCATAGTCTTTGGCTCGTAAAAAGGCAATTCCACTCAGAGACCACCTTGTTACAAACATGAAAAAACCTGGCTCGTTCAGGACTCCGCAGAGAGGAAAGGGTGAAGTGGCAGCGCCCCCCCCCCCCACCAACCCGCCCTCCCCCAGCAGGCTCGGACTTTATGGAGTCTATTTCCAGTCTGTTTACCTGGCAAGGATCACGTGACCAGTCCAGAAGGAAATGCTGACATCATTGTCTCTCTCACACATGTGCAGCCTCCCTCCCTCCCTCCCTCCCAGCTCGCCTGCATTCCGACATCCATCCTCCGGCCTCTCTCCACTACCCGGCCTCCTCCCCCACCACTCACGCCTGCTCCCACTTATTTCTCTGTCTCCCTCGTGTCCCGCTTTCCTTTGCTTTCTTTTTCCTTGGAGGCTTCTTGGACACACACACACACACACACTCTCTCTCTCTCTCTCTCTTCTGGGTGCTCTTTTCCTTTCCCTTCTTCAACAATCATTTTCTCCCCTTTCATTCTCTCGCAGATCTGTGGCTACTGAGTCTTCATTCTGGTTTAAAAATACACTTCCTCTTTCTCTATAGGTTGGACATTTCTTTAAAAAAGAAAAAGTCAAAAAAGGCCCAGAAAAGCTTCCAGACCAAAGGTGGGGGAGGGCAGAGCAAGGCGGCTCCATCCAGCCGCTCAATTTCCTGCTCCAGTGGGCTTGGAGATTTAGGTGCAGGGAGTTTGGTCAGACAGGCCTTCTTTATTTATTTCTTCTCCATCTTTCCCCCCATGGTGTTTCGACTGCTGCTGCAGGCAGGGGCACCCTTCCCTCCCCACAGCCAGACCACAGGTCCCAGCAGCTCTTGGCCTTGTGTGGAGGGAGTGTGTGTAACTAGTGCTTAGTCTTCTCCAGGCTGCTGCTCTTCATTCTGCCCCAGGGCCCAGGAGGCTTCTCGCATCCTTCTGGCGGGCATGATCTGGGGGAGCTGGGAAGACCCAGGGGGCAGGGAGGAAGGCCAGCGATCAGCACAGGTGCCTCCTATCTCTTCAAAGGGCTGTTTTTACAAGCAACCCTGTCTGTGGCAAGGCTCTGGGGTTCAGCTGCTCCCAGAAATCTTTCTTGGTGCACATGGGCACAGAGCCAAAGCATGCTGCTTAGAGGAAATGTTTAATAAAGACACGAGAGCCTGAAACTGTTTATCCTTACAGACAGGTGGAGATGTGATGTCCCTGGAAACTGCCTCCAAAATAGACCACGAGGTAGGAAGACTGGAGGGTGAAACAACGGGGCGGGGGGAATCACAGGGAACGGGTGGCCAGTTCCACATAAATCAAGGCCATCTCCCCTTTTACTCCCACCTGCCACTCCAGGCTGTGCTCTCCTGGGTTCACACACCTTGTAGGTTGGGATGGGGCAGTCATGCAAAGGTGAGGCCATTAAATAATCATTATTTAAGGTGAGGGCATACAATCCCCGATAGGCATAAAGGTGGGACTCTACTGGAAGAACATATGCTTTTGTGGGCAAGTTTACCAATGGGTTATATGGAAAAATCAGAAATCGAACGTCCTGTCGGAAGACCCTAGTAAAATCAATACTAAGATACTAAAACAATATTAAGACAGTACTAAAGTAATTAAGATACTAAGACAATGTTAAGATAGTTCTAGTCTTCAATGTTCAGATGCATTCCTGTTTTTTGAGAAATAGGAATTTTCTTTCCAGTACTGTGGAAGTCATATCATGACCTTCTGGAGACCTTGTCACCAATCAAGGTACAATGCTAGCAGAAGGGTCTGGTCTAGTAGGTCCACTGATAGATTTTGTCTCTTTGGAATCTAAATCCTCTTCAGACATGCTGGAAATCGAGAATTTTCGACAAGCTTTCAATATGTTGTAAAAGTTCTAATTTTAAACTTCTAAATGTTATAGGCCAAGGACTTGCTGTTTTGAGTTGTCAGTTAAGCAGATGGCTCTGTTGGTCAATTAAATGATTTTTGTGGTTTTAGAACCCACATAAAGTGGTGTTGAGAGTCTCAACGTCATTCTTATCATCTCTATGAATATTTATGGAACCCTTCCTGAATTAAAGTACAAAAGAGTAAGGTGGAGCATAGGTTCCAGCTGTGGGTTTGAGATGCCGGTGGCAGGTTTCTATACTCCCCAGTTGAAGCCCACAGTGGTAGAGAGAAGTGACAAGCGTGATGGGAATTATGCAAAAAAAAAAAAAAAAATATATATATATATATATATATATATATGGGTTCTCGATCTTTCAATATGGCATCTTTCAACTTTGAAGGGATCTAGGAAAGGATTTCCCCATCCTTGAGCCCAGCTCTGGCTCACCTCCTTATGTGAATCCTGCCCCCTGGCCCAGTGTTAAAGCTGACCTCATCCAGTTTCTCATATTCTCTCTCTGGGTAGACTTCCTGGATTAGTTTATACAGATGCCAAAATAGCATCCTTAAGATCCATTTGTTTCACTATTCAGTACCTGTGGTGATGTGAAAATGCACACGGGTTTATGAATAGATCTGCATTCTTTGTTATGGGCCGTCCCACCCCTCAAGGGTAGCATATGGAGCTTCCATTGAACACATCTCCATAAATGCCCACAGTGCTAATTGGTGCTCAGTGAAGTGCCCATGATGAAGAGGAGGATAATGATAATGTTGATGGTGATGATGACGCCAGTGATGACACTGAATTGCTAATGATTCCAGGAGGAAAACAGCTCTGGGCACAGAGATATGCTTAACAAAGACAGAATGAATGCATAATGTTTACAACTTATACTTCATGTTTTTCTAAGATCTGGTTCCTTTTTTTTTATTAAAAAAATATTTACCCTATGATTATCAATACTTACTAAAAGAACTGACCTCAACAGCCGAGCCTATGGGCTGGACTAAAATGGCAGAGCCATAGTACAGAGTGGATTGACAGTTGCTTGCTTTTTTTCTTTTATCATCAGTCTATTTTTAAAAACATGATTTAGTTACCTAACATTTCTCTCTCTTAAGGCAAATGACCACAGAACAGAAAGTGTTTTGCTGGTACCTACATCAGAGACTCTCTCTCCTGATCTGTTTGGGGCAGGTCAGCAGAGACAGATGTGCCTTATGGTCAAGACTTGAAGAAAGATGGTGAGCTAGAGACAGATAAAACACCTTGCAGTGATGTGTGACACATAAATCAGTAAACAAATTTTAAAGCATACAGAAAAGGAAACAAATATAAGAAAGAATTCTATAACCACCTTGAGGAATCAAGATCTTTTCTTAAAATGTAGTTCACATAAGACTTGAGTCTTACTCCTGCTTCTGCCCACTAAAAGTTGGATGGCCTTGGGGAGTCACTTAATCCTCAGAGTGTATTTTCTCCTTATAAAATGGAGATGACAGTACATACCCCCACAGGGTTGTTGGAGGATTAAAAGAGATGGTACATGTAACGTGTCTAGCACAATGCCTGACACATGGCAAGTGTTCAATGCATGGCAGAAATGGGGAACATCATCCCAATACTACTTACCTGTCTGCACTACTGGGTTGGAATGTGAAGATCAGATGATGGTGAAAGCACTTCATAAAATAGAGGGCCCTAAAGAAAGGGGGTTTGAGTAGCCCTAGAATAGAAGGCTAGGCTCTGAGTTAAATCTGTTGGTATTGGGTAATGAGACAGAGATTAAGAAATCATCAAGGACACACTTTCTCTATATACAGGTACCTGATATACCTAATCCCATCCATAAAGTTACTGAAATATGAGGAACACAAGCACCCACCAGACTTCCTCAGGCGGGGTCTTGTGAAGATTAATACTTAAAAGTGACACAAGTTATGAAGGTACCTGGGTGCCCTGCAGCAGACGGGATATGTAAATCCAAGGACTAATCACTGGCATAACATCATCACCATTTCTAGCAACAGACGCTTTCCTAGCCTGGAATAGAATTTCCAGAAGTATCTTTCCCTTTTTGGAATTACGGAGTCTGACAGATTTATTTCCACACATCTCACTTGCTTTCAGAGTTATTGTTTCCTCTTATTTTTCCCCCCTCCTCTTTGGTGACAGAGAAGCCTGAGAACCAATTCTGTCAGGAAGTTCTTGGGGAATTTTCAGAAGGATGTACAAAGCAGGGTGTATGAATGACTGTGAGCAGCCAGCATCCATTTCACTTGATAAAAATACATATTCATAACCGATCTTCCCAGCACATCTAAATAATCAAAACCATGAATGACAAACACATCAGATACATTTTTTAGGGGTCAAAGGATCTTTTCGGAGTAAGCTGCCATCATTTCTTCCTCTTAAAGCAGATCAGGTTAACTTCTCCCCTGCTGCAGAGCCTCTCAAAAAGGATATGCTATTAGATCCAGACCCCAGGATGGGAGCTCAGTTGCCCCCAGACATCTAATGCCAGTCCCCAAATTTTCTGAATTTATCGACCAAGATGTTAGATGGAACAGGTTCAAGCATCCTGCTAAATAAAATATAGATTACATTTATCATTTCCCCTCAATCTACTAAAATCTTGTTACTCTTTCATGGAAGGAAATGAATCAGTTTGACAGGACTTATTCTGTCAAGTGATATAAGTTCCCAACACTGTATTCACTACAGATTATTCTAGAAATGATTTGGTAATTTTTTTTTCAGGTAAAGTTCCAGATTGGGACGTTATGAACTTCCTTTTTGCTTTTTAAAAATAGAGTCATTAATCCTGCTTCTTTTCAGTCCTGCCAAGTTTTTAAAAACAAAGTTACTCTCCCATGATTTTAGCCAATAATGAAATTCCTTTATAAAAAAAAACTTTTGCCCAGCAAAGAATCTACTTTTTTAAAAAAGAAGGTATTTCTACCAGCATTTAAGGACTATTTAAAAGTTGATCATGCAAAAACAATGAGGAAGCAAATGGTCAAGGCTTCAGACTCTACTTTGACAGGCCTGTTTCCAGTCTCCCCGCTCCCACCCCCCCAATTTAGGTATTATCTGAAGAGATTTCTATACTGAATGGGTTTGAGGCCAAAGACAGCTATGGTGACTTTTCAGACTGTGTCAATCTTGCAAGTTTCAGGCAGGTCAGAGCCATTATTTTCCATAAATATATTGTAAGTCCACTAGGAAATAAATGAGAAAACTAGAAGAAAACATGTAAGAAGTCTCGTAGCTTATATCTCTTAACATGAATTACAGTTGACATACAGTCTGTACACTTCCTAAAATCTCAGGACTTATAAAAGCCCAACATTTCTAGAACACACGCTGCACAATGCCATCTCCAAGTCAAAACAGCCCCAGTTCTATAAAGATGAAAGTGGAGGCACAGAGATGACACCCTTGAAATAAAATTCAGATATCTTGAGTACTTAAGAGTAAGTATCCCTAGAGTGTGGAGTTTCTACACTTCATGAAGACAGGTGCTTGTTCAGACGCTCTGAAGAAGAAAAC
This sequence comes from Antilocapra americana, assembly GCA_007570785.1. Lineage (NCBI taxonomy): Eukaryota > Metazoa > Chordata > Mammalia > Artiodactyla > Antilocapridae > Antilocapra > Antilocapra americana. Next base: position 3,980,022 of record ML664203.1, read on the forward strand.
CCCATTGCCCTGGAATCATCAAAGCTTGGCATTTACCAATCTTTGTGAGCCTGAAATTCAAGTTTTTTAACCTATCTAGGTCCACCATGCCAATTTGCAGCCCAGGTTTCCCCCAGCTGCCTGCTCACTTCACTTAAGCCTCTGGATTGATCAACACTGCTGGGAATGCAAGGAACTTGAGCTGAATGTACCCAGCTGAAAGTTCTACAATGCAACAGCCAATAAGGGATGGTTGTTGACTCCTCACAAACCTGAATTCCACAAACCTGCTACTCCACACTTCTCCCACATTCCTCAAGCCCTCACCAACCCTACTCTTTCTTAACTCTGGATAACATATTTCAGCCCCTTGTTTCTTTTTTTTTTTAATCATTATTTTTATTTATTTATTTATTTTTAAAGTTCTTATTCACAATTGGATGTTGTGATCATTTTATTTTATTTTTTAAATTTATTTTCTTACATTATAGTGTTGGTTTTGTCATTCATTGACATGAATCCGCCGTGGGTATACATGTGTTCCCCTTCCAGAACCCCCCTCCCACCTCCCTCCCAATTCCATCTCTCTGTTTCTTGAAACCATAATTGGAAAGAACCTCGACTTGCCTGCTGCGTGACCTTAAAGTGCTTTGCAGGGCATCCTCTTTTCCTTCATAAAATGCCTTTGTATCCTTACCTCCTTTCTTCTTTTCTGCTTGCTTCCACTGCAAATCTTTCTTGGGTCTTAGAGACCACCCTTCCAGGTCCATCCGATTCCCTGCTTCTTCATTTATTCATCTCTCTCTGCTCCTGTCCCCACTGAATGCCTGCCCTCATCACACTTCTATCTTTCTGTAATCAATCTATTTTTCATTTGGAAATCTACACATGCTTTATTCTCTCCTGTTACAAATGAAATAAAACAAACAAAACTTCCCTTGATCCTACCACCTGTTCAACGTCCTACTCTTCCTTTTACCACCAACTTCCTAAAAGAATTATTTAAATGTGTTCTCCAGTGCATTACTGAACACCTCCAGCCCTGTGTATCTCTGCCTGCTGGAGAAGTTGGTCATTATTCTGAGCTGAAATTGATGCCCCTGACACTGATGCTAGGGTCGTTCTGTGAGGCCACACAGAGCAAGTTTATGCAGATCATCCTTCTCTGCTTCTGTCCTCTTCTCTCTGATCATTCTAGGTGCTGTCAGTTCCCTCAACTATTCTTTGCATGACCTGGTTCTGAGTCCCCTTGCTTCCCTGTTTCTAGTTTGATTCTCTTCTTCAAGGGTCATGGCCAAGATTAAATGTAAATTGTTCACGTCTGCTCTGCCAAGCCCAGCAGAGCAAGGTTCTCACCTCCTTTGTCCTCCTCATTACACTTTACTCAATACTATTGTTGAATTCTCTTCCTATCAACTCAGACCTCTAAGATAGTAGTTCGAGAACTGTGGCTTCCAGACCTTCCACCACAGAAGGGCTGAGGAGCCTTAATTAAATGCAGATTCTTGGGCTTCACCTCAAACTCACTGAATCTGACAATCTGAGGGTGGCACCTGGGAACCCACATTTTACACAGGTATGCCAGATGATTCCTAATACACACAAAATCTGGTGAAAAAAATGCTTTCTCAACATCTGTTGCCAAGCCTGGGCCCCTGCCCCTGCCTTTGTGCAGATAGGTTTTTGGATCCAGGACAAACCCTTGTATTTTCTTGTTTTTAGATTTCATCTCGTTAGGTCTGGTGCATTGCCCCAGCCTATCAAAATCTGTTGAGTTCTTTATCCTCAACGTATGACTTCATGACAACCACACATGATGAAGATGAAAAACCTTAGAGTCACAGCACCAGATGTGACTCTCTCCACAGCAGGTGGTGTGTCTTTCCACACTGACACCAATGACAACAGTCAACTAATTACTAACACACTCATACTTGGGTCTTCTTTCCCATGAGATAAATGGGCAACTTGTCATTTGCCAAATGCCTCAGGAAAGCCCAGATATTTTTTTGCGTTTTCCATATTCCATGAAATATTTTCCATATTTGCCTGATCCACTGGTCTGTACCAACTCTACCCAAGATGGCAAAGATGCATTCTCACAGGCCATTTTCACAAATATTCTGGAAACTGGCCAGGCAAAGGACTGTAGTGTGCAGAATACATCTTCTCTTCCCATGACCTTTCTAGAACACCTATGGCACTTATGTTCTAGGACCCCCTAATTTGTATCGTGAATGTTCTTGTTCACATTGGACTCTATCACTGGACAAACAGTTCTTGAACTTCATGTCTTATGTGTCTCTAAATACCTTATAGTAACTAGCACAATGGTAACTTGGGTAACTTTTCTTTGAATGAATGAATGGTGACTTTTCTTTGAATGACTTGGTAACTTTTCTTTGAAAGAATGAATGGATTTTGCATTTTATTCCCACTAATTTACTTCCACTTTTTGTGCAAGATGGAAGCAGACCTTGCAGTGACTATTGGGAGACTATGTTTCTTAGACATGAAGGAAGCAGTGGGGCCCAGACAGATCTCCACGGGTCCAGTTGTTTTTCTTAGTTGCTGGTCATTCAAATGAGCTTGTTAAAATAAATGCTTTCTTTGAAATGAAGTGTGTTGAAAACACTGAGAAATGATGACACAGTTTCTGAAGCATTGCAGATTTACTAGAATCTGTGGCAATGGGTGAATGAGACACAGGAAAGGACATTTCAGAAAACCCTTGGCTTACTGCAGCATAACAAGCAGATAAAGCTTCTTATGGGCTTTCTAATGAGACCTATTGTGATGACAGAGACAAGTGTTTCCACAGGACAGGAGATGGCTGGACAAGAAGATCTAGCCACTGCCCCCATTCCCTGCTCCACATCAGAACTGCTAACACAGCTGAATAACTCTCATATAGAAGATATAAGATAGTGAGAGCAAAGAACTGTAAGTGAATGCTGCAAAGTCTTGTGGTTTCCTTGGGTCAAGTGACTTTCCCTATGGTCATGTCTTGTCTTTCCTATTTCTTATAAGCCAAAAAAGATGGCCACAAACACTCCAGAACATTCCCTCCACTGGAAAAGCCACAAAGCCCCGCAGAGCATGAATTCTAGAGCAGTGATTCCCAACTAAGGGGGTGAATTTTTTTCCTCATCCCAGGGATATCTGGTAATGTCTGGAGACATTTCTACTTGTCACAACTGAGGGGCAGGTGCCACTGGCAGCTAGTGGGGGAGAGGCCAGTGATGTGGCTAAATATCCTACAATGCACACAACAGCCTCTCCCTGCCAACAAAGAATTATCTGGTTCAAAATGTCAAGAACAATTATCTCAATGGAAAGTTTCAGGATTAACATGTATACATTACTGTATTTAAAATATCAACAGATAACCAACAATGGCCTACCTATTACATAGCACAGAGAACTCTGCTCAATATCCTGTAATAACCTAAATGGGGAGAGAATTTGAAAAAGGATACTCATGTATGTATAACTGAGTCACTTTGTTGTACACCTGAAACTAACACAGCATTGTAAATCACAGGTGACAAACACTATAAAAGATACTTTGTGGCTCCCTGATAAGGTGAGAGTACCAAGGCTGGAAGGCCTTCCTGGTGCTCTGGTTTGGACAGCAGCCTGAATGGAAGTAGAGAGGTTCTAGATAACTTCTGATAGCTATAAGTTTAACCTCAAAGTAGCTTACTGGAAAGGCCCTTGGTGAACTCCACTCAGAGGGCAACCTCCTCTTCCCCAGATGGAGGAAGGCAGGCTCAGGAGAAGCACACAAGAAGCATCAGTGAGCCACGCTCATACAAGGGCCCAGAATGACAGCCTGAAGAGGTGAAACCGGACATGGGAAGGCTCCAGGAATGTGAGGTGGACATGAAGCAAATGTACAGTTGGAAAGAATGCTGTTCTTATGCTGACTGAAGGAAAGCCCTGGTCCTACAGGAATGAAACGGGAACACAATTTATCTGAAGCCCCCAAACCTAGACAGTGCATTAAAAAGCAGAGACATCACTTTGCCAACAAAAGTCCGCATACTCAAAGCTATGGTTTTTTTAGTAGTTACCTATGGATGTGAGAGTTGGACCATAAAGAAGGCTGAGCACTGAAAAAGACCCTGATGTTGGGAAAGATTGAAGGCAGGAGGAAAAGGGGGCAACAGAGTATGAGATGATTGGATGGCATCACCAACTCAATGGACATGCATCTAAGTGAACTTCAGAAGATAGTGAAGGACAGAGAAACCTGGCAAGCTGCAGTCCATAGGGTCACAAAGAGTTGGATGTGACTTAGCAACTGAATGACAACAATCCAGATGAAATATACATTTTCCCCAACTTCCTAGTATTTTTTATATGGCCAAGATTTTCAGCATCACCAGTTTTATATATCATAGGGAAGCTGATAGATTTAATGAAGCCTCCAGGTGCCCCTTGAGAGATGATTTCAGTTCTAATTAAATGGAGGATGACCAACAAGAACCACATGGAGCTCTACAAGCAAGTGGCATTCATACATCTTCTTTCATGGACAAGATTACTTTGTTCATGTCAAAGCAGTCTTTGAGCTCTTTCCAGTGGTAAAGGATAGTGTCACCAAGTTCTAATACACTATGAGATTTTAATGTGGTTCAAAGATCAGGAAATGTCTAGAAACACAAAGGAGAAATGAATGGGGCAAATGAATATTAGGCCTCAGAGTAGGTTGTGGGGGCCACAAATCCAGGTAATTACATGAGATTTAATACATGAATAAGTGAGTCTTGAAGTTCAGAGCTATCCAATCTATAAGCTCAGGAGGTCAGGGATATTGAGACACCTATTTCAGAAGATAGACCTGCTAACAGGAGCTTGCCTTATCACAAGAAGGCTCATCTTCTAACCCCTAGAGTGCTAGCCATGTGGCTAGTCATTGGAGACTCTTGGCCATATCTAGGTCCTAAAAGGGAGGTAATTCTACTTAATCTCCATGGTAGGGCTATGAGGGTAGGGTGTAGGCAGAGAGGGCCAGAGGCAGAATGTGGCTTATGGGAAGGCTTAGGGTTGGGTAGGGCCTCTGCCTGTGGATATAATACAGACCTGGATCTCAATAGCCTGCCTAGCCATACACCTACTTTCAAAGGCAAAGGTGGTATTTCCTCTTTACATATGCACTTGGAGCTCTTCAATCAGTGTATATCTTTTAGCAAGGAGAGATCAAAAAGGAGAGAGATGGGGCAGTAGGAAATCAACTATATCATTGAACAAAGGGTCTGTCTGGAGAAAACCATAATCCGAGAAGATACATGAACCCCAGAGTTCACTGCTACACTATTTACAATAACCGAAACATGGAAGCAACCTAAATGCCCATTGACCAGGAAATGCTGATAAAGAAGATGTGGTGCATATATACAGTGGAATGATGTCATTAGTCACTAAGTCATATCTGATTCTTTTGTAACCCCATGGATTGTAGCTCACCAGGCTCCTCTGTCCATGTCCAGGCAAGAATACTGGAGCAGGTTGCCATTTCCTCCTTTAGGGGATCTTCCCAACCCAGGGACCCAACCCACATCTACTGCATTGGCAGGTGGATTCTTTACCACTGAGCAACCGAGGAAGCCTGACAATGGAATATTACTGAGTCATAAAAATGAAATAATGCCACTTTCAGCAACATGGATGGACCTAGAGACTATCATAACAAGTGGAGTAAGTCAGACAAAGACAAATATCATGTGATCACTCATGTGTAAAATCTAATTTTAAATAAAAGTTACAAATGAACTTATTTACAAAGTAGGGACAGACTTACAGATATAAAAAACAAACTTATGGGCACCAAAGGGGAAACGTGGCGGGGAGGAAAAATCAGGTGCTTAGGATGAACACACACACGCACTACTACATATAAGATAGATAACCAACAGGGGCCTACTACTGTATGGCACAGGAAGCTCAATATTCTGTGACAACCTACATACATGAGAAAAGAACCTGAAAAAGAATTAAAAAATACATATATATATACAACTGGATCACTTTGTGTATACCTGAAACTAATACAACATCGTAAGTCAATCACACTCCAATAAAATTAAAATTTAAAAAGAAGACAAAGAGGGAGGGAACTAATGCAAGAAATATCAAGGAGTCCACTGTGATTAAATCATGTGTATGGTGCCCACACTATCCATGGACCCTGCACTGACTGTACTGTTAGGAATCAGGACATAGGTCTTAAGACATTTCTGCATAGGATGCATGCCCCAGGCAGAGCTCTCATCCTTACAGACGTAGCGTCTGAGGTGGGATGTCACTCTGAGAGAATGGCCTGCAGCCTTTGAAAATGATCATCAAGCTTTTTACTAATGACAGGCAGGGTCTGGATATTCCCTACGCCTCTCCCCATCAACGTCCAGGCCTGGGCAATTCTCTGGAGGGTATAAGCTGAAGAGATATTCCTGAACCCAGGCTGTGGTTGCTTTGAGGCTGTGTATCTCAAACTCATCCCCAGTGTTGATTCTTCTCTAAGTCTTGGACGTGACCCCAAAAATGCACACCCCTGATTTCTAAATAGGCTGTGTTTGCTCTGCTTGGAATGCCTTGTTCCCCTCTACCAGTATCTACTGTAAACATCTCTTCTGAGACCCTCTATAGCCTGAGCTGCTTTCTTCCTTCTCTGTGCTCTCCAGCTCAGCGTATGGAAATCTAAACTATACTTGTGATTATCTGTCTTGTGAGGCAGAAAGTACTTCCAGCTCAGACTCATTTGTTAGTACACGAGGACTGTGAGCCTTCCCCAGTGCCTGCCAAACAGTATATAGCCAGTCAGTGCTTGTGGATGGAGGGAAGGAAGGAAAAATGTAGGTTAAAAAGCAGTGAAGACCTCTAACCAGGCAGAATGGTAGTGTCAGCCTCCTCCAAAAGGGATTTTGACCAGCCAGCCTGGGAGAGACCCCCCTCACGGAGATCTGGTAAGGGGTGGGCCATGGAAGTCAGTGGCTGCAGGGCTATGATTCTCATAGGAGTCATAGGAGTCCCTCCTTCTTGGCCCAGCTAGTCACTTACCTTCCTGGAAGGCCAGCTCACGGTTGTGTGCTGGTGACACTTTCAGAGCCAGCCAGCCAGTGCCAGCCTGAGGCTGGCTGTGCCAGAGGGCTCCTAGCATCCCTGAGGCTGGCCCTGGCTTGGTTCTGTCACTGCCTTACTGGTTTCCTCTGAGGTCCCTGATAGGCAATATTATTGTTACTTGACCATTATTAGTAATGAAAAATAGTCAATCTTAGTTTTGGTGAATTGTTTTTTATCTATTTGCTGTTACCCATCTGATGAAAAAGAGTTTTCAGAGCTGGGTCCTCATTCAGAAACCTCCAATATATAGCTTTTGAAAATGCTTCTTCCTTCTCCAAATATTACCCATTGGTGATGAAGTATATTGTAACTGACAATCCTGAGTATGACTGTAAGGATTTTTTAAGATCCCAGAACTTGACAACACAGATCTCTTCTATTTCCACTTCTTGCCATTCATATCTGCAAACCGCTAACTTCAGCATTCAGGAGATTCAATAGAACATTCAGCACACATCCTCGACTGCTCTTAGAAATCAGGTCTGCGCATGGATAAGCTATTCAAAGAAAGTTCTTTTAAGCTTGTTATTGAACATGGTGATGTAATATCTTGCAATCACAAGGTCAAAGTATGTTTGAACTAGAAGGGATCTTGTATGCAGACTTGTCTGAACTGAGATGCTAACGCCTTGCTGATACCCTTACTGAGAGGGTAAGTTAGTTGCTCAAGGACACACAGTGAGTGAGGGGCCAAATCTGGTTTGAAAGGAAACATGATGATCTTAATTCACCTTTCTGCCACTCAATATTGGTGGTATGTATATGTGTATGTACATCTACATACATATATAAAAGTGAAAATGTTAGTCGCTCTGTCCTGTCTGACTCTTTGCCACTCCATGGACTGTAAGCCCGCCAGCCTCCTCTGTCCGTGGGAATCTCCAGGCACAAAGACTGGAGTTGGTAGCCATTCCCTTCTCCAGGGGGATCTTCCTGACCCAGGGATCAAACCAGGGACTCTTTCCCGTCTATGGAAATATATATATACATACAAACTAGAAGGAGCAAGTCTTGCATCACATACACCAAATTGTCTATAGAAACTGACAGTCCTGCTAAAACAATAACCCATTTACAGTTTAGGGCAGCCTGGTCAGGAATAGGCCCAGAGCCTCACCAGCCCCCCAGAACACAGGGCATTGTTTCCATTCCAACCTCACACTGAAAGGCAAGCCTGTCAGCTGGCAGTGACCTCGTGAGACAACTTTGGGGAGAGCAAAGGGCCGAGAAGAGAAAGGCCTCATTCTCACTGCAAACAGGAAAAGGAAAGAGAAAAAGAAAGCTCTGTCTCTGCACAAGGTTTGCTGGGCTGGCTATGAACTGTTCCAGTACGTTCCATCAAATAGACGCCTTCATAGATTCAAGCCAAGCGCGAACAGTGGGTCTGGGACTCCCCATCCCCGGACACACACGCTCCCGCGCTCTCGCACCCCAGGAGAGTGCTTATACGGGCTTCATGAAGCTAAGTAATAAACACTTTGTCTTCGCCCTGCTATTTATGGGTTGCTTGGGGCATCCTGTTCTCTCCACTGCCCTTACCTTACTCCTTCTAACGCCACATTTAATAGGACAACAGTGAATGTGAAAGGTTCCATGTGCCCCTCCCCACCTGCTCTGGTTTTCCTGGCCGAGAAAGATGGATCTGCATCCATCCACCTATCCTCTGGGCTCCCTTCCTCAGGTTAAATCTGATCCCCCTTTCCTGCCTTCCAGACATCTCCCTAAGACATCTCGCTAAGATATGTTTCTATTTTACCAATGCCAGCGATTCTTTCATTCTTCAGTGATGGATCAACCATCTTGGCAAACAAGAGTGACTCGGAAAACTGTCAACCACCACGGACACCCGCCCTCCCCGTGGGGGACTGTGGGTCTCTGGATGGCCACGCATGCGCAGAATTAAGGAACAGATGGGTCCTACCTGTTGCTGACTTCCAGGTTCACTCAGAAGCCTTGCACTCCCCCTGTGCACATGGTGTTGGGGTCACAAAGGGTGGGATGCCCATGTGAAAACAAGAACTGCATCCAGGCCAAGGGGCTGTGCAGAGGTGGACAAGGACAATGCCAGAAATGTCCACAGGGTACAGGACCAAGGATGCAACTGACTTTGGTCAGTTTGGGGGCTTCCTGCACTTGGCTCCTTTGGGGGTTGCAGGGTTCTCAGGGCTGATGGGTCCCGCATGAAGAGAGTCATGGCTGCATCCTGTACACCCATGGATTGTCCCACAAGCCCGGCACCCAGCTGCCTCTTGGCCCAGTCTTCATCTTGGGCTACCCGCAGTACTTTGAAAACACACAAGACAGGGAAGATGCGTTAACTCAGCTTCTCCCCACAGAACACGGCTCGCCTTTGCAGCCATGATTAAATACAGGACATTATCTCACCATAATGCCCTCCTGGCCGCGTTCCCAGGAAAATTCTAACTAATCATAAAAATAGAAAGAAAAACGCAACCTAAATTCCATTCCTCGTCTTAAATGAGTGATGTGTTCACTTTTATTTATTTTTCTGGAAGCGAGGCGGGAAAAGAAAATGAATTTTAGGGCTTAGAAAAACAAGCTACTAATAGTACTAAGTAGAGCTGGGCGGTGGTGCAGACAGTGGGGACGTAGCGGGCAGGCCAGGGGCGGGTCTGGCCCTACCCCTGCCTGTGAGCCTGAGCCTGGAGTTTTAAACGGGAGCACCGAGTAGGGCAAAGACAGCAGGAGGAGAGGAGGATGGGTGGCTGTGGGGCCAGGTGCAGGCACGCATGCACACTCGGACTCACGTCACACCCACCCACACAAGCGAGGTGCTCAGCAGCATCTTTATGGCCTGGTAGGCAAGCACACTGTCAATACTGCTTTACCCAAAGCCTGCACCTTTCTCTAGTACCATCCTTTCTGGAGGCTCTGGTGTGATTTAAGCTAGTCCCTGCCTGAAAGAGTTTCTCCTGGAGATTCACCTAGCTCATTTCTACTCACCCTTTAGAGATCAGAGTGAATGGTACTTCCTACGGGAAGCCTTTTCCAAAAACCCCTACCCTGACTCCAGTCCAGGTGCCAGCGGCATTCTAAACCCGCCCCTCCTAGCAGTCACGAGGCTGTAATTAAGGCACTAATTGCATAGTGGGTTGTTTAAGGGCTCTCCTCTGTCTTAGATCCGAGAACCTGTTGGTCTCATTAACTGCTTTGCGCGTGCCTTGTGGGCAGTAGTTTTTCAATAAATGCCCCTGTTGGATGAATGCTGATGGCATCTCCCAGCCTTTGAACCATCCCCTGTATCCACAACGCTAAGTACCATGCCCCTCCCAGGTCATTTCTGCCCTTTCTTGCTGGGAAGACTTCCTGGGTAAACCATGGGAAAGCTCAAAATCCTGAAAACCAGCTTTGAGATGCTTCTAATAATTGTGCCCTGAGTTGAAAAGAAAGGACATGCCCGTACCCCTCCCACCTCTACCTGCCCCGTCTCCTGCCATTAGAATCCCAAAGCTGCCGCCCCCATCAAGGCAAGTGCTGCAGTAATGGGCACTGCTGCTTGACGGCAAAGTCCTAGCTGGGCTAATTAAGCATACTGAGCTAATAACCTTCCATTTTGGGACTGGGATTATTCATAATTTAATGTATTGCTGCTGAAACATTAACCTTTCGACAACTGGCATGCTGCCCACAGCAGTCCAAGTGCTGACCATCTTTCAGTAAAATGAGTATTATTGTTAAAACAGGTATAAATCATTCATGGCTGCCGCTTTTGTGTCAGACCCTACGTGAAAATAAGCAGTAAGCTGGGTAATTTATTTACCTTTTGGTGATTATTTTTTATGATTTTATGATCATATTCAATGATTCATAAACATTGGCCCGGTGCCATTTCATAATCATTTCACATTTTAAATATTGTGCGGCTGTTCCACTTTTCATCTTTAAAAATTTCAGGATTGATACCAGGCAACTTAATCCAGACACAAATGCAATTTCATCTGAAAGAAATAGGGTGTGTGTGTGTGGGGGGGGGGTGCGAGAGGAAAGAGTCCCAGCCCCATTCATTTGAACAAAACCATTTTCAACAGAGCTGTTTGCAGCTTTCCCCTTGCTACAGCATGGCACTTACTGTAGCAAACTTTCTTTGAAGTTTAACACACAGAGGGTGCCTTGAAATCTGGATAAAAGCACAGGAAAACAGTTAACAAGCTTCTGGTTGGAAAGATGATGGAAGGAGCTCAGGGTGGAGGGAAGCCTGGAAACTCTGGCCTCGGGCCAAGAAGGTTGGAAGCCACCAGCCTCACTTGCAGCACATGGCTGGAGAATGGGGTTACGTCCCCTGGGGATCTGGAAATTTTACTGCCCGCCCGCCCGCTCGCTCCTGCTGCCCGTGCTGCCTTTGGGCTCCTGTCACCGTTCCAGAAAGTCACCTTTTCTCCTTCTGGCAACAAGGAGGAGCAGGAGGCTGAGAGGTGAGCAGGTCTCACATAGCCGCAGAGCTCAGGAGACCTCCCCGCCTTCCATAGGCCCTCTCCTGTCACTGAAAACATGGAACTACCAGTAGGTAGGAGCTGAAGCTGATGGGAAGGAAGTGGCGCCAGGAGCTAGCAGAGAAGGTGACACTGTTACAGCTCTTCCTCCAGCACATTCTGGAGCCTCACCTCATTTCAGGTGTGTGAGCACGGAGAGGTGCTTGGCCAGAGAAGGCAGGCACTGTCGCCCCACGTGTGGGGGATGAGGTCTGGAGAGGGGGATGAGGCCACCAGCATGTGCTGTAAACAGACACCCATGTCCACTGGGAAGTCTGGGCAAGCACGAGGAGATGGATTTCTTTCTGGGACAGTTTGAATTGTGGAGCTCTGAGATGGCTGCTTATCGTATTTTCTACCTTCAGTTTGTTTAATTTCCCAGGTACAGTTTTCACAGGTTTCTTTAAAAATCTGACTGTCTGGTTTTAGATTTTAAAAAGAGCTGCTATCCTAATGTCGGGAGGTTGTAAGCATGAGAACCATATGGGACATATGACCACGTAAAGTTGGGCTTATGGTCTCCCTCTGTCTGTATCTAGAAGTTGAGAACCCAGTCCTCAACCTCCTGACATTAGGATAGCAGCTTTTAAAAAATATATATTAATTAAATCATTACATATATATAACTATTTAATTTTTCATTGTGGTGAAATATATATAGCATAAAACATGCTATGGTAATCATTTTGGGGGGACTGCACAGTCCAGTGGTATTATTTATGGGATTACATTTACAATGTTGCATATCTTTCATCACTATTTCCAAAATTTTTCATCATCCCCAAAAGAGACTCTGAACCCATTAATCATCAACTCGCCACTCTCTTCTGCTCTGAGCCCTGGAAACCTCTAATCTACAGTCTGCCTCTATGGATTTGCCTATTCTGGATATTTCATATACGTGAGATCATACAGTATTTGTACTTTTGCATCTGGTTTATTTCACTGAGCATGTTTCCAAGGTTCATCTATGTTGTGGCATGTATGGGAGCACCATTCCTTTTTATGACTGAATAATGTTCCCTTGTATGGATATACCACATTCTGTCTACCCATATATCTGTTCATGGCCATGTGGGTGGTTCAGCTTTTGATGACTGGGAACGATGCTGCTGTGAACACTGGTATACAAGAGACTGAGTCCGTAGTACAGAGGGACTAATGTTTTTTCCTCATTAAAGTTCATTGCCTGTTTTAGGCAATGATCTACCTTCACCTTGAATGCTCTGCTTGTTAGCTTGACAGAACTGGCCTGGGCACATGTGGTAAAGCCATTCATGCCTGGAAATCAGTCTCCAGCCATCCCGTCAACTCTGCTACCTCAGAGTACTTCTTGTAGTTACCTTCCAGCATTGCTGAAGCTGCTGCCTGTTGTGAATTCTTCAGCAGTAGCTTCCATTCTCTATATTGGACTTGATAAAAGATGCTGCTTCTCCAGGTATGATAAAGAACAAATTAAGAGACAGAATAACGTGGCGTGAGTGAAATTCTCTTTCAATCATGTCAGCCAGAGCAGATGTTGTCATGAAATTTGATGTTATGGATTTATTTCCTAATATAAAGTCTAAGAGGGAAAACAGCATTAAGAGCTGAAATGTGAATTGGACATGTCTACAGAGTGTGAATTGGATTCAAGACAAAATATTGTGAATGGTTAATAGGGTCAGTCTAAGTATACTTGCTGAAATAATCTCTTGGATATGCAAATACTCTGAGAACTACCCTGTCAAATATCTATTGTATCCTCTTATCTATGTGTTCACAGAACTGCTACATGTTATAACAAATGAAAAATGTGAATTTAAAAAATAATGTCACCCTAAAATAATACTTTACTTTGAATAGTAATTTTTGTTGTCAGGTCTTTTTTTAATTTTTGTCACACACTAGCCAGCCAGATTCTTAAAATGGCATTATTTGGAAATATTAAGAGGTGAGCTTTGTGTGTCCTGTTCTTAGCAGAAACAGAAGTGGGGGTGGGGGTTGGGAGGGAGCAGGGATGAGTCACATGTTCATCTTGACCTGGATCCCTCAGTCTGCCATTATCATCTGCCATGCCTTGGTATTATTGCAATGGACTTTTTACTTCTGCTATCTGGGGTCCCTCAGTGGAATTCCTTTCCCTGGGAATACCGTCTTGAGGACTTAAGATGTTAGCCCACCAGGCTCCTCGGTCCATGGGATTTCCCAGGCAAGAATACTGGAATGGGTTGCCATTTCCTCCTCCAGGGGATCTTCCTGACCCAGAGATCAAACCCAGGTCTCTGGCATTGCCAGCTGCCTCCTGCATTGCAGGCAGATTCTTTACCACTGAGCCACTAGGGAAGCCCACGTGTTCACCATCTTACTATACTACTCAGACTATTATACCTGAGGATGAGGGCAAGGAGAAGTCAAACAAGGGACCTGGAGAGAAGCCTTTGGTTTCACTGCTAGTAATTTCCAGGATTCCACCATCAAGTAGCTCACTAAAAGCCTGAGTAAGTAGCCAAATTGTGAATTTCATTTCATTTCTTTCCCTATTCTTAGAGTTGGACTTATGAGCAGAGAAAAAATAAGAAGAAAGACAGCATATAGGTGGCCCAACCATACTACTCATATTCTAGAACAGTCCCTGGCCCACAGCCAGTCTTCAAAAAAATATTTACTAAATATTTGAATGAATAAACATTGGTCACTCATATCATCAGATACTCAAGAGTCAACTGAATTGATCAACTGGGTGTGGCTTTTTTCCTCTTTGTTGTCATGAAACTTGAAATTATGGATTTATTTTCTAATATAAAGTCTGCTGGGGTCTGTTGGGTTTGATGAACTTTTCAAATCTTTGGTAGAATTTGGCTATTAGAAGTATCAGGAAGTAGCAAAGCTTAAGAGAACCCTTTCACCCCACTTAAATCAGAATATCTCCCAGTTTTTTGGTTTATAGGTTAGATTTCCCTGGATTCTCTAAAAAAAGGATTCTGTTGATGAAAACCTCAGAAAGCCACTGGTCCCCAGCACCTCCCTATTCTTCTGATCTACCTTCCATCAGCTCAGAGTCATGCCTGCCTCTGCCCTGCATGATCTGACATAAACTCCCCCACTTCATTCCCTTCTTCACCCACCCCTTTGTACTCTTATAGCAAGACTTTCTCAACTATGGCCCCTGACCCTCCCTTATCAGGGTTCCTGGAAGTATTAAGCCAAATATGTACGTTCCTGAGCCCCATCCAAGAACTAGCCAGGGTTTCTAAGGTGGACTTTGGATCCCCCAGAATTGCTTATAAAGTTGGGAACGCTGTCTTCTGGCATGAGTCATACAATTGCCATGAACAACAGGATATTGTTCTATTGTATAGGGAGGATGAGTGAAATTCTGTCAGGTTACTCTTTCCTTGAATGTGTATAGAGGAGGACCCAGGAACAGGGCACTGGGGTGGTCTGAAAGTAACATCCTGCCAAATGTGTTGACAGGAGAAAGGAGGAGGCCAGGCAAAGCGACATTATCTCTTTGGAGGTCTAGAATGTAGTCAGCATAAGTGGGCATCCCAGAACCATGACCAAAGCTTTCTGTTGCCCTTCCCAAGATTTTTACAACTACAACCTGTACATTGGAAAGCAATCCATTTGTTAATTTGAATTACCCTTGTTTCTCCATTTGCTCATAGTACTCAGGTCACCCTTGAGGGGATGCTCTAGGACAGGGTTCCTCAACCTTGGCACTATTTTGGGCCAGATACTTCTTTGCTTCAGGGCCTCTCCTGTGCATTGGTGCAGCATCCCCAAATCTTACCCACCAGATGCCAGGGGCACACACCCTCCAAGAGCTCTGACCTCTGAACAAGACTCTAGGCAGAGCAAAATTGCCCCGGAGTGGAAAACTGCCCCTAAAACAGAAATCCAACTTGGCACCACACAGAAGTTTATCGTTCCTTCTGCATTCAAGCCCATGTTGAGATTGGCTTCTTTCTGACTCTGTTACTTTTGTTCATGACACCACTGCTCTGCAGGCCATGGGCTCAGACCTCAACCCTCCAGTCACCCCCACTCAGGTGACCATCCCTCCCAACACATCCCTTCCTAATCCAGTGCCACCTCCTCGGTACTAGTTCCTCCCCCGTCTCTGCCTCCCTCCCACACCTTCAGATTAAGAACTGGGAACTAGTCCCATGAATAGTTCTCCACCTGGCTAAGTCCTAGTCAGCTTCCAACCTGCAGCTCAAGTCTCACAGACTTCAGAAAGTCTTCCTTGGCCACCCATGAAACCCTGCCCTCTGTCCCCCAGAGTGCTCCCACTGTGTTCCATGCTCATTTCCATCATTACACTGCTGAGGGGTTGAACATGAGTCTGTCCCTTGCGTGATGGTGTGCTCCCTGAAGGCAGTGGCCTGTCCAGTATGTCTGTCACTGGGCCATTGTGTGAGCATGTGAGCCGATCAAAGTGTACTGCAGAAGAGGCATGACTACCAAGTATCAGCTTCTAATGCTCAGCCATTCACTCTGCTTGATGACACAAATTCTTACCTAAATATATCCTTGGCCGGTGTTTTTTTTTTTTTTTTTTTAACACTTCCTGTTTGCTAATTCTAAAAATACCTGAACACCCCCATGGTCTTCTAGGTCAAAATTTGTTCTTGTAGCCTTTAAGACTTTTACGATTGAGATTTCTTTGGATTCAGTCTTCCCTCTGCTTCCTCACCTCTCTCACTTCACTGTGTACACTCTGACCTACCATCTCCAACCTCTTTGCTTCTGCACACACAGTCCACTCTGCCTAGAACACTGGCCCCCAAACCAGGAGAATCCTCTCCATCATCCAAAACTCAGTTCAAATGTCCCTCCACAGACTTCTGGGACCCATGGCCCCAAGTCATGTGAGGGTTTTCTCCTTAGTCCCCAGAGCTTCTGCTACTGCCTGACTTTTCTCATCATGCTCTGGTTATTTCTGTTACCTTTAATTAGAGTGCAAGCTCTTTAAGGGCAACGATCTTGTTCTTTTTCCCCAACACCCTGTACCTGGTGCTAGGTGACTGGATGTATGTTTATGAAAGAAGAATCTGTATAATTTTTTGTTTCTTTTTCATTTAATGAAGTTGAAGATCTTTACCAGCTCTGAGACTTTAAACATACCTTGGTTTTTGTATGGTATCAGGTTTCGGTGTCCAGGACTTTTGTTCTAGCAAAATGAGAACCCAGGACTAAGCAAGTTGCAAATGTACAAACTGTTCTTCCCTAAGGGCCAGAAAAGTTTGAGCAGTGAGATGGTAGCCATGCTGCTGTCCAATTTCACCCTCTTGATTGTGCTCTTGGGCCTAATCAAGATGGCCGATGTGACATTTGCAGCTAGTTTTATGCAAGATGCAAAATCTTGTGCAACAATTAATGAGAGAAGCTGTTGCAATTCTGTGCAAGTTGGAAAAAACCGGGGGCTGATTTGGCCTTTGAAGATGTGACTTCATTTCCTCATCTCCATCATTCATCACAGAGGCCCTGCTTTGGGAACTTGAAATAGTTAAAACATCTATCAGCTATCCGTCGGCATTGATGGTGATGTGCCTATGTGTAGTCAGTCGGTTCCATTACAAGAGTGTTCTCATGTGATGATTATGTAACAACACCCTTGGTCACTATGTGGGTAATGAGAAATGGTTCATGATACTGGTATCTTATCAGGCATTGTTAAGTTTTGCTAATGGATGAGACTAACTTTCTGTCTCATTGGTTGGCAGGTAACCACTTGTAACACCAAAAACAAATGTTTAAACATCTGTTTTTAAATTAATTACTACTAAGTTTTATTTATTTAAATCCAACCTTATAAAGAAAAAAGGATTTAAGGCAGCTTGAAAGACGCAGGGAGGTCTGTGTCACAAGTGGGTGTCTAAATGGAAGTCCTTCAGGCAACCAACAGATGCTGTCATATCTGATTTTAGATGTACCCCCCTTCTCCCAGATTCCCTTTTCAGCCCACTGCCGAGCATACCCACCAGCACCTCTCTGGCTTCCCCATCCATCTCCTCTCCACGAGGTCCTGTTCAGTGAGGCGCAGAGTCCTACCAGGACTCTGGTCGTCTCTGCTGTGGTTATAACAGGGTTAAAGTTGAGGTTTCTAATCGCTCCCATGAGGACTTATTACCTGTTGATTAGGTCCTTTTGGGATCAGCATCAAACCGACAACAATAATAAACACTCACTTCTTGGAACTCAGTAATGACCCTGCCTGCCCTGCAGGCCTGGTGGCTACAAGGAGGGGCACTGTGTGTGCCTGGAAATGGCAGGTCGAGCTAAGGGGTGTTTCCTGGAGATTCCGTGGGGCAGGCACAGAGGGGTAGCTAACAAGCCGATGGGCACCAGCCTGAGATTTTTGGCTGGCTGGAGTCACCTCTGTTGTTATAGCACAAGGCGCTTAGAGGACCCTCCACAGCTCAGCCCAAGGACTCGAGAGATGGAGCTGGGTGGTCTTTTCACAGGACTTGAGGAAATTTCTGGAGAATGATCTGGTAACCGTTTCACGTGTATTTCTCCAAATCTTTTCCTATGTGCATATAAAGGTGAATAAGTGAGTGAGTAAGTGTGTGTGTGTAGTTTCAGTGTTCTTATTACAAAAATACAATCATACCAAACATCTTTTTTTTAAATAAAAAAAAGCAAATTGCTTTTTTTTTTTACAAACACTTCATACAACTCAATAACAACAGCAAAAAAAAAAAAAAAAAAAAAAAACCCAACTCAATTAAGAAATAGGTGGAAGACCTCAATAGATACTTCTCCAAAGAATACATACAGATGGCTAACGAACACATAAAATTATGCTGGACATTGCTAATTATTAGAGAAATGCAAACCAAAACTATAATGAGGTACAACCTCATATCAGTCAGAATGGCCATCACTAAAAAGTCTATAAATAACAAATGCTGAAGAGGGTGTGGATAAAAGGGAACCCTCCTATGCTGTTGGTGGAATGTAAATTGGTACAGCCACTGTAGAAACACTATGGAGGTTCCTTTTCAAAAAATGAAAAATAGAGCTGTCATATGATCCTGCAATCCCACAACTGGGCATATATCTGGAGAAAACTATAATTTGAAAAGATAATACACCTTGATGTTCATTGTGGTGCTATTTACAACAGCTAGCACATGAAAGCAACCCAAATGTCCATCGATAAATGAATGGATAAAGAAGATGTACATACATACAATGGAATACTACTCAGCCATAAACAAGAATGAAATAATGCCATTTGCAGAAACATAGGTGGACCTAGAGATTATCATACTATATGAAATAAGATAAATATCACAAAATATCACTTATTTATCTGTGAAACAGAAAGACTCACAGACATAGAGAATAGACTTGTAGTTGCTAAGGGGGAGAAGGGGTGGGGGAGGGATGGATTGGGAATTTTGGATTAGTAGATTCAAACTATTTTATACAGAATGGATAAACAATGTATAGCACAGGGAACTATACTGAATACCCTATGATAAACTATAATGGAAAGAATATGAAAAAAAAATCTGAATCACTTTGCTACACAGTAGAAATTAATGCAACAAATTATAAATCAACTATAATTCAATAAAACAAATTTAAAAAATTGTTTTGTCTCAGTGTGGTAAAGAGCTTTGTAGTAATCTAGAATAAGAACAAAGAAAATACATTTAGCCATTCTCTTATTGTTGAATATTTCCACTCCATCCAATTTTTTTATACTACAAACAAAGCTACAATGAAATCCTTACACATTTTCTCATGTACTTGTGCAAGTGTATATGATAGAAGGTTGTGCCTATTTGCACACCTAACAGTAATGTCTAAGTGTGTCCTTTCTGTGGCTCCTGGTTAGTATAATTTTATTTGTGACACTTTAATTATAATTAAAATATACCTTTGTAAGATTTTAATTTGAAATTCCCTGAGATGATACTGCATTTATTATTTAATTAAATATGTAACTCAAGCCTAAAGAAAAATTACAAGAGTAGTCCAAAGAATTTCCTCATTCCCATTGTACAAGTTCACCATTTCTTCATATTTCATCTTATTTATTTTAGTATTTTTTTTCTCTCTCTGTATCCTTGCTGTCAAGCATGGTAGCCACTAGCTTTATGTAGCTATTTATATTTCAATTATATAAAATTAATAATTCAAGTCTTCAGTTGCATTAGCCATATTTCAAGTGCTTGGTGGTCACATGACACTCTTGGCTTCCATATTGTCAGAGCAGGTAAAGAACATTTTTGTCATCATGCTCCACTGGAAAGCTCTGAGTTATATGAAAGTATATTTTTGAGCCACTGAAGAATCAGTCGGAGAAATCATGTATATTTCCCCTAAACCTTTCAATGTATACTTCCTAACAACAAAAACATTCTCTTACACAACCATAGTACAGTGATCTAAATCAGGAAATTTAATATCAATATATTATCTAATCCACTGACCTCATTTGAATTTCTTCAAATGTCCCAATATTTTTCTTCATGGCCATTGTTTTTCCTGGTTCAGGATCAAATCCAGGATCAAACCCTGCATTTAGTTGTCATGTTTCTTTATCCTACTGCATTTTAAGAATTGAGAATTTAAGTATTCAGTTCAGACTGTGAAATCCTCTGGAGTGTGTAGAAGGTCTTGTTTATCTTTCTATGCCCAGCATTTACAGCAGGGCCTACAATTAAATCAATAGTTGAAAAAATGAATGAATAAATGAATGAATTTCTGTACCACCTCTTATTTCATTCTATTTCTAATCATTCTAATCATCATACCTCCTCCTTTCCTGAAATCAAAACAGACAAGGGCAACATAGGATTATTTTGGAAACAGTGTCAAAAAGACACCTAAAGAAACATATTAACGTGGGGCTATAGACTGGTGCCACCTCTTTAGAAGACACTGAGGCAATCAATATTTAGAAAAAGATGTCTTCCTTGACCCAGCAATTCTACTTCTTAGGACCTACACCAGAGAAATTCACGCATATGTACACAACAAAACAAATGTAAGAATGTTCACGGCTGTTTGTAATAGGAAAAAAAGAAATAACCTAAAAGTTGATCAGTAGGGGAATGGTTAAAAATGCATGTGGTTATATGCATATTAATTCATTTAAAATCTTTTCAGAAATAGTTAAAACTTAACATAGTAATAAAACACCTATTATGTGACAGGTAGTGTTAGAGGTTTAAGGGATTAAGAGATGAAAAAGACAACACCTCTTATTGAGTCTATTATATTCTAGCTAGAATATAATTCTAGAAGGATTATGGGATGCATGGCATAATTCTAGAAGGATTATGGGGTGCATGGCAGCAGGTAGAAAAAAATGAGATGGGGCTCTACATAATGACAAGAAAAGGTCTCCAAAGTACTTTAAACCAGTAAAGAAAGAAACAGCCAAGTTGCAAAATAATAACAGTAAGGATACATTTTATATTTAAAATTATAAAATAAATCTAGGCATTTCTGTAGGTACACATATGCATGTGAATGAAAGTTTTTCCTTTTGGTCTGAACGGACACACGCCAAGCTGTTATTACCTCTGGGACAGAATTAGGATTTCTGGGGATGGCCAAGGGGCATTTTCGTTTTATCCTATCTTGTTTGATTTTTGCTTTCTCCCCATGAGAATGCTTTCACGCATTGCTAGTGAAATTAAAAATAAATAAATAAGCACACTAATGGGAGGTCTAACCACCACACCAGCTAAGCGAAAGCAGGCACTATTTAAACATTAAAGAAATGAATGCAGTTACTACAGCAAAGCCAGCATAAAAATTGACCTGCAGGCTCCTGCTATCCACAGGAAACAGCACCAACCATTACATGAAGTGTTGTGCTCTCACCAGCTTTAATTGCCGAGCTTTATTATTTTTCCTAAGTCTTAGCAGTTTCCATATTCTCTGGGAGGAAAGTAGGAAATTAATATCCACTGCAAACTTATCACCTTCCAAACACTTATCCTATTTACTAATTTACCCTGCCCCTGGAACTTTAGAAATTATTACTATCTCTCCATTTTACAGATAGGAAAGCTAAGGCTCAGAAGGTTTATGCTTGTGCAAAGTCTCAAATATACCAACTAGCAGGTGATGGAGCCAACTAGCAGGTGATGGCTTCCCAAGGACAGACACCTCTGTCTTTCCTGACTCCCAAAGCTCACTGACTCTGCCTTTCAAGAATCCCTCGGGGATGGCTGGAGAGCAAGTTTGCAGCTACAGGATCCCAGATTTGTGGGTCTGGGTATCTCCAAGTCCTTCTCCATTTTTAGGGATGTTCGAGAATAAGCTTTGGGTAATGTCCTGGGCATATTTGACACACTTCTCTCCAGAATGCCTCGTTTTTCGCTGCTGTCATCTGCCCACCATACCTCATCTCAAAAGAGATAAGAGAGAAAAATAAGGAACAATGACCACTAAGAAGAGTGGGTGAGATAGAGAAAAAGAGGCAGGAGACCACAGAGGAGCTGATAAAGCAGGAGACGGAGAAAATGAGTGGAAGAGAAGTGGGGGGTGGGGATGAATCTGTGATACAATCAACTATGGGAATCTTGGTTTCATGAATGACAACAAAGCCATGCTATAAGGATTTTTTTTTAAATGAACACTTTTCCTAATAAGATGGGAAGTGGGAGGTTAGCGAAGGGTGAAGAGCAGAGAAGAACCCCAGACATCACCCACTTTCCTTCTGCATTGAGGGGAGCTGGTGGAGGGTTCCCAGCCACTTCCCCGGGGCCTGGCTGACCATGAGGGAGGTCTGCAGCCCCTCCAGATTCACGGGTGGCAGGGCTGCTCCACACCCTGGGAACATGTTCCCAGGCCCAGCTGCCCACAGATGCGCTGTACCTTGGGTGTTACTCTCATAGGGGATTTCAAAGTTTGCCCTTGGCCTGAAAGTCTTGGGGCATCCATGCAAAAGGACAAAACAGAGTCAACAGGGCAGCAGCAAACTAGCTACATTAGTCACGGGGGAAGGAATAAGGGAAGAAGAGAGAGACACACGCAGAGAAAAAAGCAGTTAGGACAAGCAACAAGCTGGAAGAAGGAGGATAACAGGAAGGAAGAGGAAAGATGACAGAAAGAGAGGGTTAAAGAAAAAAAGAAAGATGGAGATAAAAAAGAAACAAGGAGAGAGGGAGAGAAGCTGGTAAAAAGCAGGGAAGGGGAGGGAAGGGAGGAAGGAAGCTGTTTTATATTTGTAGGAAGGGCCGTATAATAATATATAAGAATCATATACAAGAATATAAGAATAATGTAAGACTGTTCCTCATATCCTGAAGGTCAATAAACCAGGCTGGGAAATAAAGAAAAGTTCTAGTTGAGGGTTAGCAAAAGCCCCAAAGAAGTACAAGAACTTTTACCAGCTTACACAAAGCTGCCTCCTGGAAATTAAAAATCCAGGGCCAGTCACAGTGAGCATGGCCCACATCTATCCACACCCACGTCCACATTACAGCCTAGAGAATGAGGCATCATCCAAGGCTTTGCTTTAATGTGAGTAATTACAATTAAGCAAGAACTCCCATGGGCTATAATCACATACATCCACTATGTGAACTACTGGGGTGGGGCAAGGAGGCGAGTGCCCCAAATGCACAGGAAGGAATGTTCTAGAGAAGATAACAGGAAGTGGAATCAAATACAGAAGGGAGGTCTTGATTACTACAGATGGGTTCAATTTCCATACACAGAAACAGGGAGGGCAGAGGGTTCCCAGGAAATGAGCTGGGGACATGACAAAAATTCTGACTCACCCCCTCCTAGGCTCTCTTAGCACATCCTATATTAAACAGTCTCTAAGACAGGGGAGACTCACATGCCTTGTGTAGTTGTATTTGGTAGCAATCTCAGGGATAGAAGAAATTATGAGAATATCTCTGTCTAAGGCTTTGGTTTTTATTTCCTTCAAAGCAGAGGCTAAAATGAAAGGAGAGGCCATTAAACCAAGCCTCCACTAAGGCAGTGCTTTAAAACTCTGGGTGTGACCCATTAGCAGGTTGCAAAATCAATTTGGTGGATTGTAACCAGGTTTTCTTCTCTCTTTTCCTTTCTTCTTTATTCTTAATGGAATAGAAAATATCAGGAAATGCCTTATACAGTAGGGGTAAACACTTCTGCATGAAACTTGTGATTTGGTTACACATGATACATATTAATAACACACATGCATAATTATGTACTGGGTTGTGAAGTAAAATTCATTTCTTATGAGTTATAAACTAAAAGTTTGAAAGCTAGTAGTCTAGGTGTATCAATAAAGCATAGAGGTTTTGGGCTAGAAAATAGAAATTTCTAGGTTTGAAAAGCATGACCAAACAAAACCTCTGGCTGTGGTTGCTACCCAGTGCAATAGATGGAAAGCCCATTAGCTTTTCTTGAGGGGTGCACGGCCACAGAAATTCCATGAAAGGAGGACAACAGTCTGAAATTGCTCAACTCTTAGGACAAACTTTAGGATAATCCCTAGCCTACAAACCTGCACCACTGGTTGTGAACTGCTAAAGCAGATAATTCCCAGAGACCATGTCCTTCCAATTCCTTTCTCAGATACGCTCATGGAGGACAAATGGGAAAAGATGATCCTCCCTGGTCCATACTGGATACAAAGAATTCCTTCTACTGCCAGGATTCTTAATTATCTCTGTTCTACACTATATGCTATGCTCTTCCCCCTGTTTCTTCCAAACCAAGGTTTTATTGTCTACATCCTGCTCTTTATTCACTGTATTGGGTGTACCTGGGGTAAATAATTTATCATTTAATCACTGGTCACTGAAATATGTTTCAGCTGATTTCTGCTGGTTGTAGCAAATACGTACTTTGTCCACTCCATACTTTGTTTTGCCAAGCTCCATCATTTCAGGTGAGGACTTGAGCTTCCTAAGCTGCCAGGAGGGTAGATTGCTTCACATAGGGTTTAGCGGCCTTAGGCAGGGCCTACACCTGAGACTTCTCTCTGTGCACAGCCTCCCTCATAAGTTAAGTACATTCTCACAAAAGATATGATCCTTGATTTTTCAGGAGCACTCAAGGCTCACTTTGATTGTCTTGCCTACCCCTCCACATCTGGTTCTATCTCCATCACTAGCTTTGCCCATTCTGTCACAGTAATACTAAACTACTAAACTGCCAAGTCCAAAGCACATATGATTTTAGTGCCTCTGCTGATATTGTTTTGTTTTGTTTTGTTTCCTGCCAAGAATGCTTAATCCTCTCTTTGTTTGCTTCACATTTATTTATCCTTTAAAACCTGAGTTCTCCAATATGGTAGCAACAAGTCACACATGGCTACTGAGTTCTTGAAAGGTGGCTAAAGGAAGTGAAAAACTGAATTTTACATTTTATTTAATTTAAATTAAAATTTTTAAATTGGAACAAGACAAAATATGTCTCTATTAAACACAACTTTATTGCTTTGGTAGGACTACATTTTAACTGTTGAAAAGTTAGTGTCTAAATTGAGATGTTATGTCATTATAAAATACACACTAGATTTCAAAGACTTAGTACAATAAAAAGAATGTAAAATATTTAATTAATGATTTTTATAATGATTGGGTAGTGAAATAGCAATAACTTAGATATATTGGCTTGAATGAAATATGTTATCAAGGTTATTTTCTCCTGTCTGTTTTCACTTTTTCAATGTGGCTACTGGAAATTTTAAAATTACATACATGGCCAGTAATATACTTCTACTGGACAGTGCTGGACTAGACCTAATCAGGCATTATCTCCTTGAGAAAGCCTTCCCTGGTCACCCACGCTGGGTGCAATGACTTTCTGGCTTCTCATGACACCCTCATACACAGTACGAGTTGGGTTGGCCAATAAGTTAATTCTGACTTTTCCATTAGATATAACAGATACAATGAAGGAGCTTTCTGCCCAACTCAATCCTTACCTTGTTAACTGATATGACCTCTTCATGTCTCTGTCTTCCTTCCACCCATCCCCAGACTACAAGTTTCTCAAGGGCAGGGGCTGTGTTTTATATTTCCAGTGCCCGGCACGTTGTAGGTATTCAATAAGTACTTGTGAAATAAATTACTAAAGGGCTGACCTCATCAATTTCATGATATCACAGGTATTTCAAAGTGAAAATTTCATGTACAGTTACTTTCTAGATTAATAGTCTGTCTTAGGGCTTCCTGGAAGGTCAGTCTTCTGACTGAGTCTCTTGGCTACTGTGTGCAGTGCCCACCCTGGGAGGATGTATTTATAGAGCAGTTCTATAGGCTAACCTTTCCTCCTTTCCTAGAATCCTGATCCTGAGAGGATGATGGATGCAGAGCAGGAATGAGCAGAAGAGGATGAGCTCCAGGAGGAATGGAGGGGAAAAAAGAGGAAGTGAGGCGAGCAGGAAGCAAGACTTCTCCCACTGCTGTCTGCGGCAAAGTGAGCTGAGCATTACTGCCAAGCAAACAGTGGTGTGGAAGCCTGGGGAGGAGAAGCAGGGCTGGCTGTGGTATGCCACTGGGTGGAGTTAAAATTTATAACAAGGGAGAGGCCACTGAAGAAAAGAAAGATTCTTTTAAAAATTCTGCTGAAGCCTAATTAGAAAAAAATTCCACTCCCTCATGCTAAGTTTTAAGAGACTTCCCTTTCAGAATTATTTTCAGTCTGGTGGTAACAGGCAGGAAGAGTGTCAGATGCTCACCAAGCTGTAAAGCGGATACTCCCCACCCCCTAAACACAGAACCTGACCGTACTGCTTTTCTGACTTGGGTTATGAGGATACAGGATATGAAGTTGTCAAGGCATAGAACTTTCCAGAAAGGAGTGCCTCTGTGGGTAGAGTGAAAAAAAAGAATGGCTGAAGTATCTTGCAGCTGTTTTCACTGAAGAAGTGGAGTGGATTTTGCCAGGCCTTGAATCTGGGTTATACCCATGAGATGTTATACATCCTGATGTAAGCAGAGGCTTGAAAAGTGCCTGCACATTGAGGCTTGCTTGCTCCTGCTTTTTTTTTTTTTTTGAACAGTCACCATGTGAAGCAGCCTAGGATAACTTGCTAGATACTGGGGACATGTGGCTGGTCACCCCTGTGGATCCCCCCATATGCCAGATATGCATATGACATTGCCAGGGACCACCAGGCCTCAGAAAATCCTCCAGCTGACTGCACCATGCAAGCAAACCTGGACAAATCCAGCAGAAGAACTTCCTAGCTGAGCCCAGCCCAAATTGCCGACCCCCAGAATGGTGAGCTAATAAATGTTGTTGAAGTCGCTAAGTTTTGGGGTGTTTTTTTTCATGTGGTGAAAAGCAAACTAATGTATTCTGATGAAGAGGTGTGGAAACACACAGAGAAACAGCCACCTTAGTTACTTTTTATTATAATAGAGTGATTCAGAGTACGGGCTATAATCTTGGGCAAATTTGGTAAAAATGATAGTTCCTACCTTGTAGGGTTGTAATGAGAACTGTGTCAACCAGTGTGACACATGGGGTAATTAGAGGATAGTTTACAGAGGGACAATTGTATTTACAAAGGTGTAGTTCAGGGACCCAAAAGGGAGAGTGCAGTGCCCTAGGGCCATGTTGTCACCCCAGGTGTGAACAGACAAGGAGATGACTGAGAGCGTGGGACACAGCAGGGCCAAGAGGGCCACCTGGCAGGAGCCATGACCTAGAGTTGAGAGAGGAAGCTGTTCTGCAGACATGTCTGAGAAGGAGCTGGAGGAATAAAAGCTCTGACCCACACATTTTCCTGCTTGCTTCTTTTCAGTGTTCCTGTTGGCCAAATACAACTAGGAGCCACTGGACATACAGATCAGCTTCCTGTGGCAAAAAGCAAGGTGACATAAGAGGGAGAGTGGATTTGGGACAAATGGTAGGTATCCAGTCTAAGGATTTAAAAGCAGTAATGCCTATAAAAGAACTGAGCATGTACCCAACACCAAGTAATTATGATGAATTCAAGTATAACCAAGGGCTATAAGGGGCAGAAAAGGAAAGGAGTATTATTTACTAGGATGGCTTAGAAAATGTCCATGGACAATATATGCTTTGGAAGGGTTGGGAAAAATAAAAAAATGATAGAAAATGTTTACTTGGAATTTACTATATACAGGTACCATTATTTATGCCTCACATACATTATTTAATCTTTATAACCAACTTATGGAGGTAAGTACTAATCATTATCCCTATTTCATAGATTAGAAATTGAGGCAGAGAGAGGTTAGATAACTCAATTGTGGTCATACAGCTAATAAGCAGTAGAGCCAGGATTTGAACTCATTTCAAAGGCAGTGTGGGGCATGACATTTGTTTTTTAGGCACAGAGCTAGAAAACTCTTGTAGAGGAAGTAGGGAATTGTCTAGATGGAATAGGGTGTCGGGTTTCTTCTGGAGGACAGCAAGAGACAGTCTAGAGGGAAAGGTAAGGAACAGACCACTGAAAACTAAAATGAGAGGCTGAGGAATTTACCTGCATTCTGGCAGACAATGGGAAGCCACTGAGGATTTTCAAGAAGAGAAAGGCAATTGTAGCAGGATGCAAGGAAGATAAATCTAGGTGTGGGGGTGAAACTAACAAATCAGGGAACAGTGGGAAGCCAGGCTATAACGTACTGCAGTGGTTCAAGCATCAGGAGAGGAGGGCTTCAGTAAGATGATAGCAACTGAGATGAAATGCAGGACACTGGAACTGCCCAACTGCATGCAAGGGAAGGCTCAACAGAACAAGGGGACCAATGAGCTGGAGAGAGAGAAACAGGACAGGAGGTTTGGGACCCAGGTGACAGGGTCATGATGGTATCAGATGGACCACTCAGCCACACTTGGTGTACATGTTGGGGAAAAAATACATAAAATCCAGTCTTGCCTGTTTTTGAGGTATAGTGCAAATGCCATGAAGTTGTACCAATCCCTAATTAATTGCAAAATAACAACTGTTTTTGCAATATCAGCTCCTGGAAGATTCACTGGTGAGCCTGGAACAAGGATGGGGGTGAACTCACTGCCCCCTAAGGTGGTGAGAGCACAGGGTTGCAGGATACAGTGAGATTAGTTCTGGGGAAGATGGAAGGATGCTTGGTTGCCTGGCGACAATGCTGCCTCCATGGTAGCCCTAGGTTTCCGGTTGTCCGGATGCATCTCATTAAAAGGAAAGAGGGATGGCTGGATGGCACATTTCCTGAAGTAGCATTTTCAATGTCCCAAGTCTTGGTATCTTGTTTATAAGTGGCACTTACAACATACAAGGGAAGGGGGAAAAAGGGGAGAGGAAGAAAGGTCTCCTAGGAACTTGAGCACATGAAGAGTTGATCTTGACTCTGATTTCAGCTCGTCTAACAGAGATGGGGTGTGGAGCCTCCTTGAAATCCACCTGAAATGAATTAGCCTGAAGTAAAAGTAGGTGTTTATCTCAAGTCATTGCCTCAAATAGCTGACTACCTGTTGGAAGAAGGGTTTGATCGATGCAAACCAGAGCAGCCGTGCGTGAGCTGTTACACAGCGGTTAGTATTGATCAGAGCTAAAGGCTGCCAATAGGAATGTGGAGTGAACTGACAGGCAGAGAAGAGGAAAGGAGGAAACAGCCTTCGCTGGTGGCAGCTGTACAGAGGAAAGCTGATAAAAAGTCAATTCCACTTAAGTGAATGGCTGCTAACTAAATATTTTGGAGGCTAGAGCCTTCCCAGGTAGTGGCTGGCACATCTCTGTTCCAGAACTGAGATATCAAGCAAGAGCTGGGCATAGACAGGTGAGATTGCAGGGCCCTGGTGATGGATGGGGGAAGAAAAGGAGCCCCCAGATGGAGGGATGGGCAGCCTTGGTCTTGAGTGAGCTGACTAGGCACACAGGAGGACAGCCATGGTCCATGGAAGGATGCTGATGGGCAGGAAAGGGACAAGAGCCAGGCTGGGTTTATTAAACAGTCTCTGATTACTTAGTTCATTTAAAACTTCTATGCTTTTCTCTGCACTTAAGGGGTATTAAAATTAACTGCTGCAGTAAGAGAAAGTTGACCAATGGCTGGTCCATTCACGGGCAGAACAGTGCAATCAATTTTGCATTGCTTAGAGACTGGCGTTGGGGTGTTGGTGTTCACTAATAACTTGTTTTCTGAACTTGCCTATACACTCAGGATTGGGCTTCTTTCTTGAAGTAAGTGTGACTATGTAACTTGTTTTGCTCAGTGAAATGTGAATAGGAAAGATATGTGTCCCTTCTGGGTGGATATTTAATTACTAGTACACAACTTTCCTGCTCTTTGCTTGCCACTGTGATCATAGGTGGCTTGCGTTCATATGGATAAAAGCAAATCCCCCTGGAATGTTAAACTAATATGTGGACAGTTGTCCAGAACTGCATTTGTGTGAATGAGGAATAAACTTTGACTGTGTCACAGTGCTGAACTTTTGGGCCTGTATGTTACCCAGCATAACGGAACTATTTCTGACTGGGACAGGGAGATTGGGTTTTAGAATCTTGTGTCTAGTAATTGAACCATGATTTGGTTCATCACCTAATCTGATTAGACTATTCATATAAAGCATATAGAAACAGTAACAACCACAATAAAAAGTATGATGTGTTGAAAGCTTACCACATATAAGCATGGCATAGGCTCTGCATATATTAACTTGTGTAATTCTCAAAGCAATTCTGCAAAGGATCTATTAATATTATTGTTCTTATTTCAGAAACGTGGAACTCAAAGTTCAGAGAGGTTTACAAGCTGGTCACACAGCTTGTAAATGACGGTAGGAATTCAAACCTAGCCAGATCACTTTAGAGCAGTTTTTCTTAACCATTTTCCTATCCTGGCTCTCATGTTAGGTGGTCAATACATAGCAGGACTGCCAGTATAGCTTGGGATTAAATTCACAAATAGGTTTGCACTCAAGCAATCTGTATGGGAGGAGAAGAGAAAAATGTAGCTAGTGTTTCCTTTGCTCTCTCACTATTCTGTCTACCCCACTCCTTCCCACAAGCCTCTGTAAGGTTTGAGCCTGTCTGGAATAACCTTCTCCATTTGTTACCTCAACCTCAGGTAGTTCTGAAGCTCCAGATCAATTCCCTACTCACTCATGATAAAAGCAAGGAAACTCCTTACCAATGGAAGAGCCTGAATGGACTTCTGTCAAAGGATCCTATTCTGAGGAATTTCTAGTCTATATAAAATGGGGGTAATAACACCCATCTCACTGGGTTGTTATACCATTTTTCATCTGTTTTTTAATATTGCATTCTAGGTTCTAGACACTGTGTTGTATGGTTTTATGTGTGTGGGTGTTTGTACACACAGACATAAAAGACAGATCTATCTATTTAGCTACCTGTCTTTTAATTTTCACAGCAATCTTGGAGGTAGATACTATGTCTATCTTACAATGAGAAAACTGAGGCTCGGAGAATTTAAATACTTTCTCAGAGGTCACCCAGCTAGAATGAAGGGTGGGGAGTTAATTCAAATTGTAATTCCAAAGGGCTTCCCTGGCAGCTCAGTGGTAAAGAATCAGCCTGCAAGGCAAGAGATGTGGGTTCAATACCTGGATTGGGAAGATTCCTGCGGAAAGAAATGGCAACACACTCCAGTGTTCTTGCCTGGAAAATTCCATGATCATTCCAAAGCTTGGTCTTTTTTCTGTTAAACCCTAGTGCTTTTCTCTCACTTGTGGAGTTGAACAAGACAGTTAAGAGTCTCTTGGAGTACAGGGCCTGGCACTTCATGTGAAGGGCTTCCCTCATGGCTCAGATGGTAAAGAATCTGCCTGCAGTGAGGGAGACCTGGGTTCGCTCTCTGGGTTGAGTTTTTCTTCTACTTGTGCAGTTACACTAGAGCAAGATAGTTAAGACTCTCTTGGAGTACAGGGCCTGGCACATGGTAGCACTAATTATGGTTCATTCATAAACATACATTTATTTAACTTATTTATTATTATTACTTGCTGTGTTACTTGTGGGACTTTAGTTCTTCACCAGGGATTGAACCCAGGCCATGGCAGTGAAAGCAGCGGGTCCTAACCACTGGACTACCAGGGAACACCCCATAAACATTTATAGAGCAGCTTCTTTGTACTAGGTAGTACGCTCCAAGAAATTCTTAAAGGAATTCTTCAAGGAATTTGAGAACAAGCATGTAAGGAAACCATTCCTTGTTCATACTGCCTTTCAAGTTACTCCTGGGCATCCTGCAGTGCCAAATCCTTAGAAAGCACTGAACAGAGGGGATCCCAGGCCACACAAGTGATGGGAGACGAGGAGGGGCAGCAGCCCTCTTACTACTGGTGAGCTTTCTCAGTGGTCTTGGCCCACAGGCAGCCTGCAGGCCACTGGACGGCTGTGTGGGTGTGAGTGAGCCCCTCGAGAGCAGAGCAACCCAGAGCAGTTAAGACCCTGCTGCCCGATGAGCAGCCGCCATTCCACACTGCAGGCACACCTCTTAACGACTCTCGGGAAGGCCACGTGAGTTGTCTCATATCCAAATCTGATATTTGAACCCAGGATCGAGCTTTACCCACTACACCACACTGCCCTTTCCTTATGACCTTGGGTGATGAGAAAAGGACGATGATGGAATACTCTTCAATCACAGGTGCAATTTACCTGGCTTGACCTGTAGCTTCCAGCCAGCCCCATAGGGAGGAGAAAGAGAGCTCTTCTGTCATCTGAACCACCATGAGATCACCAGGAATAAGGAGCCTGACACTACAAACCTCCTGCCTTTGTTCTGGGGATCATGCCCAGTACCCCCTTCTATCTACTCCGCATCCATCACTGACCCCCTGGGATTGAAGAGCTGTTTCAAAGAAGTTAAATGGTACCTAGGATATTGGTTCTTATTTTCTCTGTGCCCTTTTGAGGCTGTTTTATAACTTTTCTGAGTAACTGGCCGTTCTAAGTACCTTAATTGGGGGGATCATCTTTGCTCTCTGCTTGTCAAAGGTTAGTTACTTGAGAAATGACTTCCATTTATTGATATATCAATGTATTGATGTGTGTGTGCACGCGCGCACCATCTTTATGCTAGGGCTCCTTGCAACTAATAATTTGAGTATATGCTGAGGAGAGCGTGCCCAAGCTATTTTGAGTTTCTGTACTTAACGCCTAGCAATTTTAATAAACTTCATTCCTTTAGGTAGTAGACTTAATATTTTAAGTATGGTTTTAATTACCGTCCTTCTCATGTTGAAGGCAAAACCGGGAAAGGGAGGGAAAAAAAATCTAACCTAAGAGCACTGCCAGTGATTCCACTCTTTGTGAGAACGAAGGCCAGAATTTCAGAACATAGAGGCTAGAGTCTCTAAATTGTTTCTTCAGGCGTGGGCACATCATGCTTAACTCACTTCAAATTTCACTGGGTTCTGTTCTCCCAGCACAGGCTGTAAACATTTATCTTTGGGCTTTCCCAGAAATGTGTCTTATGGAAGGGATTAGCTGTTTGCGCATTTAAAGTTCTGAAGGTGAACTCCTCTAACCTAACCCACATAATTAAAGTGGAAAGTTTCTGGTGGAGAAAAAAAAAAAAAAAACATCAGGGAAAATACCATGTTTGGGAAGAGAGCAGAACTCCTACGGTCTCAAGAGATGGCTCTGCATTCTCGGGCACTAAATTATAACCCATCTAGCTGGGCACTCGAGTTCTTCATTCTGCTGCATGTTATCTCCGCATTGAGATGATCAGCAGTTTGAGGGTGTGGTGTTGGAGTGGGACAGGTGGTTGGTTTTACAGTATAAATTTTAGACTTGACGTTCATTAATTTTTACTGTGAGAATACATGGAAGAAGAGAACAAACAACAAAATAAAGCAATACTCTTATTGTTCTGATAAACTCTGTTGGTATAAAACAAAATCAATGTGCAGAGCTGGGTTTGAAAACTCATACAGAAAAATACAAATTGAACATGAAGAACCCTGCTCTCCTCACCCAAGCTTGGTCCTCTCTAGAAAAACTAACACTGTTAATGTTTTCTTGCAATTCCTTCCTTCAATTAAAAAATATATTCATGGTATAATTTTAGCAGGATCCAGAAAGCCCTTGTTCCTACCTATGGTCTGTCCTCTTTGTGATCATGGCTGATACTTCACCCTTACAGATTCACTCCTTTCGAAAGCCTTTAGCTATTTCTTTTAATTCAAAGATACTGCTATTTAAAAACGCAAGTGGCAAAAAGCAATATTAAAGGTTTGTTACCCACCCTCCCCCTAATTGGAGATTGTGTCTGAATAAAGAGTTCTGGGTCTGGAGTTATACTACTTAGATCAAATGCAGGGTTTAGCCCTTGTTGGCTGTATTCAACCTCTCTGTGTCTCAGTTTCTTCATCTGTAAGGTGGGGGCAGTAACAGTATATGCTTCCTAGGGTTGTCATGAGAAATCGATCAAAGAAATCAATGAAAGAAAAGTACTAAGAACAATGCAATACATGCCAGCACACAGTAGGTCTTGAAAGACACTAGCTACTATATCTATTATATAAAATTAATAACTAAATATAAACAGTTCCAAAGCAAGTGTCCTTTGTGAGTGTCTAATACATGTCAGACATGGTTTGGAGTGCCTCATGTACATCACACATATAATCCTCCATAGCTCCTCCACGCAGCCCTAAGAAGTAGGTACTAGAAACCATCCATTCTACAGAGAAGGAGACTCAAAAGCATAATGTAACCTGCCCAAGGTCACACAGTTAGGTCTCAAGGGTGAGCTGGGCTTTGAGGGCACATCCATCTTTTTACAGCTAAGACCATAGGACAAACTGAAGAGGGGAGCACAGAGGGACTTCTGGAGATGTGAGTGAAAGTGTGGGTATGAAATGGGGCAGCACAGAGGGGAGGGATGGCTAGAGGAAAGAGGAAAAGGCTGGTGTGTGGATGAAGAAGACATCCAAGGAGCTGTGCCTGTCATGAGATTTTGCCTGGGGACAATGCAAGATCTGATTTCCTCTGTGTTCTCTTACATTGCCTGGAAGCTGCTAGATGCCACAGGAACAGAACTGGACATGGAACAACAGACTGGTTCAAAACTGGAAAAGGAGCACATCAAGACTGTATATTGTCACCCTGCTTATTTAACTTCTATGCAGTGTGTGTGCGTGTGCGTGTGTGTGTGTGTGTGTGTGTGTTAGTCGCCCAGTCGTGTCTGACTCTGCGACCCCATGGACTGTAGCCTACCAGGCTCCTCAGTCCATAGGATTTTCCAGGCAAGCATACTGGAGTGGGTTGCCATTTCCTTTTCCAGGGGATCTTCTCGACCCAGGGATCGAACCCAGGTTTCCCACATTGTAGGCAGACGCTTTACTGTCTGAGCCAGAGTACATCATGCCAAATGCCAGGCTGGATGAAATACAAACTGAAATCAAGATCACTGAGAGAAATATTAACAACCTCAGATATGCAGATGACACCACCCAATGGCAGAAAGAACAGAAGAACTAAAGAGCCTCTTGATGAAGGTGAGAAAGGAGGGTGAAAAAGCTGGTTTAAAACTCAACATTAAAAAAAATTAAGATCTTGGCATCCAGTCCTATCACTTCACAGCAAATAGAGTGGTAAAAAGTGGAAACAGTGACAGATTTTATTTTCTTGGACTCCAAAATCACTGCAGATAATGACGGCAGCCATGAAATTAAAAGACACCTGCTTCATGGAAGAAAAGCTATGACAAACCTAGACAGAGTAATAAAAACCAGAGACATCACTTTGCTGACAAAGGTCTGTTTAGCCAAAGCTATGATTTTTCCTGTAGTCATGTGTGGATGAGAGAGAGCTGGACCATAAAGAAGGCTGAGGACTGAAGGACGATGCCTTTGAATTGTGGTCCTGGAGAAGACTCTTGAGAGCCCTGTGGACTGCAAGGAGATCAAACCAGTCAATTCTAAAACAAATCAACCCTGAATATTCACTGGAAGGACTGATGCTGGAGCTGAAGCTCCAATACTTTAACTACCTGATTTGAAAAGCCAACTCATTGGAAAAGACCCTGATGCTTGGAGAGATTGAGGGCAGAAGGAGACAGGGGGGGCAGAGGATGAGATGGTTAGATGGCATCACTGACTCAATGGACATGAATTTGAGCAAACTCTGGGAGATAGTGAAGGATAAGGAAGCCTGGTATGCTGCAGTCTATTGGATTGCAAAGAGTTGGACATGACTTAGTGACTAAACAGCAACAATAGGATTCAAGTCCTAAACCTGGGTGTTCCTGTTCCACCAGGAGTTCCATGACCCTGGCCACTCATTTCACTTCCTCAGAAAGTTTCCTGTTTTATGAAATGGGAGTCAGGAATCCTGGCTTACCTACTTCCCTCAAGGGGCTGTTATGGGGCTCAAGTGAGTCTGGGGGTGTTTAAGTGTTTGGTTAACTGGAAAGCACTGATCAGAGATAACTGAGTAACTGTTAGTTACTGTTACTGACTTGATGATTACTGGTGAGTTAAAACAAGGGATGCATTTAATTCTATAAAATTTAGCTTTAGAGAGGACCACAGAATGTTCCTCCGTGAGGGAGAGTTTATAGTACTGGATGCTGGTACTGTCTGTGATCAGTTCAAGACCAGGTAGGGAGCCTTGGAGCCTTGTGGATGGATAGCAGCATCATTATCTAGTGGCAGTGATAGCAGGTTCGGGTATCATACCCCAGTCAGCCCTTTCTTCTCTGTACTTCTTCTCCCAGCAATTTGGGGCAAGGTGGGGGGTTGGTGACATCCTCTCTGATGTGTTAGAATTTGTCTTGCTTTAGTGTCTGGCCAGCTGCATGGCCACATATCACATGGAGGCACAAAGCAATTGACAGCATCCTGGCCATTTCTTATGGATCCAATATCTTGTGTCTAGGTTGTATTTTAGGCCAACTTTTAGTGAACTGGATCAATGCTTGAAGCACATAATGTAACATGATTCTTCAAGAGTTTGATTAATTGTGTCACAGTCACAGTCTCAGTTCAGGTTCAACCTTTTAAAAGTTTTATTATTGTATAAAGTGATCAATCAGGAAGAAAGGAAAGACAAATGCTCAACTTGGGCCATATCTCTCCCTCTTCTTTGTCAGCAAATGTTCCTCTCGTAGTCAGTTCATCTGGACCATACTGGAGAAACTGGGGTTAAGGCAGATCCATGGTAGAGCAAACTCTGAACCAAGGAGGAGGCGATCAGGTGCTCTGAGTGGAAGGCACACTGCTCCTGGGCTAGTTAGCCTTGGTTTTACATAAAAAGAGCCTGGAGAGCTTTACGATGTTTGGAGTCCTGCATCCCACCCACAGAGATTCTGATATTTTGGTCTAGTGTATGGTCTGAGCATCCTCTTGATTCCAATGTGTAGTCAAAGATAAGAACCACTGGTCTGGTTCTGGAGTAGCTCTCGGTAAAACCATCTAGTATGGCAAATTTATTATGGGGGAGGGGGTCCTTGTTTCCCAACTTCTGCTTTCTCTTTTTCACTGTCTCCAGGAGCCTCTTCTATATCTCATTCTGCTCAAACCTGCTTTCAAAGTGTTCCCCAACAGGGAATAAGTTGATAAAAAC
This sequence comes from Antilocapra americana, assembly GCA_007570785.1. Taxonomy (NCBI): domain Eukaryota; kingdom Metazoa; phylum Chordata; class Mammalia; order Artiodactyla; family Antilocapridae; genus Antilocapra; species Antilocapra americana. The sequence continues at coordinate 4,017,084 of ML664203.1, forward strand.
TTTTTTTTTTTAATATTCTCAGATCATCCCACCCTTGCCTTCTCCCACAGAGTCCAAAAGACTGTTCTATACAGCTGTGTCTCTTTTGCTATCTCGCATATAGGGTTATCATTACCATCTTTCTAAATTCCATATATATGCGTTAGTATACTGTATTGGTGTTTTTCTTTCTGGCTTACTTCAAGAGGATTTAGACCTTCTAGAAGTGCATGCATTTTCAAATGAGATTCTTAAAGTCAAAATTATTTGAAGTAATCTAGCTATAATAGAGGGGAAACAAGGTGGCTGAGATGCATTTGAGCCAATAACTTTCTAGTCATCATCACTGTAATAATAGTCAGTACTTATTATAAGCAAAACACTGTTCTAAGTATTCCATGTATAAATACATATCTTTACTCATTGAATCCTCCAAACAGCCTTATAGGCAGGTATGCTTACACCAGAAAAACAAGACACAAGAGCTTTGAATAATATATCTAAGGTTTTAGAGCCAAGAAATGGTAGAGCCAAGGTCTGAATTCAGGAAGTCTGACTCCAGGTACCATCTTTTAACCATTCACTGATCAAATGACCTTGATGGTCCTTACCAAGGGCAGAATGGAGCCTGAGGGCTAGTTTTGTTTCTCCAAAAGGAGATGTTGGGGAACTTGCTCTTATTTTTCCCTTTCAAAGTCCCTGAGGCAGCACCCTCTATGAGAGATGGTTTCATTGTTCCTAAATGTTGCCCTTCCCTGCAAGAGGGTAATCATATGTGAAATCAATCGCCAGCCCAGGGTTGATGCTCGGGGCTGGTGCACCGAGATGTCCCAGGAGGAGGGAATCGGGAGAGATGAGGGAGGGGGGTTCTGGAGGGGGAGCATATGTAAACCCATGGCAGTTTCATGTCATTGTATGGCAAAACCAACACAATAAAGTAAAGAAAATTTAAAAAAAAAAAAAAAGAGGGTAACACTTCTCTTGCTTCATCAACATCAGGCTTGGCTATGTGACTTGGTCACCAGTAAGATGTGAGAGGAAGTGACATATGCTACATCTGAGCAGAAGCCTTAAAAGCCATCTGGTTGTTTCTTTTCTCCCTTCTAGCAGGATATGGTTTTGAAGCCAGGGAGGAGCTGCTCCTTCATTCAGCCTAGGACTCAGAATAAAGATGAAAAGAAGTAAAGATACAACCATCTAATTCAGATGAAATGGAGAAAGATGAAATGGAGGGATTACTTTCATGCAGTTTTGTACATGAAAAAAATATATATATCTTTAAGTCACTAAGACTTGGGGGTTGTTTGCAAATGCAGCATTATTTAGTAAAAATTGATGGATACATGTGCTCAAATGAAAAAATTTTAAGCTCAAATGATAGAAATGCTCTAAGGATAATACTCTTAAATAACCAATTAAATACATTATAATCCGTAAAAGAAATATTGCAAAGGGGTTCAAAACAGCTTTCCACCTTCTACAGATACTTCTTATGCATCAACCATCCCCATCTCAGAACGTTAAGAGATGGAAAGCATTTGCCTGGCTCAGTACATCCAGAATTCACTCACCAGTCTAATATTTACAAAGAGAATCAGAAACAAAGGATGAAGTAAATTAAAAGTTATTTTAGGTTCAAGGGCATTGGATAGCATGGGAGAGAAAAAGTATATATTTTCCTTTACAGATGGGAATTAGCAGCAAGACTTGATAAGCCTCTCTCTTATCTGAGACAGAGAAAGAAAGAATCCTTAATATAAATTCTCTGTTCCATGTTTCAGAATCTGTTGCTCCTACTTGGCTTCTGTCTCACATAGTTTACAAAGTTACAGCCCATGAGCTGAATGTGGCATGTTGAATCTTTGGTTTGGTTCATATGTCGTGTTTACATCAAATTGATTGCCAACATTCAAAATTTGAGATAATTCAAGTAAAAAAAAGTATAGATCCAGCTTCTTTTGAAAAAATAAAAACATCTTGTTTCCCTAGGTGTAGAAACCATTGGCTAGAATTGAGCAGCTGCTACCCCCTAAGGCTGAGCGTGTTCTTCACAGTCCCCACCCCTCCCTATTGCCTTATACTATTCCCACTTCATTTACTTGTATTCTTTGCTTAATCCATGCAGTCATTGGAGCTTGCTAATCTGTGGATCAACTTCCTTCTTTTTAAGATTCTCTTCTGGTGTTATCTTCATTTTCTTTTCTTTTTTTTCTCTTACTTTGTCCACAGTAAGGAAGGAGATCTCTCTTTGCCACCCTGAGGGCACTTACTCTCTGCCTTGTTCTTAGAAACTGAAGTGGCCCAGCTTTGACAGTCCAGCTCTTTGGGTCCCAAAGAGAGTCACATAACACTATTTAAGACCATTCTGGGGATGGAGGGAATGGATGCTTCCCTCTGGAAATCCTGACTACACTTATTCAATGGATTCTATAATATTTACTGATTTGCATACTTGTGTAGCTCGAAGGCCTTAGAACAGCATAAACCTCCTGCCCACTAGATAATTCTGTTGCTTAACAAACCATAACAGCTCTGATTACATGCAGAATACAAGCAGTAAATGGTTTGAAAATGATTTTACTGTTTTCTGTTATGGAAACTCAGATGCAGGAACATTATGGAACTGTTTTGAAATGTCTTTAGCCTTCCAAATGTAAAATCACTAGACTTGGATATTTCAGCAATTCCACATTTAAAATATCAGAGTTAATGAGACCTACATCTGCTTTATTGACACCCCCAATGGAGGAAGCCATCCAACACCATGTGGATGAAGTAGTCCTCCACATGGTGGATGGGTGTTTCTATACCTATGGCATCCCCTGTTCTTTCCCTCACCAGGTTCATTACTAGACCAACTAACTCCTCATTGACTAAGGACTATACACCAAGGACTAGGACTGTGCAGACTGTGGGCATCAAGATATACTTTGAGGGGACTTCTCCAGTGGTCCAGTGGCTAAGACTCCGTGCTCCCAATGAAGGGGGCCCAAGTTTGATCCCTGGCCAGGGAATTAGATCCCACATGCTGCAACTAAAGATACCGCCTGCCACAATGAAAAAGGAAGATCCCATGTACTGCAACTAAGACTCAGTGCAGCCAAATAAGCAAATAACAAAAATTTGAAAAAGCACTTACATAACTTAAAAAAAGACATACACTAGGGTTCCCAAACTCAGTAATAAAGTCATTCTGAGAGTTCTCACGCCAGCACTCAGCTAGCTGCAACCTTCTCTGGCATGCCTTCTAAGGAGATTAAGACTGGATATTTTATTTTGTTTCTGATTTAGTTTATTTGAAGGTTTTATGATATCTTAGTTTTGAGTGGCTCGTGGGACTTCCAAATAAACATGCTGATTTTAAAAATGGCACGTTGTTTTTATTTATTTCTTTTAGGTGCCCGGTAACCTCAGGGTATATTAGGCAGCTTTAAATTATAATTAAAATAATAACTGTGGACCTAAAACAATAATAGACATTGAATTATGTGAACACCAAATTAGGATGTTCAGAAAATCTGTTTGAAGGAACCCAGGGTAAGCATGGAATTAAAAAAAAAAAATGATCTTTGTGGCAATGTGACCAAAGGAAATCTCTCCCTAACAGCAGCCTTTTTTTGCCTTCCTCCAAGGCTACTCAAATTTTTATTTTTTGCGTTTGGTGGACTTCGGGTGTGTGCAGGGGCTATCCAGTTCTTTAACTTACCTTGCTATGATTTTGTAGACAAGAAAAAAATTCTGCTTGTCATCTGAGAGAAATCATTGTATTTTAACAATTTCTTGAAAATTTCTCAAGTCCGTGGACGCAAGCAGTAGAGGCTGACACTGGGCCGCACTGATGGCCAAATCCTCAGAGTGCTTCCGAGTCCTTCTGAGACACACACATCTGCACCCCTCCATCTGTCATCTTAGCTCATCTTCTTCTCCCAACTGTTCTTAAATTAAATGACTATGTCTAATGGGAGATTTTCTCGGGAAAGCTTATGAGAATTTGTCCAAAGGCAAATTAAAACGTTGCGATGTAATCACTCAATTCAACTCACTGCTTGGCTGGTCTCAGTGCCTACTCTTACTCAAAGGAGTTCATCAGGGCCCCGTATGGGGAAAAGCAGGAAGAAAACCCAGTCAAGGGAAAATGGAACCCACTGGTTGATAGAGTGTCAGGGCATGAAAAGTGTGGCAGAGAGGATCTAAAGGCCAGGGTGAAAGGCATGGGAGGTGCAAAGGAACAGAAAACAAGCATCTAGCTCTAGACCCTCCTGGCACAATGCTTAACCTCGGGGATATGAGAATTCACCTTTTCTCATACCCATGTCCCCAGAGATGAATGGAGGAGGGTTCCTGCAACCGTCACAGGCCACTTGGATTGATGGGACTCTTCAGCTTGGCTGGTCATTGCCCTTTTATTACCCCAATGCTCCACATGAATTCTTAACATTGGGTTGACAGCTTTCCCAGAAATTCCAACTTGTGGGAATTTATGCCAAGCAGATAACTGGGAAGATTCACCAAGCACAAGGATGTTCATTTAGAGTATTGCTGAAAATACCATAACTACCCATCCATAGAGGATTTGTCAAACAACTGACAGTACATCCAACACTGGGATGCAACATAGTCATTGAAAAGAAACATGCAAATCTGTAATTCACTGGTGCGGTACATGGCTTTGGACAACAAGTAACTATGATACCACTGATATAAAATAAAAGACACATACAAGTATATGTCTACAGAGTAAGCATCTGATAAGATGCCATTCAGGTTAACAGTGTTTACTTCTGGGTGGTAGAATTTGGGGTAATGCTAATTTCCTATCTTCTTAGACCAATTGCTTTGAAAAGAGATTATATATTTTCTTTATAATCAGAAAAAAGCTTAATGTTAGGTGTATATTTGAGAGATCAGCCTTGGTTAATGGCATATGAGTGTCTGTGCTGCTCTGATGTTTTCAAACCCAAAAAAGCACTAAGGAACTGAATCTGGATAAAGGGGCTTTGCTGAGTCATGATGGGAACAGGGAGCTAGGTGCCCCAGTGATGCTCTAATTCCTTATTACCAAGCTACTACGGTCTAATCTGATCATTTTCATTGGAATTTTATACTCCTTATTAAACATTCAAGGTGTTTCCTTAGATCAATGCTTTCAGTTTGTCTTCAGATGACCTTTGCAAGGCAGCAGAGGGCAGGGAATATGACCTCTTAATCTGGGGACCTGACGAACCCGTGGCTCCGGGACTGGAGGGAAACCGCAGAGCTGCTGGGACCAGTGTCCTCGTTCTCCATCTCTCCATTCAGTGCTTCTTTGCCTAACCCATAGACCTTCAGTTTCAGAAATGACAGGGAAAAGCTTTGAAAGAATCTTTTTAATAACTCAGGAAATGGAATGGAAAACTTCTGCCTTTTTTGTGCATTGAAATGTCCAAGAACTGGATTATCTCTGACGAGAGTGCCAGCTAGGAGAAATGCTTTTGGACGTTGTAAGGCTATCAGTGATCCCAATTCATTCTGATGCTGCCAAGAAGGCTTCCTTCTGGAAGTCTGGAGACTGAGACAACAGTCTCGTCCTACCATGAGCTGCTGCAAAGGAGGCAAGGGTTAACTTCTCTGGGTCTCAACCTTTTTATACATACAATGAAGTGAGGGACTACATCAGTCTTACCAAGTCATCCTTTGGAAGATCAAGTGATATAACAGATATGAACATCCTCAACTCTTCACTTCTCTCTGAATTTCTCTAGAAGAGCTGGCTGGCCATATAGTAGACTTATATGACTAGTCTTATAATAGACTACCATTTATGCTATAGGTCTCGATATTTCTGCCTCCTGAGCAAGACTCTGAAGAACAAAGTCAAGAATGATTATGAGGGGACGTCCTTGGTGGTGCGGTGGGTAAGAACCCACTTGCGAATGCAGGGGACATGGATTCGTTCCCTGATCTGAGAAGATCTCGCATGCTGCAGAGCAACTAAACTTGTGTCCCACAGCTACCAAGCCCGAGACGTACAGCCCAAGAGCTCCAACTACGGAGCCCACATGCGGTAACTACCGAAGCCTGTGTGCCTAGAGCCTGGGCTCCACAACAAGAGAAGCCACCACAATGAGAAGCCTGAGCACTGCAGTGAAGAGTGGCCCTCACTCGCTACAACTAGAGAAAGCTCACACAAAAGCAACAAAAACCCAGCATGGTCAAAAATAAATAAATAAAATAATTAACTTAATTAAAAAAAAGAATAATTCTGGGGACTTCCCTGGTGGTCCAGTAGTTAAGACTCCACACTCACAATAAAGAGGGCTCAGGTTCAATCTCTGGTCAGGGAACTAGATTCCACATGCCACAAGTAAAGATCCTGCATGCCACAATGAAGATCAAAGATTTCTAGTGCTGCAGCTAAGACCCAGTGCAGCCAAATGAATGAATGAATGAATAGATAAAGATTTAAAAAAGAACGAGTTCTGATTCAGTACAACTCCATCCCAAGACCTGGCACCACACACAGCAGGCAGCATTTTCAAATAAAGCTTGTTGACCAGAGGAGTGGCTCGAAAGTGCTCCCCCAATTGGACGCATCAGGAGTTGTCACTGTGAAACTGACGGAACTGTCCTCTGTACAACAGACGACTTACTATCCGTTTTTTAAAAACTCAACACTTTCTCTCTAAGGCTCTAAGAGCACGTGGAATAACAGCAACAACCGCTGACATCTGCATGACCATTTGTGCCCAACTGAATGCATGAATAGGGATGATCTGCACATGAAGCCCATTACATGAACTTTCTCATCTAATTCTACCAACCTCCCTTTGAGGTGGGTACCAGATACTGAAGCTGAAGCTGCTTGGAGTCCAGAGACAACCAGTCTGGAATTCATTCTCAAGCCAGTGCTCTTGACCACTTTTCCTTGCCATGTCTGAAACCATCTTGAGCCAAAGAACAGTCTGATTTAGTACCTGCTCATTTTCATTCTAACGTGGGATATCTATAGAGTTGGTGGTAGTGGTTTAGTCACTAAGTCGTGTCCAGCTCTTACGACCCCATGGACTATAACCTGCCAGGCTCCTCTGTCCATGGGATTCTCCAGGCAAGAATACTGGAGTGGGTTGCCATTCCCTTCTCCAGGGGATATTCCCCACCCAGGAATCGAACTCTGGTCTCATGCATTGCAGGCAGATTCTTTACTGACTGAAGTACAAGGGAAGATCTATGGAGTTAGCCTCTTCCAAATCCTCTTTCAACCAATCTGTGTTTGTCAGGTTAAACTAAACAAGTCCACAAGGAAGGCTCCAATGGGCTGTGCTTCATCCCCCTGCCTTCTGACAACAACAGTTCGCTTTTGGAGCCTTAGCTGAAATGTGGTCTTTTCCTTTGTTTCTTAAACGTTCCCATTTTCTTTTACTTCCCTCTCAGTTTCCTGTTAACCAGCTGAGTGACAGAAACTCAATGCTGACCACTTCATTAGCCGACGACCTTGTCCCTCTGGCCTCCCGCTCCGCTGGCTCTCCTGGGCAGGTTGCCTTACGTCATAAGCCCTTGTTAAGGGTCAGGACCTTGGAGCCATCAGTGCTGGGCATGTTGTTTTAATATATATCTAGAGAAATCAGGCCTGTCGGATCACATTAGGCCCTATTTAGGAACCGAATGCCAATCCCCATGGTGGAGATGAACTGTTACCTTTGACATACAGTCATGGCTGGTTCCTAGTGAGTAAGAGGGGGATTATATTCCATCAGGAAGGCCCTTCTAATCTGTCTCTGCCCTCATTGACCAGGATGTCCCTCTTCCTGTACAGAAAAAAGTCCTCATAAACAGCAGTGTTCGTTGAAAAGGACCGAGGCTAAGAGATGCAGCAAGTTTCTAAAACCGGATGTGTTAATGAGCATGAGGGTGGGCGTGGTTATATGTTAAGTCAAGACCATGGCAGCCTGATGGTAAATGGGCGAGTTGTTGGCATGGTGCTAAAATTGTAAAATTGACAACCTCCATCTGTTGAGTGATTACCCTGTGGCAGGCATCAGATTAAGCATTATATGCATTAGGCCATTTGAGCCGCATAATAACCTGGAGGTCAATGCTACAATTAAGCCCATTTTATGAATGGAGGAACTGAGGCTTAGAAAAGCCCAATGCTTTGCCCAAATTCACAAAGCAATTCAGTGATAGAGGAGCGCAGATTCCAAAGCTGCTTCCAACCACCAGGCCACCACGATCCCACTGTGATACTCCATGATCTCTTCTTCAGGGTGGGATTTTAGGTGGTGTTCTAGAGAACCATAATGCAATTAGGGAGGGACCCCAAATATCTCACTTGACCCAATACAAGATTTGTTTTAAAACGTAGTCTGAGACTAAGCCAAGCTTCTCTCTCTCTTTTTCTTTCTTCCCCAGGATTGGTTTTAAACTCATTGCTACCTCCCATGGGAGTCTGGCTGGACAGATCCCTTGACAGGGGCTAGAAATAGCTCTCAAAGCCTATTTTTAAGGGAAATGTGATGTCAGAAAATGAGGCAGCAGTGGACACCAAGAAAAAGAACACACCAGAATGGAGTCAAGGAGTGCTTAGCCAGGAAATGCTCAGAGAGACCAGGAGGAGGAAGGCTGACAAAGAGAGAAAAATTGGCAAAGACACACTGGGGAGATGGAGCTGCCTTCCTACCTGGGCAGCATATTTCTGTCACATTCCTGTGTCCCGCCCATAGTAAGCTCAGCCCCATTTTTCTATCTAGACAAACAGGGCCTGACAAAACACAGGCAGAATTGCCCGCTTGCCTCTTTCCCGGAACCTCAGGGCACAAAGCAGAGGTGTCTAGTAACACTTTTATTTCCTTTGAACTCTTTGGTTTTGTTTGGTGTCCTTGTCTGGCGGGTTAGCCTTTTGACTGCGTTAACTCACCTGGTATAACATTTTCTTTCATTGAGAAACAAGAAGGCTGGAACTCACCTCTCTGATTCCGGCAAGGCTGGACACCATCCAATCACGCTCAGCTAGACTTCTGGAGGCTGTAAATTATATCTTCCGAGCTGAGGGAGAGAAGAAAGAACAAAAACATGGTTGGGGAGACACTCAGTGGACCTTCACAGGCCAAGCGGGAAACGAGGGAGGATGAGCCCATCCTTTCCCACTTATTTTTCTTGAGTACGATTTGCATTTAAGGGGTGGGTTTATCAACACCGTTCCCACCTGGGCCACCAGCAAACGACCCAGGTACCTGTGTTCATTCCACGCTGACCAAGATGGAGAAAATCACCTTCTTTCACTGGGAAAGGAGACTTTACAAAAGAGACTCAGGGCCGCTAGCCTCAAGAGAGCATCTGATATTAATTAGAAATTACACAACGCTCTAAAAGTTGAACCAAAGAAATTTTGGTAGAAGGGTCAGGACAAGAATCAGGAAAATCGAAAGTGAAATCCCACGCTGATTGAAAGCGACTGCGGCGCCTGTATCTCTCCCCAGCCACCGTGTAACTGCCTGCCTATCCCAGGAAGGCCTTCTGAGGGTGTTAAACTACAGGACGCTCGCCTCGCTTTCCACTCCCCTTTCCCTGGGTAGCTGCGGTGAGCTGGCTGCCGAGATGCCGCCCTGAACCTATCCATCAAGTCGAGGGAAGAGAGAGTTAGAAAGGCAAACATTATCTGGGATCAATATCTTTACAAATCCAAAGGAAACCCCAGCTCCCGAAGGGTTAAGCCAGGGAAGGAAAAGCCATCAGGCTGTTTAGTGAGCTAATGTTTTTATTGATGGGGGGCGGGGGGAGGCCTTTAAGTCTCTAACAGGAAAAGTGGGGAAAGTGGCAGATTGTTTGGCTGGGCAGAAAGGAGAAGGGAAGAACACTCTATATGCATATTTTATATATACATGGCATACATATTTGCCATGCTCTCATTCCCCCTGCTTTCAATCCTCTGAAATCCATGTAATGCGTAAGACTCTCTGTAACCTTGAGTACAAGGTGTTTTTTCTTGCTCTTATCCCCCTCCCCAAGTGGAATCCATATCTCCCCCTAACAATTCTGCCATAATGCACATCTCAGACTAATGCCTGCATTGAAGAGCACGTCTTCATTTAACAACTGTGTTATAAAGCACATCTCAGGCTAACATTCCTAGGATAATCCATATTTCAACCTAACTACTCCGGCATAACACTTCAATCTAATTCCCCCACTGTAAAGTACATTGCAATCTAACACCCTCATATAATGTACATCTCAGTCCATTATTTTGTATTTTGTAAGCCATATTTTGATATGTCTTTTCCATTAAGGAATGGGACTGTCTGGAGACAACAGCTAGCCCTTCGCTGAAAGCTCCCATGGTTCTCACAGCGTCCTTTGGTGACAGGCTGCTGATGGATATGTTTCTGAACTTTCACCTTTGCCATCTTGGGTTCAACTCTGGCTTGTTTCTGTACTGCAAGCCTTCAGCCTCCTGTGGGGAGCAGGGCTGAGCAAGGAGCCCTGCTTGGTCCTGATGGGCCTCCTCTCATACTAACCAGCAGGGTGGGCCACCTCAAATGATCAGAGTCTACCTCAGGAGAGGGCCGTCTGAGGCCAATGTCAGGGTCAGGGGTCAGGGTGTAGCTGCTGGCTAATAGGGTGTAAGCTAACACTGTTGTCAAATTGCTGGACTGAACGACAATGCCTGCCTCCTGCTGATGACCTTACCCTGGGGGAGGGGGGATATTGGCTTTATTGGAAATCTGCCAGTCTCAGAGGTGATGGAAGTGGCTGATCACAGCTAAAGACTGTTTGATTGTTGAAGGACAGCCCGTTCTGTGGTTGGTCCCCAACTGAAAGGCTTACAGAGCTGCTTATTGATGGCTGAGTTTTCTACATGTGATGGACTTCTCTTGTGTTTCACAAGAAGCTATGCTATCACTCAGTTATGAAGGTGGGCTGAGGTGGCTCGGGGACATGGGATTTTTTGGAGTCAAGAGCCATGAAAGGTGATGCTGTCACTGACTTCTGGGAAAGCACCAACCACCTACTGCTGGTTGAATGGGGCTGACTGGTTCTTGAGAGGAAGCCAATCCAGAATGAATCCACAGTAGATGTAAGAGGTCCTTCTCTTCCAAGGCATGTTGGTGAATGTGAGTGAAGACAACAAATGCATGTTCTAAAGAGATTTAGTGTTGCAAGCATCAACATTTCAGCCTCAAAATTTCAACCTATCCTATCTATGCAGGAGGAAGACATTAGATTTATTTAGCGGTGCCATATAACCAAGCTAGTAGTGCCATTAAATATTTGATGAAAGGGAATTACTGAGACTTAGAGCTCCAAAATTTCCCAGAATAGTATGAATTCAAGAGGAGGCAGAGAACAAAGTTTAGAGATAAAAAATGATCCTTATATAAAATACATATGGATCATGGAGGATTACCAGGTAATACAACCCTCATTGCATCCTGCTAAGATGGACAATAAAAAACTAGAAAGCATAAACAGGAGAACAGCTTATCGAAGTTGCAAGGTAACTCTCTTGTGTGATGCCTTGAGGAAACTCATACAGATATGGTAGTACTCGTCTTTAAGCCTCTAATTTTATAAGAGATGGTGACACATTTTGTGGGGAGAAAAGTAAGCTTATGAATAAACTTGAAGGGTTTTTCCTAGAAAAGAATCAACTCAGGGTGACTTACTGATAACCTTCCAGTCTATTACATGACAGGACAAGCCACGTGGCTTTCAGCCAGGTCAACATGATATAATCGCACACAGTGAGGCTCTGGCTTGACTCTCAATACTATTTTCACCTCTGCAAGTCAGTTTTCTTTTTTGTTGAGGGGACTCCTGCTCTTCACCATTCATAACTATGAGGAGGATTAATTTAGCTGTAGAACCATTAGCAGGGTCCTTGACACCAAGTTTGCATTCAGTACATGTTAGATTCCTTTCCTTTAAACTGTGGCCTGGGCTTTCTGATAACAAGCATTAATAAATATGGTAGTCTAGAAGTACAAACCTTCTCTTTGTGAGTAAGCAAGACAACCAGTATTTGGAAAGTTTAGGTCCACTTGACCACAGGAGGATGACCTAGACCAGACATTAGCAAAATATGGCCCACTCCCTATTTTTATAAAAAAAGCTTTGTTGGAACACGGCCATGCTCATTCATTTACATATTGTCCATGGCTGTTTCTGCACAGTAGTAGAACTGAGTTGTTTTAATAGAGATGGTGTGGCCTGCAAAGCCTAAAGTATTTGCCATTTGGGCTGTTACAGAAAACATTGACCAGCCCCAAACCTGTGACAAAGGAATACTCTTTCTCTCTTTTGTCTGAAAACAAAATGCCATGTGGAAATCCAACATGCAAAGCAGGTTCAAGCAGCAAATATTTCTTCAGGGAGTTAAACTCAACCTTGTTTAACAAACACTATACTATTGATGGAACTTCTGAAGCAACTTTCATGGTTCCATGAACCACTTTGAAGACTACAGACTGGAAAAATCCCTGGATATCTTTTGGAAGTTCCTGGAAACTCAGTGGTCTCCTGAGAGATTAGCGAATGGCATAGTAAAAACAAAATTAACTAACCATGTGATATTGGACAAGTCAGTTAACTTCTCTGAGCCTTTACTTTCTCATTTTAAAAATGAGGATACCGGCCTCATAATTTGTTGTCAGGATTAAATGATGTAATAGAAAAGTGAAGTTACTCAGTCATGTCTGACTCTTTGTGACCTCATGGACTGTAGCCTGCCAGGCTCCTCTGTCCATGGGATTTTCCAGGCAAGAATACTGGAGTGGGTTGCCATTTCCTTCTCCAGATGTAATATAAAGCACTTGAAATAGGGCTTGGCTTGAAGCAATGTCGCATATTACATATTAATGTTACATATTATTGCAACTGTTGGGGGCCTTCATGTGCACCATAGAGTCCATCTATGTATTGCTCTAAATATCCCTAGCAACATATTCTGTTAATTAGTTAATTCAGTTGGTCACTCACTCAACACATATTTTGTGTGCTGAAGCCAGTAAATGCCAGCTGCACACCTAGCCTCCTCTTGCCCTGTCTCTTTTGGCAACTCGCGTTGGTGTTTATTGCTCCACATTTTAAACGGAGTTTCAAAGTGACACCACCACTCAAAACAACTTCCTACTCCTCCATCTCCAAAGGCTCCACAATTAATTTTTCAACCATCAGTTTGGTTTCAATGCCTACCAAGTAATTAGACCTTAAAGGCTCTTTATGGGGATTTTATCCTGTCAGCAAATGTGAAGCAAACAATAATTATTATTTAATATTTATCAAGCATTTTCATTGTGATATGTAGATTCACAGAGGTGACTTGCCTTCTTGTTGAAGATGACAGCACAGTACAGCCAAGTGTGCCTTAGGAAGGTAGTCAGACAGTTCTGGAGACCCAAAACGGGAGGCCTGAGTTCTCAAATCCTGCCCTTTGTCATGCTACTCTGTGAAATAGCATATCTTGGTGTTGAGCGCTTCCTAATTTGTTATCATTAGGTATCGTTAGGCATCAAATTTTTGATTCAAAAATGATGAATTCCAGAGACGATATCTAATGATTTCAGTACCAAGCAGAGGGAGCTCTTTGGCGGGGTGGGGTGGCAGGTAGGTTTCCTATCACTGTCAAGAGAACAATAGAATGAACACAACTAACAGATACCATAGGATGAAGATTTGAGACTCTGACTTTAGCTTTTATGCCCAGAGACTGGTTCATGCCCAGACCGAGGGGCAGAGCTGCCTGCCAGAGTGGCTGGTAGACAATGTCACCTACTGGCTGCTTAGAGTGTCCTCCATGCACCTGGGGTAGCATGGTCCAGAGACCACCCTTACCATGCGAATGACCTTCTGCAAGTTGCCTGATCACTCTGAACCTCAATTTCTCCATTAGCAAATGGAAATAACAATGATTACTTCACAGAACTGTTTTGCAGATCATATTAAATATACAGTAAATGGTAGCTGCTAATATTAATATAATAGAGTCATTAATATTATAATAGAAAATAAAGTAGCATAGATTCTGTTTTGGGATAGCTTACAGAATAGTGTGGGTATAAACATAAGAACACAACTTGAAAAAAACATTAATATGCTTACATCCAATTAATATATATTAATTAAAAGCTAAAGGTATCAGAAGGGCTTCCCTGGTGTCTCAGATGGTAAAGCGTTTGCCTGCAATTCAGGAGACCCGGGTTCAATCCCTGGGTTGGGAAGTTTCCCTGGAGAAGGAAATGGCAACCCACTCCAGTACTCTTGCCTGGAAAATTCCATGGACTGAGCAGCCTGGTAGGTTATAATCCATGGGGTCACAATAGAGTCGGACATGACTGAGTGACTTCACTTTCAAAGGTATCAGAAAGACTAGTGTACATGGTTTGCTCACATGATTTGATGTAAATAGACTGCAAACTCCTGAATGACAAGGGTTGTGTTTAGTTATCTCTGTATCCCCAGCATTTTATATCTGCAGAACTGAACTGAAATGGATTTTTTGGTAAGTTCTGTAGAATCCTACCAAAAATCATCACTGGAATGAATAAAGGGTGCATAGATGGGAGATGTAGGGCCATTCAATTCAGAAAGGTACTAAAATTAACATCACTAAAACAAAATCAGAACCTTTTTTGTTTTTTACTAAAAAAAGGGTAAATAGAATAGAATACGACTTGGCAATAAAAAGGAATAATGAAGTATCTTCCCTGGTGGCCCAGTGGCTAAGACCCTATGCTCTCAATGCAGCGGGCCAGGGTTTGATACCCGCTCAGCAAACTAGATTCCACATGCCACAACTGAGAGTTCACTGGCCATAACTACAGATCCTGCATGCTGCAATGAAGATTGAGATCCTGTGTGCCACAACCAAGACCTACGCACAGTCAAATAAGTTTTTTTATAAAAGTTAAAAAAAAAAAAAAAGGGATTGAGGGAATGCTACAAAGCCTGGATGAATCTTGAAAACATGCAAGCACGCTAAATGAAAGAAGCTGGTCATAAAAGACCACATATTGAATGATTTCATTTATATGAAATGTCCACAATAGGAAAATTCATAGGAATATGAAGTAGATTAGTGGTTGACAAGGGCTGAGGGGGTTTGGAGGAAAACGGGAGTGCTAATGACTGCTGGTGGCTGTGGGGGCTCTCCTTGGGGTGATGAAGGTGTTTTAAAATTGAATGTGATGATGGTTGTACAACCCTGTGAATACACTCTGATCCATTAAAATGTATACTTTGAGTGAATTGCTTGGTATGTAAATGACATCTTAATAAAGCTATTATGAAATTTAAAAAAGAATGGGCAAACATATTGAAATATCTTTGGAATACTGGAAATGTAGGTATATTACCTGAGGTTATTCAGTTGCATGTTTAGGATCTAAACATTTACAGATAACAAAGTTTACAGATTTTTCAAGAGAGTACATTAAATGTGAAATATGTTTTTGAAATATTTAATATATTTAAAAATATTCTTTAAATGCATGTAAAGTTCAGATGCACAGTATATACACTTTTTTCTATGTATAATATATAGCTATATAATCAGCTAATTAAGGTATAACTTCTATATACAATATTATAAAACTTACCCATTTTATATAATTCTTTTATAATAAAAAGAAGTATTTCATAAAAAGAGAAGTATATACATCAATATAGTCTCTATATATCCTAATGAGATTATAAGTCAATTTGATTTCCTACTTTTTGGTATATCTATATTTTCTAAAATTTCTATAATGAATTTATAATACTTTGGAAAGAGGTAAATATTATTTGAATAAAGTATACAGCAAAAATCGGTGAAGGACATAGAGTCAGTTAACTGGGGCAGGTATCTTAGCAGGGAACAGAGAGTGTGTGAAGGCTGGAAAGGTTTCTGGATGAGAAGAAACATCACATGTGGCCCTAAGAGGAATGAAGCTGGTGAAGTGTTCAGGGGCATGTTGAAAGAAGGTCTTGAAGAATTGGATGAAGGCCCTGACTCTGGTATAATTGATTCTGAGTGGTTGAGTCCTAGAAGATGACCTCAGCCACCTTCCATCCTGGCCCAAGTGACTGAAGGATGCTGAAGGAAGTTTGTAAGAGACAGACTTTCTGGCGTTCAGAAACAGGAGTCGGGTGGCTCCTCCTGAGCAAAGGTTTCCAATATGCCTCATTAGTACTAGTGACTGTGGAAGCCACAGAGTTTAAATTCCCTCTTTCTGGAATTGTTCCCCACACCCTGTCCCCATATAATCAAGAAGAGAAATAGGAGATGGCAGCAATGTACAAGGTAGGCTGAAGGGGAATACTAAAAGCCAGGAGATCAGCCAAGAGTCTCAGGGCCCAGCAGGAATGACAGTTGGCTTTCAATATGTGTCCTAAATTGGATCCCCTGCAGGTGGCTTTGTGTTGTGAAAGATACAGAGGCTCCCTCCTGGTTCAGTGGGAAAGGGTGCTGTGATTGATTAGTGATATCTGCCATGGGTATAGGAATGGAAAGTGATGGTAACCATGCCGTGCTATTTTCCATCCCTGAAAGAGGAGTGTTTCTTGGATTCAGCTGAGCTTCATTTTGTAAGAAATCAAAATATGTCTTAAGTGCTGAGGTCCCACAAAGAAGACTTGAAGGTCTAATCTTAATTCCTTTAAATTCCCATGAAAATATTCTAATCCTCATGTGCGCCTTGAGTCAAATCCAGGAAGAACTCCCTTGATTACACTGGTCCCGCTAGGGCTGGGGGGTGGCGGTGGTGGTGGCTACCCAAAGCGAAGTGAACTTTCTATATCTAGTGTTATACCAGTTAATAGGCTGAAGAACGCCAGCATGGGAAGGATGGGGAGCAAAGGGCTGGAGTTAATTAGTGAGTAGCCTTTCTGTGAGTGATGGATACAGGTTGCTGCCTCTGAGAAGACAACCCTCTCTTACGCCAAGTGGAGATATTTTTAGTACATCCTGGGCACCAAATAACTGTTCATATGTTTTGAGTGATGATGAATTCATTCAAACAACAAATCAAGACCCTGGATATCACTCAACGGCATTCAGTCATAACAGCTGATGAAAATAAAATATAACACACACCCTGTTGGTCTTGCTTCTCCTTTTCTTCAATAAGCATATTCAAGAATCTCATTCCATTCCTGGCTGTCAGAGATGGTGACAGTTGTGGGGGTTTTCGAGCTTTATCAAGGGAGATTATTTTTTTAACCCAAATTATTTTCCATTGTAAATGTTTAAATCCATATTAAGTCCAGATTAAAGCAGGAAGCAGCTTCAAAGGATACCGACTGGGGGAAAAATAATAATAAATGAAACTGTGAAGGAGGGGACCCATCTCAAGGAATATTTTCAGTCTAGAAAAGAAAGCTGTTTGGATTTAAAAGATAGCTAAAGAAAAATATGTTTCCTAAGGATCGCTGGTCTTTTTTAATAAACACCCAAACTTTGTATACAAACTAAGGCCTGGAGTACTTTTTTTCATGATTAGAATTAATAATGCAGATAAACCCTAAATAAATCAGGATTAGTGTTAACCGCATCTTGAGGTTTAGGATGCTATAGGAAAATGAAAAGAGAAGGGGAGAAAAAAACATTGTTTTGCATTAAAAAAACAAAACAAAATCAAACCTGCCTGAGCTACTGGGTGTGGTGAAGGGGGCTGAGGGAGGGGAACAAGGAAACACAGAGAAGGGAGAACCAGCTGAGCTGAGTAATCAAAGACCCTCTAATCGCTGCTGCTCTGGAGATGTGTTCAAAGGCTCTTTCCTGACCGCAGGCTGTGCAAGGTCACAAGCGAAATGCAGTTGCCTGCAAGGGGGAGGGGTGTCTGGGGTTTTTGGATGGCGTTGCTATCGAGCTTTGTGAGGAGGACGTCAGTGGGATTGTCAGATTTTAGCATCTCCTCCAGAAGCAGGTTCAGCTTTCTGGTGGTTAGGGAGCATTTGCTCCCCTCCTCCTGCGCCCCACTTACCAAACCATCAAAAAAAAAAAAAAGAACAAATGAAGTCTGGATTCCAACCTGGGAAAACAATCAGCATCACCGTCTATCCCAGAACTCTGAACTTGTGCATAGGAATCATTTTTAGACAAGTCACTGCACCTTGGGATGAATGCTAATGAAAGCACTTAGATTCTTTGATAGGTCTGTCTTTTGAAGGGGGTCACTGAAAATGACCCCCACCCACTGATTCCATACCCTTCTCCTTCCCTTCCCATACGTGAGTCCCCCTTACACGAGCCCTAAAGGCTGCAGACGTAGAAGACTGAGTCCTTTCCCTCTGGCCATCATTACAGATTTCATTCCTAGTAAATTACCTCCCAATTTTTAGTAAAGAAAGAAGTATACTTAATGTCGAATCACACGATTGCAGAGATTTCAGACCTCAATGTGCAGTTAGAGTTGAAGAGGTCATTGCAAAAGCATGAGTCTACTCCCTACATTTCTGGGCCAAATTAACTCAGAAATGGTCCAACTTTCTCACTTGCTTCTGGTGCCACTGGGTGCATTGCAGAAACTTAGATTCCGCATCCACGTGACACGGCTCCCTGCTATGCCAGCTTTGCAGGCCTCTCTTTGGTAAATGTGCCGACCTCACTTTTGTCCTAATCTTCAAGCAACCAGGCTGGTCTGAGGTTTTTCAGAATTTGGGGAGTTTTAAGAGATCACATCTCCCATCTGTTTCCTGTTCCGTTTTTCAGCACTTCCTCTTCTCTCTCCTGCACCACTGACCAGGCACACGCAGGGACTGGACAGTCTCTCCCTGTCTGTGAGATAACAAGAAGAATCTGCACAGATGATCTTATTCTCCTCTGAGGACTGCCATTCAGTCTCCCGCAACACACACTAAAATGGAAAGAAATGAATGACATGGGGGTGAGTGGCTCCTTTCTCAGTCCTGGATGTAATTCTTACGTAATTTTTGGGGCCATTTGTGGTGACTCTGCCGTAGGTTGAGTACAGAAAGAGCAAATACATTTTTTCAGGCCTCTTCATAGCTACCATAGTAATTTGAGATTTTTGGTCAACAGAAATATGTTCTGGGGAAAAGCTGTAGGTCAGATACAAAATGTTCAACCTTCAAAAAACCTTGTAAGACTAACTAGAGGTGAAGAATGGGGGAGATATGTATAGTGAAGGCCATTAAAGAAAACAAAACTAAAAGGTAAACTTGTGGAAGTGAAGAAGGATGAATAGAATTCTAGTATAAAGACTTTTTTCCCAGGTGACACATATACCCTTGAAAACAGTTCCATGTGCTCCAAAGCCAAAACAGCACACACTTAAGGGTAAATAATCCATGGGGCTCTAGGTTTCATTGGTCAGTACAAAAGATGTTATTCTTGCATGAATATGGGAGCATCTCCTAAACACAAAAACTCTGGTTTCCAAAGAGGAAGCTGAGTGGAAACAAAGTTCCCACCCCAATCTCTAGATCTTCCCTGTAAGCAGAACTGCCCATGGTGACAAGATGCAGCCCATTTCAAACGGATGCCAGTGATATAATAACATACACACATAATTCAGATATGTGTCATTACACCATCATACAGAGTATATACACATACATATGTGTGTGCATGCTAAGTCACTTCAGTCGTGTCCGACTCTTTGTGACCCCATGTACTATAGCCCGCCAGGCTCCTATGTCCATGGGATTCTCCAGGCAAGAATACTGGAGTGGGTTGCCTTGCCCTCCTCCAGGGGAGCTTCCTGACCTAGGGATCAAATCCACGTCTCCGGTGTCTCCTGCATTGGCGGGCGGGTTTTTTACTACTGAGCTACCTGGGAAGCCCCATACACATATTCAAACATTTATTTTTAATTTTCTTTTCTGGTAATGCAAAAGTTAGGTTCATTTTAAGAACTACTTGATAGGTAGGTGAGTAGGTCCCATTTAAAGAAGTGATCTGGCTGCACTGATTTACATTGGTTTAGTCGCCATTGAGAATAGTATAGGAGTGCCTTTAAAAAACTAAAAATCCAGTTACTATAGGAGCCAGCAATCTCAATCCTGAGCATATACCCAGAAAAGACAAAAATTTGAATTAAAAAAGATATATGCACCTCAGTGTTCATGAAACAACCTAAATGTCTCCCAACAAATGAATGGATAAAGAAAATGTGGAACATATATACAAGAGACTATTACTCAGTTATAAAAAGGAATGATATAATACCATTTACAGCAATATGGATGGACCCAGAGATTATCCCACTAAGTCAAACAGAGAAAGATAAATATTATGATATCACTTACACATGGAATCTAAAAAAAAATGATACAAATGAACGTATTTACAAAACATAAACAGACTCACAGACATAGAAAACAAACATGGTTATCAAATGGGAAAGAATTGGGAGAGATAAACTAGGAGTTTGGGATTATCACATGCAAACCACCGTATATAAACTAGATAAACAATAAGGACCTACTGAGAACACAGGGAACTATACTCAATATCTTGTAATTACCTATAATGGAAAGGAATATATATGCATATCTAAATCACTTTTCTGTACACCTGAAACTAACATGGTGTTGTAAATCAACTATCCTTCAATAAAAATAATACAAAAAAAAGTGATTTGGGGTACTAAAGAAGACTGTTTTTTCTTTTTCAAAGATGACCATTAGAGACGATGCTCTAGATTGTGAAGCATACTGAAACAGATTTTCAGAGAACTGCTACCATTCAATAACGAATCCATCATTATTTCAAGCCAATATCTCCCCAATAGGTAGGACTCTCTTGAAGGAAGCCTTTGTTGTTGGCTCTGCCTTCCCAGCATCCCTGTGCTAAAGCATAGTTAGATGTACCTGACTCTGAAGCCTAACTTTTTACAGGAAGGAGAACAAGTTATGAAAGAGACCCTTTAGAAGCCCCTTAAGGTGCTGCATCTCTGTTCTCTTTCCTTGCCCAACAGATGGTGCAGAAGTTTGGGTTAATGGCAGCAGTTAAGTCCTGAATTTCCCATGCCAATTCTTATTTAAAATGTCCTCTGCCAGCAAAGCTTGCATCATGTGAGCTCTCAGATACAGATTTTTGTTCTGTGAAAGATGGCCTCTATGGCCAAATTAGACATCAGGGCTCATCACAGGTTAACTTCATTCTTGCTTGATGATAAATATGGAGAAATTGACTTACGTGATTTAGGGAAGTTCAATAAAGAAATGGCCAGTCAACAATAGAAATTGTATCAGGAAGAGATAACAATTATACCACTTTCCTGCTCTGCCTTAAAAAAGGAGTCAATTTACCATTTTTTCAGCAGTAATAGTTCATTATTTCCAATTTTACATAATTGAAAAGGAGAAAGTTTGAGCAGTGGTAATTAAATTTGAATTGGATGGGATATTTATAATTTTAAATGCTTGAATTCTGAGAGGGAAAAAACTGTGTAATGTTGTTGGCCAAATGACCCTAGTCATTAAGATTCCTATGGCATTATTTAGTGAGTTGGCTTTTCATAACGCCATGAGGTTTGTTATGGGATAAAGAAGAAGCCACTGGCCTCAAGAGGAGGAGAAGTGTTTTAGAGAAGAGAGAAGCAGCCCCTAAATCTCTGCTAATACTTTTCTTCAGCATTTCTGAACTCCTTGAGATCAAGGGACTAAGAGATCAGTTGAGGAAAATGAACAGAAATAACTGTTTTCGTGAGGCCAATGGAAACCATGTTCAGATCCAGGAAAAGAAAAATGAGACAGGAAAGGGAGGGTCACATTTTTTGAAGGAAATCATGCAGTATTTTAGTAATCCTTTGTTGATGAAAAAAAAATAGCACATTAGTTATGTCCTGAGAACGGGGCATGGCTGGTCAGCATCTTCAGCCTTTCCAAACCTGGGCCTGCAATCCGAGCACTTACCACCGAGATGGGAACTCAGGCGTCTGCTCTCCGGTGGTATCCTGGACATACAGTGAGTGCTAAGCACGTCCGCAGAAGCAGAAATCTGACCCATGCAGGAGTTCAGCAGAGAGGAGGCTAGTTTATAAGACAAGCGATGACAACCAAATAGTTTAGGGTCTTTATATGACTGGTAGTGTTCTGCGAATGCACAGCAATGAAATAGGATATGCCAACAAAGACAGATTTCTCTTTCTTTCCTCCTTCTTCCCTTCCTTTTTTTCTTCCTTTTCTTCCTTCTTTTCTTCTGTCTCTCCTTAAGACTTTTTCACCAGCAATCTCTATTTATGAATTTCTTTCACAGTGCTTCAAACATTCACTTTCAGACAAGTAGAGGATAAGCCCAGAATTGACCTTTATCTTTCTGATCCTTTCAGCAGAATTAAGTAGAAAATTATACCAAGTGGGGGCATCTTTTTGTTCCACATGAAAACACACTACAGCCGTCTGCTCTGAGACAAATCTCCCTCACTATCTGGTCCAGATCCTTGACATTTTCTTCTTTATAGTCACTGTTACCTTTTAAGGTTAGGCTGAGGGATCTGTCTCCTTCTTGGAGTTCTTTACCACCTGGGCTCACAAGAGTGTTTCAGCTCTTCTGAGTCTTTCCTGCCCTTTGGGTCTCAGTCACTCATTGGTTATTGATGATCCAGGGTATACTGGGAGCTATCATGCTGTGTCTTCCAAGTTCTCCAGACTTGATTATGAGCTCCTTGCAGGAGATACTACATGCCTACATGTCTCTGAAGTGCCTAGACAGTGCCACTTTGAAAGCTGGAGCTCAATATACAGCCAGCAACACATTGGTTTCTCATCTTTGAGACCAGTATTTCTCAAAGTGTGGCTCCTGTATTCTTGTACCGAGTGACTTCAGGTGCTTGTTAAACACTCTGTCTCCTGGGCTCCTTCTCAGGCCTACTGAATTTGCCTCTTTGGACTGAGGCCCAGGAATCTTCAAGGTGAACAAGCCTCCCCAGGGGATTTTTATGTTTTTAAAAATTTGAGACTCCTTTTAATGTGAGTTCTCCAGGGAGAAAATGCAATCTCTCTCTCTCTCTATATATATATATATATATGTACACACACACATCGCCTGGTGGCTGTACATATGTGCATATTTTCTTTATGTAAAACTTAGGGATCCTAAACTTATGGAAACTTCTAGAATCCAGAACTGATATTTTCAGCTGGGGGTGGGGGTGGTGTGCCCTGGAGAGAAGAGTTTGAAAAGGCATGATGATAAGAGGACAATATGATTTATACTGGGGAAAAATCCCATTGTTCTTATGACATAAACTACAGAAAATTGGAGCATGACCAAATCACCATGGTTGGCGTTCTGTGCAAAAAAACTGCATATATATATGAACTTCGTGACTCTAGGACTTTACTTCTCCTATGTTCCTATGTCCTAGGTAACGTGCCAGCATACAGCAGACCCTTAACACACAGCTCTTGACTTTGAGTAATTCTTATAACTAACTAGAGTTTATAAATGGAGGTTATGTATATATGTCCTTGGTAAGTTTACTTAAACACTATGGATGTATGAACTTTGATAACTAATCCACTATTAAAATATATGCATCCATAACACATTTTTTTAAATGGCATGCTTAAACTATAAACTTCCAGCTCATATCAAGGGCAAAGAAGGTATATATTACAGATTATTTTTTAATTAGGGCAGATAAGTTAATTCACTTTTTTAAAGGAAATACCTTTAAAAAATATACAGTTTTATTGAGGTATGTTTTTTACCATAAAATTGACTCTTTTAAAGTGGCCTTAGTATTTCACAGAGTTGTACAATGATAACCGTTGTCTATTTTTAGGACATTTTCATCGTCTCCCCAAAAGTTTCATTGCTATTAGCAGTCACCCCTCATCCTCCCCTACCCTATGCATGGCCCCTCCACCCCCAACCCAGCTTCTGGCAACACTGATTTACTCTCTGTCTCTACATGTTTCATGGTTCTAGACACTTCATCCCGTACAATATGTGGCCTTTGTGACTCACTTCTTTCATTTAGCATGTTTTCAAGGTTCATTCATGTTGGAACATGGTTCAGTATTTCATTGCTTTTTGTGGCTGAATAATATTCCATTGAGAGGATAGGCCAGCTCCATTCAACAGTAGACTGGTATTGGGGTTGTTTCAACTCTTTGGCTACTGTCAACAATGCTTCTATGAACGTTTGTGTGCAAGCTTCTATGTGGACATAAGTTTTTATTTCTCTTGGGTATATGCTTTGGAGTGGAATTCCTGGGTCATATGTTTAAAGAACTACCTTTTACTCTGTGCCTTTGCTGCTACTGCTGCTATCATAGATGCTAATAATTACTGGACATTTACTCTGTCCTGAGCTCTATACTAAGTTCTTGATATACCTGGACCCATTTAATCCTCACAAAATTCCCATTTCATAGATGGAAACATTGAAGCTTAAAGAGGTTAAGTGATATACTCAAAGGCTCCTAGATTTGAATTAGGTATCACTCCAAGCCCTGATGCTCTAAGCTACTATAGTACTAGCTCCTGGAGCGTCGTATTTCTACAAATAAAAATATTTATTTTGAGATGAATATAAATGGGAAATGATAGTGAAGTTATTCTAAATTTAAGAAGAAGAATTGCTTCTAAAGAATGTCTGAGAGTTCAGTTATAATTGTGTCCTTAGCAAAGACTCAGACTCCCCATGTTTCTGGCCTTCGATGGCATTACTCATGTACGGAACTTAGATTCCAGGAACATGTGGTCTTCAGGTGTTTTCCAAAGGTTTTCCCTCAGGATTTGACAGTGATCAGTGGGCAATGTTCTTCCACATTTGTGTGTTTGACGTGCAGATGGCCATCTCTCATTCTGTTAGGACTACACATCTCTTTTTCCTGACTTAACTCTTCAGGACATTCAGCCTGGCGTGGTTTCCAAAGTTCATCTGTTGGTAAAAATATCCCAAACAACAGTCTAATCTAACATATATGTACTGAACCAGGTGCTAACCTCAGAGAAGTGGGGAATAGAGCATTACAAACATCTAACAAAGATCCTTGTCTTTGAGGTCCTGACAGTCTAATTGAGTAATAGATAAAAAGAGCACAAATAAAGACTTTCGACAATAAAGCCAGGCTATTGATTAGAAATGTCAAATTACAGTCTCTGGGCCTTACGTGTTAAATAAATAAAGTTTTATCAGTACACAACACTATTCCCATTCATTTACAAATTGTCTCAGGTGCTGCTGGGCTACAATAGCTGAGACAGTATGGCCCACAAAGCCTAAGATATTTACTATCTGAACCAATACAAAAAAGGTTTGCTAACTTCTTGCATTGATGATTAAATGCCAAAGCAAGTGAAAATGACAGTAGTAAGTGAGCTAATAGTTCAAAAGGGTGAAAGTTTAATGTTGTGTTTGTGTGTATGTGCAGGGATGGCTTTTCAGAGGAAGTGAGGCTTAATATGGACATTAAGAAAGGGTAGAATTTGGACAATGAGATGGGAGAGACAGAGTACTCCAAGGGTACTTAGCAATATTCTGTATAAATATGAAGAAATGAATTAATTTAAAAAGTACTATTATTGATTTCAAGATAATTTAGTAGAAGCTATGTATTTCATAGTAACAATGATTATATTTCCACTGCTGGGCATATACACCGAGGAAACCAGAATTGAAAGAGCCACGTGTACCCCAATGTTCATCGCTGCATTGTTTACAATAGCCAGGACATGGAAGCAACATAGATGCCCATCAACTGACGAATGGATAAGAAAGCTGTGGTACATATACACAATGGAATATTACTCAGCATTAAAAAAAAATTCATTTGAAGCAATTCTACTCAGATGGACGAAACTGGAGCCCATTATCCAGAGTGAAGTAAGCCAGAAGCAAAAACAACAATATAGTATATTAACGCATATATATGGAATTTAGAAAGACGGTAACGAGAACCCAACATACGAGACAGCAAAAGGAACGCAGATGTATAGAATAGACTCGTGGACTTTGTGGATGAGGGTAAGGGTGGGATGATATGGGAGAAGGGCATTGAAGCATGTTAATTTTCATATGTCTAGTCAATCGCCAGCCCAGGACGATGCTCGGGGCTGGTGCAGCGAGATTTCCCGGGGGGGGGAGGGAAGAGGGAGGGGGGTTCCGGAGGGGAAGCATATGTAAACCCATGGTGATATCATGACAATGTATGGCAAAAACAATTAAAAAAAATAATAAATAAAAAAATTAAAAAAAAAATAGTCTTGTGAGGTAGGCATGGTGGTGAATCATCCCATTTTGGCAGCAAAGGTTAAGAGGTTGGCTGAAAGTCTTGCTGGGGGTTGCAGACCCTGGTAGCCCACCCTGAGACCCTAGTGAGTTTCTGGCTTTTACAGAGAGTCCACCTAAGAACTCTGCAGTTGCTATCCACTGGCAGCAGAGGAAACAATAAGAATTTTGAAATGAAATCCTATGATTATTTTCACACCAACTTTTCCATTTCCTTAGTCTCCGTGTCCTTAAATAACACTAGGCTGTGAGAGGTTGAGTCACATGCTGACTATCAGTTTTGATGTAAGGTTGTGCTTGAATGTTGCCAAGTAAAGTGCAACAGGGATGTACTCAATCCTCATCCCTTTAAGAGCTTGAGCATCTTAGATCTTTGAAGGACCAGCTCATCTCAAACCAAAAACAGCTAAGGAGTAGTTGAGACTCCTCAGAAAATCTGGACTATGGCCAACACTTGTTGAAGGTTTGCCATGCACCAAGCACTCTCATTAACTCTTGATGTGTTTGATCCTCACAATGACCCCAAGACGGAGGTACTGTTATTCTGTATTATACAGATAAGGCAAATGAATCATGAGGGTTAAGTTAACACGCTTGAGGTCAGACAGCTAATAAATGTCAGAGCTGAGACTTGAACTCAAGCGGTCAGGCTTCAGAGCTTACATTCTTATTCACTACACTATTACACACCCCCATTCACCAAAATCCATGTGTGCGCTAAGTCGCTTCAGTCATGTCTGAGTCTTTGCAACCCTATGGACTGTAGTCTACCAGGCTCCTCTGTCCATAGGATAATTCAGGCAAGAATACTGGAGTGGGTTGCCATGCCCTCCTCCAGGAGATCTTTCCAACCCAGGAAGGAAACCTATGTCTCTTGAGTCTCCTGCCTTGGGAAGTGGGTTCTTTACCACTAGCACCACCTGGAAAGCCCACCAACAAGACCGAGGGTATGCAATTTTGAATCATAGTCCAGAAGACAAACCAAAAACTGTTCTGCACAAACTGCAGGGAAAATGACCATTTGCTTCAATGTGGTTATGGTCAGATTTAGAAATCTGTGAGCATAGGCCTTAAAAGTTCCTAACAAATTCTCAAGCCTGAAAGTATGTCAGAGGGAAGACAAGAAGCTTGGGAGAAATGCATGGACCATGATGGAATGACCTCAGCCCGGAGACAAAATGTGACAGTGTCTCAGAGAGAACAAGGGGATAAGTTCTTATTCAGGAACCAAGCTGAGAAAAGGCTCAAGTGCAGAAAAGGTTTCAACAGGCCTCCAAGAGGGTTTACACAACTATTCCGGAGCCACCATATTCTTAATATACCACACTTGGCCCCACTGAAATCAGCTATGTGCAACCCAGCTTGGTGCCTAATCTAAAGTGACTGGCTTTTGTTTCTTTCTGGAGCTGTTATGGAGGACTTGGACACTGACAGGATAAAATGATGGACGTGGGTCCATGACAAAAGCAACCAGACATGGTTAGAAAGCCAAAAGCGCCCAACCCTCTGAGTGACCTGAGTCGGTCCCGTTAATTTCAAGTCACTGGACTGGACTCAATGAGTGGCCAACCATGAGAGTTTTTTCTCCCTGCTCCTAACGATCAAAGTAAGAGCTCAGCTCTGGAGTGGGGCTTTGCCTTTCATTACCTCTCTTTGGCAAATCTTATGAACTGAATCCTCCAGAGAGTAAGGTTTGGGAATAGAAAGGACTACATAAGATATCAAAGAAAAAGTGAAAGCCATTTAAGAGAACAAGACAATTCCCAACAACAGCATGGATAGTAGAGTTGAAGGTAATTATATTTTGTACCAGATTGGGGATAATAAAGTAGAGTACGATGCAGAATGCCTGGAAGACATTAAGGCTGTGGGCCTAGTAACAGGCTTATGTAATTTAATGAGCAGAAATAAAAGTTATAAAACAAGAAAGATAAACTAAGAAACAGGAGTATTCCTGAAAGGCTTGGGATGGGCTTTTGAATGATGAAGTAGATATTACCCCAAATTATGGGGAATACAGAGGGTTGTATTGAGTCTAAGTAAATTATTCTCACTCTTGTGCAGCAAATATCAAGGCTTTATCTCAACACTGCACTCAGTGTGAGCTACTTATTATAAAATAAAAAGGGACAGGCTAAAATGGTCAGAAACCCACTCCAGAAGTCAGCACAACATGGAGATTTACAGGGTTTCCAATGTTATGAGCAGCCTTGACTGTAGCCCTCCAAAAGGAAAAGATTCAGAGCTGAGTTCAGAGAAATGGAGACAAATCAGAAGGCAGCTGGGGATAGCTGCAACGACATTTTTCAGAGCAACAGGATAAAGAACTCGAGACAGGCGATGATTTGAGAGAACATTTCTTGATATTTTAAAGAAGTTGATAGCAAATGAAGCCACCAAGAAAGCAACCAACTTGGGCAAACCAATGAAGAGAAAGATCTGGAACTGGGCAAGAGCTCTGGAGCAGATTCCCCAGGAGGGAAGCTGGCAGGTGGCTTGCTACCCAACCTCCCTTTTAGGGTTAATCTTCTGCGTGCTCCCTCTGATTTGGGGGAAACGCAAGGAGGATGTTTTCTCTCTCAAACATTTGAAAAAGCTATTTTCAGCTGTTTTTAGGAAGGGAGGAACAAGAGCATTCCTCTCTGAAACCACAAGAAACCTTCATGTATGTAGCCAGAAGTTGAAAGTAAATTTGTTACTATGCTGCTTACGTGATTCAGGCCTTTTCAGAGTCACCTGAGGACCCTTCAGACAAGGAAAATCCGGACACGATCAAAGCCCCTTTTGAACAAAGTACCTCCAGTGTTGCCTGCCTTGATGTAACTGATGCACAGTATCACTGTGCAATGTAACTGCTGCACAGCACTCTCATCATGGTCTTAGCATTTAAAATAGAACCCTGAATTAGATCAGTTTGATAAATTAGCTCCAAACTATAGCTAGAGTCGCCTGCCCATTGGAAGAACTTCTGGTAAAGGTTCTGTTCTTTGCCTTATAAAGACTCTACTATGAGGGTCCATGGCCGCTGTGAGGGGAATATTTTGTTGTTGTTCTTATTGCTAAATGGGGGAAAAGAAAAACTGTTTTTGTAACTGTACCGGCCTTATGAATTACCTGATAAACAACTCTGAGTAATAAGATTGGAAATTCTCTTAAAAATTTTTGCACATTATTTGGTTACAGTCTCCATATGGTAGAAAGGCGAGGACAGAAAACCTTCCATTCCACGTCTCCACCCGCACCCCCCCCAACCACATATTTAATCCATGCGCTTATGTCAAACTTAATTACAGGACTTTTGGCATAAAATAACAGTCCACATCCTCAGAGAGAAGAACTTAAGCAGTTAATATGTGCGATTGAGTGAAATTGCTTTGCTGAATGTTTATGAGTAACCCAAGACCAGTGAAATGTGCTGATATTTTAACCATTTCAATGCTGAACTTGTGCCAAGAGGCTGTGGAATAGGGGGGAAAAAAGAATAATTTCTCTGTTGTGTATTATATTTCCTGAAACTGAGAGCGTTGGGTAAGACAATTTTATGGCAGTTTCACAAATAGGTTTGTAGAAGAAAAACAATAAAGCTACAACAATCATGGAACTTGTTCTCATCTCATGGAACTGCAGGAATTCAACAGAAGAGCAGCAAGTTTAAACCCATGCCCATTTCTGCAGAAAATCCTCTGGAACATCATGGCTCCCTACAAGGGACAATTATTTTTGCCTTCAGGTTTTTTCTGACCCCCTTGAACCTTTTCAGACATTTCCCTTTCACATTCATTCCCAGTTTAACGTGAATGGTTTTAAAATGTAGAATTTCCGACCCTAAAATGACTGTTTCCCACTGCCATCATTGATGAAATAAACTACCTCTGTTGAAACTTTCTTTTGTCTAAATCATTCACAGTAAGACTTGCCTCTTTCAGACTAGAGGAACCTCTTAAAATATAAAATCATCTGCTTGGTTTCCTTCTTTATCCAATGTTCTTTCTTAAGCCAGTGAGATTTAGAGCTACTTCTGACTTCACACTTCCTCTCACTACCTTTGTTTCAGAACATGGCCATATTACCTACCACCTGCCCCATAAATGCCAGTCTTTTAACATGATAGTTTCTGAAGCTCCTCTGCACTTAAATCTTCCAGCGAGCCCAAATTCTATCTTCATTCTCTCCAAACCCAACTCTCCCATCCCTAGACTTTTAGGGGTGTATTCAACACATGTCCCAAGCACGACAGAATCCAACGGTGTCATGCTCGTCTACAAAATGTTCTGTGGGCTATTTCAGGAGCTTCAGGTTTTAGTAATGCTGCCCATCCATCTTGCCTCACACTTCTCCCTCTAAAGGCTTTCTCATCCCACTTCTGTGACTCTTTGTACCTTTTCATTTCATTGGCTTGCACCTTCGATTGCTATTTCAAAATACTCTTGGATGTGCATTTTCTCTTCTATCTGTTTCTCTAGATATCCTTAGGGTTATATTTTATACTTATTTTCAGAACTCTAGTTTAGTCTAAGCACATGGGAATTCCAGCCTTGAGATAGGTACAATAATGTTATGGTGTTGAAATTCTAGGGTATTTGTGAAATTACCTGGCACAGGGCCTGATCCCTAGAAGACTTTCTATAAAAGTCACTGGTTCACTGATTCCTTTATTCATTCAATGTATATTGAGCACTTAATGCACAAAACTACTACCTGGTGATAATACTTTGAATCGTGCTAGTTGCTCGGGATTCAGATATGAGAGACCCTACATTTGCTAAAATAGTTCTAGACATGTGGATGCCATGCTCTGAATATTTTATACAGTATACTGTATACAGTTTTGCACTAGGATCATCACACATAACTAACAACCCAGAACTGAGGGATTTTTACCCCTTGCATTATTTTTGATGCAGGTTATTAACATGTAGTTTTGAAGGTTGTAACTCTAAAACTCTTCTAGTCTCAAAGTGAAATATTTTAGTAAAGCATTAAGGTGATGCCCAAGATGGGAGAGAATCATGGACTCTACATAAATGGACTTCTTTGTTTACTTCTTATTAATATTTTGGGTCTTAAAGTTACTTTATTAGGGGGACTTTCCCTGGCTCACCCAAATAGAAATTAGTTCTCCTTATACTTTCTCTCACACTCTGTACTTTCCCTTTGTGGTACTCACCACAACCTGCAGTGTGGATTTATTGTGGGATTACCCCTTTTGTGTCTATCTCCCTTGGGACACTGTAAGTAAGCTCCAAGAAAGTAGAGACCTTATCCATTTTGTTTGATACTTTACACCCAAGCTCTAGCACAGTGCTTGGTCCACAGTAAGTGTTCAATAAACATTTGCTGAATTATTATTGTCGTAATAGCATTGATTACAAAAGTGCAAGAAGTCCATACAGTGTTTTGTTTTGTTTTTTTCCCACTTTGGAATCAGCCACCTAACTTTTTGAAGCATGTTTCCATCCCTTGTGACTTCCATGTGGTATATTACTGAACTATTTGGGGGTTTCACTGGCTGGCTGTGAAGAAGGGGACAGAGCATTTGGCTGCTTTTACCCCCATGACAAAAGCTGATGGCAATCAGAGAAGAAAGGCTGAGCTAGAAAAGGTCAACTATCAGACAAGTCCAGGAGGTGGGGAAAGCTGGACATGGGAAGAGAGTGACCTTGGTGTCTTCCTGTCCTTACTTCCTGTCTCCCCAGGAAGTGTCACTCAGAGGTTTTCAGGAAAGAGTGTTGTCATGGCAACCTGAATTGGCTCTTCCTCTCCTGGCTGTATAGGGACAAGTGCCCTCGTGTACTCCAGCTGTCCCCATGCTGCAGGGAGAAGAGGGCAGTCACTCTGAGGCTTCAGAAGCATCATGAAAAATGCAGAGCAGACAAGGTCTGCCACGAAAGAACTGACTACAGCATGTGGCAAGGACTCAAGTCCAGGATGCTGCAGAGCCCGTTCTTGAACTAATTAAAATTTAATCGGCTAAAGCCATTTTCTTGATAATCTGGAAACCTTCTCTTAACTTCTGCAAGTTCCAAAGAGCCTCTAATATAGAGGACGCTATGTTTTTGCACGTTTCTCTCTGTGGATTAGGTTTCAGACCCAAAAAGGCACTGCAGAGAGAGGAACTCTAGACGGAGTAACCGTGGAATTCATCATCCAAACCAGGACACTTTGGAGAGCGAAAAGAAGAGCTATTAATATCTATATCAGGACAACAGCTATCAACCGGGCTGTCTTGGGCAAAATGGGATGTGCACTCCAGAAAACTCTAGGGTCAAAAGCAGATTAAATGCACCCCTGGGATCGAAAATCCAAGTAGGTAGGTCTGTGTCTGTGTGACTCCAGGCCATGGCGGGTGCTAGGTATACAGTAGGTACTCAAACTTACTAATTGAATGAGTAAATCCAAAGAGGTCCCAGCATGCTTTCTGAAGAGGAATTGATATGGGGTCCACGAACCTAGGTCAAACAGGCCCAGAAATGACACTACAAGGGGTGGTCTGTGTTCTTCTGGAAGTCAAGTCTGCAGGTACACAATACAGAAGGAGATGTGTATTCCGTGTTAGCTCATCCCTAACTGTTAGCAGTTAATTGCCTCTGTTGACACACCCTGAGGGGAAATGTGAAGCAGTTCTTGACATTTGCATATCCATTGTCTGCCTACTTATTTTACTGGGTTCTCATCTAAAATTCACACGACTATGCCCTGATTTTAAAATAACACATAACAGGCACCATACTTTGGCGTCTACTTGGCACAAAGTGGGCTTCTCAGGATTTCCTTCTGGGTTGGCCAGAGATGCTGGTTGCAGCCTGGGGCCTGCCCAGACTTGCTGGGTCATTCTTGTTCCCACCCCTCCTCCACCAGCCTGCCCGGTCCTTCAGGAAGAGTGCAATGGTCCATTGACCTCCAGGGAGCAAAAGGGCACGCTCAGCCTTTTTAAAGGTTATGGACACTCTGAGTGACACCAGAGCCCACGCCTCCAACGACAAGGCCAGCGGTCCGGAAGAACAGGGGCGAGGCCTGGGTGCGCCTTCTCCTTCACTTTTAGCCTTGCCCTGGAACTGACCAGAATCGATGCCCCTCTTCCTCGGGGCCGGCTGAGCACTCCATCCTCTTCCCATGTCTCGGGAGAGACCCGTCTCCTCTGACAAACTCAAGATTCCAAGCCGAACTTTCCCATGCCATCGTCCCTCAAAATAGCCAGAGCTGAGCTGTATTTATAGCCGTGTGAGACTCTAATGGGCCAATTTGTTTGAATTTCCACTGCTTTTGTGTTGAGCATACCCCTCACCCGTGGATGTTCTCTTTAGGCCTTTATTGATGGGGTGTGTTAGGGTAGAGGGGGCCATGTTCAAGATGGTAGCTGTATAGAGTGCGGGGGCTGTTTTGCATATTTACTGTTCTTTCAAGCTGGTTTTCTGAGAGAGAGAAAGAGACAGAGAAAGAGGTTTCTGTAAGTAGCCCGGACAATGAGAACAAGCCCGGCTGTATGCCAAGCACGGGATCCCGGCCAAAACACATATCATTAGCTTGGACCAGCTATAAGCAAGGAAATGAGAAACATATGTTGGAGAGCAAGGTTAGGAGTGAGAGACTATGGGTCAGTGACAGTCACCCTAAAACTTTTCCCTTGTTCTTCAGCTGTGGCCTGGCGGTGTCAAATGTCATTTCGACTGCCTTGATTTCTCATGGTGGGGCTGCCTGTGTATTTTTTTTTTTTCTTCTTCCCCCTGTCGTTTCCTGATGGGAGTTTTTTTGGGGAGGGGAAGAGGGAGCTGGCGGGGAAGGGCTGGTGTGATAGTTTTTCTCAGTTCTGGGAAAATCACAACCTTGTTTCCCGTGATGCTCTCGGAAATTCCTCACTTTCTCTGAAATTACTGTGTTTCTCCGTTTGGGATTTGGACTTCGTTTGTGAAGGGAAGAAAGAGGGGAAGGCTTTGAAAGCATTTCTTGCTGTTTCTTTCTTAAATATAATTAGACGCGCCTCATTACCTCACGCTGAAGGACTTTTGTACTTTTTCCGAGCTGTGTTTGCTGCGATCTCTGATGGGCTGTGAGCCTGTCATATCCACTTGGCATTTTATCATATTAGCAGTTATTTTTTCCCCAACACGTCTGTCCTCTCCTCTGGCTCTCTGCAAGGTATCTGGACTTGATTTGCTGGTCTGAAGGCCACGCCCGGGGAGTCTGCTGGGGCCCGGTGCCGGGTGACGGGCCTGTCCTCCTCCAGCCCTTCCTGACTTCCCTTGCCTCCACCACATTCGTTTTCCTTAAAGTTTTCCCCGGACAGTTTGCTAACAAGGCTGTGCTCTCTTCCATCCCAGGGTCAAGACCCTGTTCTCTATAAAACCCAGATGAAGAACTGTACTGCAGGAAACTCAGAGGCGGTCCCTGGAGAACCAACTGTGGCTACTGTTCTGAAGGCAAGGATGGTTCCAGATGGCTCCCGGGGAAACTCACTGGGCTCCGAGGCCCAGTGTTGGCTACAGTCACAAGGCAGCCAGGGGCACACACCCGGCCCATCCTGCTGAGGGGCTGTCATGCCAATGGGTTTGTGGGGCTGTACAAGCCTGGATGGCAGCGAGCTGGGGGGAAAGGCCCTCCTGTAAATTCTCCTGGCCATCCATTCTAACACTTGGGGAATGGTGTTGGGGTGGAAACCATTTCAAACAATTAAAACATTTGGTCCCTGTTTATCCTTTGCTTCCTTCTTCAGGCCGCATTCTGAAAATAAACTTTGCTCTGAGTTTCTGGGCTCCTAAAATTCCCGAGTGTGTGAGTGTCCTGAAGGCCTTGGGCAGAGTTAATGATTGGCTTGAGGTTAGCTAGACCTGTTTTCCCCAGATGAGCTGTCTTCACACTTCAGTCTTCATTTTTGATTCCTCTTTTTCTGGGTAGCAATCTCTCTCCTCTGCATGGAGACAAGCCTTATTGTTGACTATTGCTCAGCACTTAGCGGATCAGGAAGGTGCGTGCCGAAGCGTGTGTGTATGTGTGTGTCCATTTGACAAAAAACAAAACAAAACAAGAGAGGAACTGGGGCAGCCAAACCACAACATGAAGGCAATGGGTATTTTAAGTCTTAGATTGATGGCGAGGTAGGATCCTGGTTAGGTGCCTGAACGTCTTCCAGTTTCCAAGCAGCTATTTCTCAACCCTCCCTCCCTTCCCTCGCTATCATGGTGGAGGGCAGCTGGTATGAGGTTTGAGTCCATGTGTTTTCCTTCTGTGCTCTTACTGTTGGGCTGCCTCTCAAATCTCAGAACAGCCAAAACTTGCCTCAAATCACCACTTCCCGCCATCTCCTCTACCACCTTCCTGCCCAACCACATCTATGCTCGCCTAGAACCCCAAAGCCTTCCAAATGGCCCCTCCACTTCCTCTTTCACCCTGTTTTAGTTTATTCATCATTGAGCAGCCAGAGGTACCATCAGAAAACCCAAATCAGATTAATTCTGCTTTCCTGCCTACAACCCTGCCAGGCCCCGCCTACATCTCCAGCTTGATATTGAGCCATCTTTCTTTAGTCCTTCATGTTCCAGACACACTAGCCCCATTGTTGTTAGGAATAAAAACAATGCCTACTCAGTAGGAGTAAATGCTTTTTAAACACATAGAGCACCCAAACCAGGGTCTGACCATGACTGGGGCTCCATGAATGGAAGTACCATTCCATTTAATTCTTTGAATTTGCCAAGGGCTTCCTTGCTTCAAGGCCTTCACAGACATCTGCCATTCATCTTTTTCTCTTTGTCAGGTAGGTTCTTTCTTAGCTTTCAAGTTTGAGTTTAAACAGTAATTCCTTAGAAATCTTTTCTAACTAGCCTATTGAAATAGGTTCCCATCCTTTTCATTCCCAATCTCAGTATTCTCCCATAATAGCCTATTTATTTCCCTCATATCACTTTCTCTACCTTGTCATCACTTATTATTTGTTTACCTGTGGGCATGGGCAGGTGTGTATATCCTGATCTAGCACAAGAAGCGTTTGCTGAATCAATATCATATAAAGGAATGATTCAAACTCTGAACCTGTCTTCTTCTAATACCACAGCCACCTTCCAGCCACTGCGTATGTTGGGCCACACTTTCCTCTCTAGTTCCTGCAACTATTTATTTATTCTCTCATTCTTTTACCAGTACTGACCCTGGGCTCTTGGTGATGGAATCTTCCAGGGGCTACCACATCCCTCCACCATCACTCTATTCTTTCCTACTGCTTGTGGGCCAGCTTCTCCAGTGAGAGGCTCACACTTTCATTTATATGTAAATGATAAATAGTAGAATATGCGACACCCAGAGTGAATTCAGTGACTCATAACTCTTCACCTGCCTAGTTAGAAAGGCTTGGGGATGAATTAACTCATCATCTACCATTAAGAGATCAATGTCTATGCAATTACTCCATGAACACCCAAGATTAGGTATCTGAGAGCCCTACCTGAAAGCCAGAAGAGATAGGAGGAAACCATAGTCCTCATTTTTCATCTTTCTTCAGTTCAGTTCAGTTCAGTCACTCAGTTGTGTCTGATTCTTTGCGACCCCATGGACTGCAGAATCCCAGGCTTTCCTGTCTGTCACCAACTCCTGGAGTTTATTCAAACTCATGTTCACTGAATCAATGATGCCAACCAACCATCTCATCATCTGTCATCGTCCCCTTCTCCTCCTGTGTTCAGTCTTTCCCAGCATCAGGGTTTTTTCCAATGAGTCGGTTCTTTTCATCAGGTGGCCAAAGTATGGGAGTTTCAGCTTCAACATCAGTCCTTCCAATGAACACCCAGGATTGATCTCCTTTAGGATGGACTGGTTGGATCTCCTTGCAGTCCAAGGGACTCTCAAGAGTCTTCTCCAACACCACAGTTCAAAAGCATCAATTCTTCAGCGCTCAGCTTTCTTTATAGTCCTACTCTCACATCCATACGTGACTACTGGAAAAACCATAGCTTTGACTAGATGGACCATTGTTGATAAAGTAATGTCTCTGCTTTTTAATATGCTGTCTAAACTTTTGGTCATAACTTTTCTTCCAAGGAGCAAGTGTATTCTAATTTCATGGCTGCAGTCACCATCTGCAGTGATTTTGGAGCCCCCCAAAATAAAGTCTCTCATTGCTTCCATTGTTTCCCCATCTATTTGCCATGAAGTGATGGGACCAGATGACTGATCCTTCTTACCACTCATCATGACTGTATGTTGTATTATATAGAAATAAGAGCTAAGACGTTGTCACCTGACCTGTCCTCATGAATATCGCTTCCTCTCATAGCCAAGAATACAAAGAAGGAAAATGTCCGCAACTGATTTTTTTTTATTATTTATTGATTAATAGCTTTTCTTTGTTTTTTCCTTTTAGCCTCTGTCCACTTTACTAATTACTTCTCTGAAAATCCTTTTACTTTACCATTCACCAGAATGCTGCCACCTTTGGGAAAGAAGTTGGCAACATGATAGAGTATAAGCTTGATAAAAACTGAGCTTCCAGAAAAGTCTTACTTAAGTGCTGGTCCAGCCCCACCCTGCAATATAATGCACTGTGAAGGCAATGATGTAATCATGAGAAATAGCACAAAGCTTGCATCATAGTGATTCTTCTCATCTAACAGAATAAGCCTAAGGATAACTATCTTCATCATTTCATTCTTGGCCCCACCTGGATTTGCACCATTGGTGTGACTAAATCATGGAAACATGTCTATCCGCACATTTGAGACAGTTTGTTCCAATAATGTGATCTGAAGGTGAAATCTATATATCGCCCAGACTAAACTACTTCATGATTTGAGTTATTAAGAAAAGCCCAAATAGTTATTAATTCCCTTAAGAGGGAAAATAAAGGTCTCTTTCATTCATATGCAAAAGAGATTCCACTAGTTTATATACATCTGGATGGGCAGCAGATAAATGATTTTACTGAAATGAAATTTCTTTTCTTTTTTTGGCCATGTGATGTGGCATGCAGGATCTTAATTCCTCAGCCATGGATTGAAACTGTGCCCACTGCAATGGAAGTGTAGACTCTTAACCACTGGACCACCAGGGAAATCCCAAAATGAATTGTCTAGGATTTCATAGTGGGAACTTTGGGAGCAAAAAAAGAATGCTAGTGGTAAAGAGGAAGGAGAAAATGTTTCTTTAATGTGACATATATCATTATAATGGCACCTTAAATTCAGAGGTTACCTCTATTTGAAAGAATATGAAACATTATGTACACAGCATTGTAAACCTCAAAAATACAAGTATCCTTACTTTAGAGATGGGAAGAATGGATTCACAGATAAGTCTTTCCCCAAATACAGAACTCTGGAGGCATGCCAACACAGCTATATTGCCATTCCAGAGCCTCTGTGTTTCCACAGATCTCAGACTAGACCAAACAATTTTTTTTTGGTATTAGACTTGAATCAAAGGGGCAGCCAGGTTGTATTTAACTCAACAAATAAAGTAAATGTTGATTGAGTGTCTACTATGTATAAAGAATATGAAAGGCACAGGCCTTGTTCTCAAGGAACTTGTAACTTAGTGAAGGAGACAGACATGTAAACTAAATTTAATGTAAAGCACTATTGAAGTAAAGCAATGAGAAAGAAGAACTGACAGCTAGTTATGGAGGCATCTGAGGGGTGGAGCTACTCTGGATGGGGGTTGCTTATGACAATCAGAAAGAGAAAGATGCACTGGTAGAATCAGGCTACTTCCCTACTGGCACCAGGGAACCCTTCTGACTAGTGGAGATTTCCTCTTTGTTCTGAGCTGAACTACAGGTAGGTATCTGCACAAACCCACCATGTGCTTCTAGCTGTAGCCGCCAAAGAAATGTAAATTGCTTTAATCCCTCTCATGGCACCTGCCTTCACAATTCTAAATCTAGACGACATTTCTCTCTTCTTTCCCAGCGCCAAGACCACTTTGTTGTTGTTTAGTCACTAAGTCATGTCTCTTTTGAGACCCCATGGACTGTGGCCACCAGGCTCCTCTGTCCCAGTCAAGAATACTGGAGTGTGTAGCCATTTCCTTCTCCAGGGGATCTTTCCAACCCAGGGATTGAACCTGAGTCTCCTGCACTAGCAGGTGGATTCTTTACCACCAAGCCACCAGAGAAGCCCAAGGTTTCTTTGCCTTCTCCTGTCTCTGATTAAATGTACCAATTCTTCAATTCTTTCCCCTAGGGATTATTCTCAAAGCCTTCACTATCTGGGCATTCTGCTCTTGACCCATTTGAGTTTATTCATGTCCATCCTTAAAATCAGCATTGAAAACAGAACACAATACAGGACTTTAGACATATGTTGACCAGGGGGTCACTTTCTTCCCTTGTAATCCATCCTTGCCTCTGTTTATTCATCCATCCATCCATCTAAATGACACTTAAATAAGTAGTAGGCACACTTCTAGTTAATAATAGGGGATAAAAAGATGAAAAACTTCAATGAAAATCAAATTTAGAGAGATGATGATTGGAGAGAACCATATTTCTACCAACACAACCTAAGATTTTATTAGTAATCTGGCAGCCACCATTCATACAGTTAGCATCTACTGAATTTGTCCACCCCTAAATTTCTAACACACAGCTTCACAAAACTTAGGCTTAAACAGATTGTCCTTGTTCAGTGCTTTGTCATTTGATTTTGGGAACCAAAGTTCAGGACTTTCCATTGATTTTGGCCTTTGAAGTTTCAGCCCATCATTACAGTTCATTGAGATCTTTTGGGAATCTAGACTCTGTCCTCCAATATCAAGCCTTTCCTTTTAGTTCTAGTCCACCTGTGGACCTGAGTACGATCACCTTAGCCCAGAACCCTGGCGCATATCAAGTCAGCTTTGAACCCTCACCCAGCTCTATGACTAGCAAAGCCTCGTTTCTTTATCTCGGCCAACAAGGAGATCATTTCAGGTCAAATGTGATACTGAAATCAAGATACAGTGGGCCTAAGGCATATTTTTTAAACCAATTTACTAGTATAAGTACTAAATAAATAAATGCATTAATACAAAGTAGACTGAGTACCAGGCCTTTTCCAACCTGGTGTTTACAGAGGATCAATCTGCTAATGTGGAAACTGGCAGGTCCAGAAGGTTTGGGACGGAGGATCTCCCTGTTCATTCAGAGATACTAAATCAGCAGCTTAAGTCTCCACACTGTCTCTGGGGCTAGAGAGGATAACAGTGTTCTTTATAAGCATCTTGGATTTCTACTTTAAAAATGAAATCCACTGGGTCCCATCAGTCTGTGGTTTGTCTGCTCTGGTTTTCGCCAACTTGAGATGAGGTTGCATTGTGATTGGTTATAATATTCTGCTCTTTGGAAGGGGGAGCCCACTGACCCCTGACCACAGCCGGTCATACAGAGAGTGTCAGAGGCGGACCAATTACCTAAGAAGATGGAGGAAAATCAAACAAGGGCTGGGCACAAGGAGGGGAAAAAACACACAGCAGGCCCAGCTTTAGTTCCACTGCTTGAATTACCACTATGTCAATAGAAGGTGATAAATCAAGGGAGATATTTACTGATTAAAATTACAGACTCCTACGGGAAACTGTATAAACAGATTGAAGAACAAAGCCTTCGGGGACTGAGCCCAGCTGAATCCATCCAGGCTTTGGCCAGTCGTTTCTGTCTCCAGCCAACTCTTGGACCCAGGGGTCATCGAGAGAGCAAGTTTCTCCACGAAATCTGACTTACTATGCACAGATCCAAATATTTGTGGGAAAATGTAAAGCCAGGTTGGGAAGAAATTCAGGACTCAGATCCATTCACCAGGGATCCTCTTATTTCATTTGTGTGTGTGTGTGTGTGTGTGTGTGTGTGTGTGTGTGTGTGCTTTTACTCTCCAGTCTAGTCTAGACTCACTAGAAGGATCCAGAATACCTGGTCTCTGGGCCCTGCCTGCCAGTGGAGGTCCTGAGGCCACAGATGCTGAAGGGAGGACATAGAAGACATGAGTGGGTGTGAAGCCCACTCTTGCAAGGAGGTTGAGAGGTGGTGACTATTGCCAGTATGCTTCTTCTGCTAGCTCATCTTGTCCACTCCTTTGGGCATGTTCACATTGGTGTCGCCAGGGCAACCCGATCTCTGCTCTGCCATCCTGGTCTTTCCAGGTGCATCACATGGTCAGTGCCATTCTGTTTCTTTATAGGATGATCATCTTTGGGAATGTCAGGAGCAGTTTGTGCAAGGAGGGCTTAAAGCGAGGTTGTGGCCTTGTTTTCAGAGCTGTACATCTTTTTATATCAGCTTTGTCTGTGTGAATGAAACTGACACTCCAAACCCCTCTGTTCTGATGTGGGCAGCACAGGTTTCTTCCTGATGGATGGGGAAGCCTACATGGGGCTGCTGAACATCACACATCACTGCCGGCTCCATTATCTACGACGAGTGGGCTGGGGTGAAATTTTGCCCTTCTAACCCAAGTTCCATTCCTTTCCTTTGGTGCCCTTGGCTGTGAATATGCAGTCATTGCTCAAAGGGAATTGGGCAAAAAATCCTGGGAAAAATAGGCTCTTATGGTTGGGAGGAAGGAGGCAATCAGCTGTACAAGGTCAATGCATCACACAAGTGTGTTGGAGGCATTGTTCCTGTTAGGACCTCCGTGCATGCTTGGGGGTTTTATGGGTTTGGTAAGTGTGCCTGGCTGAGGGGACAAATGGAGGCTGAAACCAGCTGATGTTCTACTTGCCAGGCTGCTTTTGTGGTGTGTCCTGACACAGGGCAGTGGTCACTTGGAGGGACAGGTAACTTCTTCATTCACAGGGAGAATCAATCCTTCAAGCATGTAGTCTACCCAGTAGGGCATCTTCTCCTAAAAGTCCCTCCAGGCAGAGTGCCTTTTCTAAATGTCAGGAAGGTACAGAACACATTGGGCAAGGCCCTGGTTCTTCTGGCCTTTTATTTGGAGCTGGGAGGAAGAGGAAGTAAAGAAGTTCCCAACTAGAACTTTTAGAAGTTCATACTTGGCCTTTCAAAAGGCAGCAGTGGATAATAAAATGTCTGTATAATTGCCCTGGCTTGCTCTCCTGTTCTTTCGCAACTTGGTTACTGTAAAGTGAGGTGAGTCGCCTTTGCTTGTGTTTCCCCTCTCCTGCAAAGGGATTTGTCAGGCCTTCCCCATCTGTGTGAACTCCAGTCCTGGGGTGTCACTGCACCCGTCTCTTTCCTTTGGCCTCTGGAGATCGTGGATGTTATAGCTCAGACTGCAACTGTCTTAACTTCTGGAAAACTCTAGAGATGTCCTTCTGTTTTATTTTTTTGAAAAACAAGTTATGTTTATAGCTGCTGAGCTTGACTGCTCTGCCCCTCGGAGCCTTCTCTGAGTGATTTCCAGTGTGCTAGCTTATCTCCTAGTGGAAGTACATTTTGGAGATGGGGAGAAATTAATTACAATTTCCTAAGCGGAGGAGGTGAAGTTGGCTGTCGCAAGCCGTGGGGGCGCTCTGATCTCGTTCTTCTGCTCTGCTTGACGAAAAATCTCTCTTTGCCCTGGAATATCATGGCCTGGAGGCCTTTAAATTAAAAACAGTTGTGAAACTGGCAGCAATTTAGAACTTATGCCAGTGCATGAATCCGTAAAGAGCAGGGCCTCAGGGATGCAGGTCATGTGTCTATAAAGAGGCCTGTTTTGTATCCTTGGTTTTTACTAAGGCGAGCCTTTGGCCTACCGCTTCTTTTCTCTCGTAGGGGGAATGTCGGTTCTTTTGGGTGGTTTCCCATCCTCCCTTCTGAATTAACCTCCTGCCTAGTCCCACATCCTGGGGTTCAAGGGTTTGCCCCATGCATGGGGGTGCTGCCAGAGCCTGGTGCTCCTCCATGTCTCCCAGCTCAGTGATGGAAGCATCCAGTGGCTGGTGCCTCCCAAGAACACAGGGTGACCGGGAGACAGTGTGACAAGTGCGAGAGAAGACAATGCAGCTACAGAGGAGGCCCTTGCTGACAACGCGAATACTAGCCTGCAAAGCCGAACGCCGTTTTATAGAAGACATTTTTGTCAATTTCCAGAGAAGGTAGCGGAAATGCCAGACAATAAAATAGTGAGTTGAGGATGGGCCAGTAAAATTCCTCCTTAGTGTTTATAGCCTGCCTGGTTCGAAGCCAGGAGGCGTGATCTCAAATGGGCTTGGTCAGAGGGAGGGGTGGTGAGAGTGGAGGGTGGTGGACAGTCAAAAGCTTAACTCTTTTCCTCACAGAAACCTTCCTACTGACAATTTCTCTAGCATTTTCGCTACTCCACTGTGATGATCTGGCTCAGAGGATCCCAGAAGTGAAGTGAAGTGAAGTCGCTCAGTCGTGTCTGACTCTTTGCGACCCCATGGACTGTAGCCTACTGGGCTCCTCCATCCATGGGATTTTCCAGGCAGGAGTACTGGAGTGGGTTGCCATTTCCCTCTCCAGAGGATCTTCCCGACCCAGGGATAGAACCCAGGTCTCCCACATTGTAGGCAGATGCTTTACCGCTGAGCCACAAGGGACTAAGATATCTAGTATCTTTAGTTAAAAAGTCCACATTTAAGGACAAGGAGTCCCAAGGACCCACTATCAGTTTATCCTATTTGGCAGAAAAAGACTTCACACTTAAGTTTGAAAACTTAATTGTTTCTTTAGTCAAATTCAGAGCTGTATT
The DNA here is from genome assembly GCA_007570785.1 of Antilocapra americana. Taxonomy (NCBI): domain Eukaryota; kingdom Metazoa; phylum Chordata; class Mammalia; order Artiodactyla; family Antilocapridae; genus Antilocapra; species Antilocapra americana. The sequence goes on from ML664203.1 coordinate 4,060,843, forward strand.
CAACAGGCTATGCTGACAATCACTAATTGGCTGTCTCCTATGAGTGGTAGTAGGGAATAGCTTGCCAAGTTTGGTGGGGCCAGTATGCCTAAGATGTTACAGACAGAATTAAGGGATTTGCTCTCTCTCTTATAGATAGTTGATGTTTGAAAGCAAATGGATGCTTGAGCAGAGTTATGCTTTTGAAGAGCTATCATAGAATGATTTTGAAGATAAAGGTAATGGCTAATATTTCTTGAACACCTACTATGTGCCAGAAACTGGGCTATTATGTCGCTATGAAGTAGGCACCACTCTTACCCTCACTTTATAGCCAGGCAGCCCAAGGCTCAGGGAGGTTAAGAATTTTGCCTGAGGTCACACAGCTTGCAAGTGGTGGAACAAGGATGAAACCCAAGTCCCAACAACTGCAGAGCCCACACTCCTAAGTACTACAGATCAGGCCTGGTGTGTACATGGTTTATTTCATCAAGTGTCCAGAAAAATACAATTCTTCATGTAGAAGAAAGGGCGAACCTCTGGATTTGGGATCTTATGACCCAGATGTCAGGGGTGTCAGCAAATAAAAAAACAGAACGCTTAGTTAAATTTGAAAAGTAGCTCTAGGGATCTCCCTGGTGGTCCAGAGGCTAAGACTCTGCCCTCCCAGTGCAGGGAGCTTGGGTTCGATCCCTGGTCAGGGAACTAGATTCCACATAACCCAGCTAAGAGTTTTCATGCCTCAACTAAAGATTCTGAGTGCCACAACGAAGGCTGAAGATCCCATGTGCTGCAACTAAGACCTGACTCAGCCAGATACGTAAGTAAATAAATAAACAACTTAAAAAGTAGCTCTCACAAGCTTTTGTAAGGTACTAAAAATAGCTGAATATAGGACATTTAAGGTGCCCTGCATAAAGATGCAGGGCAAAGTCACTAACGTTGGACATGGCCTGCACACAGGGGAGGCTTAGCAATTCCATTGGGTGTGTACCTGTGTCTCTCAGGCCACTTCCATGTCATCTTGGGCAAACCTCATCCTTCTCAGCTGTATAATGTGGATAATCATATCTAAGTGAGATGACATAAAACACCTGGTAGAACGCCAGGCGTAGAATAGGTGCTCAGTGAAGATTTGTATGTGAACTGGGAAACTGCCTAGTTTCCAGGGAAAGTTGTAGATTTTTTTCCCCTTCGTTCAGAAAAACACTTAACTCTTACCAAGTGTTTTATTCATCAAAGACTTGGCCTTTTCTTCATGAAAAGTATATCTTTTAATGGGGGTCACTTCTCGATGTTTCGTGTAGCCTGTATTTAAAAACACCAGCCATTTCCTCTAACAGTAAAGTTGCTACACAAGTGAAGAAAAAAAAAAAAAAAGGCAACAGAAACAATGCCCATTATATTATCTTCAAGCCTTTATTATGTAGGTATTAAATTTGAACTCAGAGGTCGTCACACTCAGAAAGTATTTCCATCTGGAGCCCTCCATTCTCTATTCTGTCGGTTCAATTAAGCCTGAGAATTTAAATTATCTCTCTAACTCTAAAAATATGTAGAGATACTTCTGAAAGTAGAAATGATTCCAGGGCTCAGAAGAACTGCCGTGGAGTGAATGTGCTCACAGCTCTCAGGCCAGGAGGGCTGACCCTTCCAGATCTTTGAAAGGTTGTGGAAAGACCGTAAAAATCAAATCAAATCAAGTCAAAATGGACAGCCTTTCTCTCAAGAAGAGCATTTGGAAAAGAGGTGGAGGGACGGAAGAGTCGTGTATGAAAAACACATACGCGCTCAGTGGGAAACGTATTTGTCTAAAAACATTAAATTAAAAACTCCGAGTGACAGCATTTCTTCCTTTCTTTCTCTCATTTCCAGTTCATTCTTATCAGAATTCTGTCAGCTCTCAAACTGACATTTTCCTGTTCTGATCTTTTCTCAGATAGTAAAGAGGGATTTTTTATTTTTATTTTTTTTATGAGGCTGATGCAAACAGCAGATCCATCTACAGAGAAACGTCAAGGACGTGGTTTGGAGTCCTAAACCCTGACCCTCCTGCCCTCTTCTAACTAGCTATTGACATTAAACTTAAAAAAAGCATCAATGCTGAGATGAGATAATGTTTTAAAGTGGAAGAGAACAGAGTTATAGAGAGGAAGGTGAGGGGGTGGGAGGTGGGGAGCTTCACAAATGAATGCGCTGCTGGCCTGTGAGTCAAACATCAAGCTTTGGAAAGTTCAGTTTTGCTTCAAATATGCAGGAAAGAAAATGGGCTTCCTCATTGAGACCAGGTAAGGGGGACAAGAGTCTTTTTGGAGGGAATTCCTATCCCAGAAATGGGACATGGTCTCATTTTCGAGGTCTTTGGGGTCGATGAGTTGTCATTTGTCATTTCTGCACTGGACCCGTGAAAGACTCCCCTCTCCCTTGGTTCGTGTCCTATAACAGAGCTGGACTTCGCAATGCTCAGATTTGGAATTTTTAATGTAAATATCTAAAGGGACTTTCTCCATTGGTTCGGGATGGAGAACTAGAAAGGACACAGCTTGCATTCGATTCTGATCCCTTTTGTTCTCTGGATTCTATCAGCTTTGGCTTCTGTTTACCCTCATTTAAAGAATCTTCCACTTGAAATTGTGAATGTGACCTGTTTCCTCTCTAGCTGGGAACAGAGATAAAAAGAGAAATGATTTCTCAGAAAAACCTGGCTATTGTGAGCCATCTGTTCTTATTTTCTTATCACTAGCTTCTGGATGTTCTAGGATATAGCCCTGGCATCTTCCAAAATGTTCCACCAGTTAGAAAGGCAGTTTGGCGAACCCATGACCAACCCAGAATAAAATTTGTAAGAGAGAAGACTGGATTTCTGGGAGGGGTGGGGGTAGGGTTTAGTTCATTTGAACATAAGTCCTGGCAGACCTAGATTCTCTCTTCTCCCCTTATGACAATTTATTTATGGAAATTGTCCTGAAAGGCAGGGTGTTACTCTGCTTACGCACAAAGAAGTGAGAAGTTCTCTAAATGTTTGCACTCTCTAGAAGCTGCTGGTATCTTCTGAGCCAAGCCCTGGGGAATCCAAACCGTCTCTGGGCATGACAAAGGCCAGCGAGCAGAGTGGAGGATTCTAATCACACAATCATTGTTCCCTGGCGTGGGCCGACACCACTGTCTCTGCCTCCTTTATGTTCATTGCTTGAGACACTTGAAATTAGGCCTGACATAGCGCTAACAAATGTACTTCAGGGAGTGAGCCTGCACTGGGCCCTAGGGAATGATCTAGAAGACTTAATAGGTCTTTTCCATCTTTAATTTCCATGGTTCTAAATATGCTGGCTGCTTATAAAGTGGTGGATTGATTTTCAGGCAGACTGGTTAGTTTTGAGAGCACTCAGTGGAGCGGATTTGGCTTTATGTAGCCATACCCCTTGGCCCTGACTTAAGTGGGGACCTGGTTTCTGAGAGCAGCCTTCACACAGCTCCTTTCACCTCCCTTTGGCAGAGAGCAAGTGGGCAAGGGGTGGTTCTAGGCTCCACTCTGAGCTCACTGACCAGCTGCTATGGTCTCCATGCACTGGGGACTAAGTCTTGTCCCTTTGGTTATATGTAAGCAAATCAGAACACAGAGGCGATGCCAGCTTGGCTCACCAGTGCTCACACCCCTCTGAAATAAGTTCGGTGTTTAGGTTCGATGGTAATCCTGCCCACGAAGAAGTCTTCTTGTCCTCTCCTGAAGATCTGATGACTGCCAGGATCACTCCTTGTCTGAGCTCAAGGGAACAAGACTCACTTCAAAGAATGCACCTTTCAAATAGGGAAGTTGTTAAACTGTTGTGCAGTGCTGTGATTTCATATTATGATGCAGCTGATAAATTCATTTTGGATGTGGCTGTTTGTGAGGGGATGGGGAGTGGGAGGCTTGCTATTTTTCTTTTGATAATTGTTCCCATTGGTTTATCCCACCCCCCATCCTCACCATGATGCAAGGAAGCAATTATAGGCAATACAACAGACACAGCTAAGTCTGGGGATCAGGGAGGGCCCTCGGATGCTCCAAATTTTCTTTGAGCTCACACATAGATTGCCTTTTTCTGGACATGGGAATTAGGAACAATCTCAGTTTTTCCATCCATAAGACAGAGATCTTAATGATTGCTTGTATCACAGGAAATGTTATAGGGACTAACTAGCTAACATGTTTACTGTGATCTGGAGATAAACACATATGCAGTGCATAGGCAGAGAAGGCAGTGGCACCCCACTCCAGTACTCTTGCCTAGAAAATCCCATGGATGGAGGAGCCTGGTAGGCTGCAGTCCATGGGGTCGCTAAGAGTTGGACATGACTGAGAGGCTTCACTTTCACTTTTCTTGCATTGGATAGGGCAATGGCAACCCACTCCAGTGTTCTTGCCTGGAGAATCCCAGGGACAAAAAAAGGAGCCTGGTGGGCTGCCGTCTGTGGGGTTGCTCAGAGTCGGACACGACTGAAGCGACTTAGCAGCAGCAGCAGCGCATAGGATCTCTCATAATGGCTGACAGTGCCCTCAAGGAGGAAACCCAGGCATCTGCTTGCTTTGCGTTTTCCATTTCTGGGTGAAATATACAGCTGGGAAAGCTATTTGTGACTAACAAAATGCTGGGACTAATATCAGGCTTTGAACTATTTTATCTGAAATTAAGGAGCCGGTTCCCGATTATTCCAACCCCAAGGTCACTAGATGAACCAGGTAGAGAAAGGTGATGTATGGGTGAAAAAGGAGAGGAGGCGTGAGGACCACAGGGCAGAGGAAGAGAAGGGAGAAAGAGAAAGAGGCGCCAAGAGGGCTTGCATTATTTCTCCTGTGAACTATCTGAATTTGAAATAACCATGGGTCAGCCTTGGTTGTGTAGAAGCGAGCCAGCTCCTGGGGTCCTCCTTTTTAGTTTGCCACCCTTTAGAAGGAGGAGACAGATCCTGGAAAGGACCTTGTGTCTGTCTTGTGCCAGCCTGGTGGCTCTGCCCTGCCTGGATGTCATAGTCAGAGGCATGGAGGAGGCAAGTGTCTCTTCCTCCACCAACCATTTCATCAGGATTCTATAAGCTTCCTATGTAACCCCTCTTAAAAATCTGAAAATGAAACAAGACATATTTCTGAGGTTGTCAGCAGGTAGATCCACTGGCTTGTGGTAAGTAATCTCTCTGGGAGGAAGTCTTGGCTCTGATGTCTGTGTTGAACGTTCCGAGGCTCCCTCTGGCTGCCCCCAGCGCAGGTCTGTTTGCTGGGCGAGGAGGCGGTGATGATATTGCTTCTAACAACCAGGCTGAAGTGTAGCCTCAGGCTGTCTTGCAAAGCCCCCTCCAAACAGCCTCTAATTAATTTTTATCCTGCCATCCCAATGAGTCCCGGGAGTGCAGCAACCCCACAACAAAAAACCCCCATCAAGACACTTGGAGAAAGCTTTGACGTAACACTTGCAGATTTCAGATCTCCGAAAGAGAAACTGTGGCAGAGAAAAAAAAAAAAAACACCTCTGACCCTACCCTACATTCTTCCACCCCACTTGTTTCTTCTTTCTCACTCTCTCTTTTTCAGTTTCTCATTTTTTCTTTTACAGTGGCCAAAAGTCAGACCTTTCTCTGGCTCTCCGTGATCCACAGTTTTTTCAGTGAGAACCTCGAGATACATATTTCTCTTGCTGTAGGAGGAGAAACCCCAATACTCTGGGGTCTGGGATGAGGCTGCCCCAGGGATCCTTGCCACCCTTGGAAGGGAGCCTTATGGCCTCTCTGGCTTGCAGGGGGGCCAGGCCGCCTCTGGGCTGAGATAACACTCTTTAGCAGACATGATGTTGGAAGCTTAGGGAAGGTTCCACAAAGAAGAGCTTTACCCACTGAGTGCATTGGCCTTCTGGCCTCCCCCTTCGGAAGCTTTGCTGGTGGCAGCTCTGTGGTGCTGGCTGGCCGTCCATGCCAGGGTTCTATGCAGAAGCTCTGAAGGCCCCTGTTCAGGTGTCCTGCTTCAGGGATCAGAGACAGTCGGACCCCTTCCCCTGGCCCTGGCACGTGAGCCTCAGAGTCCTTCCTGATCATCTTCTCCCACCAGCTTTTCAAAGCCTCCTGGCCCCCTCTGCGTTCATTAAGGATGCTTCTCCTGGGACTTTGGAATGAATTAAAATTTAAGAAGAGCGGCTGTTTGAAATGATGCATTCAGAAGTGTTGAAATTCAAACCACCCTCCGTCCTCGCTTCCTGGGTTTTCAGGACAGAAAGGTTGAGTGACTGTTCCCTTCCTGAGGTCTCAGCAGAGGAGAGTGATCTGGTGCCAGCTGCTCTGGTGTTAATTTCATGATCCCTGGGTACCAAAGAAATTCCTTCAGGACCTGCTTGACTCGACAGCCCCTGAGAAATGGGGCCATTGTTTCTAATGAGCTTTGGCAGTCTGGCTCCTTTAAAAGAGTTAATCACAGAATCACAGGCCTAGAAAAGACTTCTCTGACGGCTCCTCTGGGCCAGGTCCAAGTGAGTGAGAGCTGATCCTGTTTCTGAAGACGCCCATGGAGCCCCACTCCAGTGACTAATCGCTCGTAATTGTCCTCTTTAATTTTAACCTCATGTGCTAGTGTTTGAAACAGATTTCCGTTTGTGCTGTCCTCGGAAAAGGTAAAAAGCATTGCTCATCATACGAGCGGGGCTGTTCATTTCCTGCTCCTCTGCTTTTTCCTGTCTCCCTGGATAGTGGCATGGCCCAGTGGTGAAGAGCAAATGCCGGGGAATCACACGCCTGGGTTTGAATTCTGAGTTTTATGATTGACCAGCTGTGCTCCTGTGTCTCAGTTTCCCTGTCTGTGAAACTGAGGAAATAACAGCCACCTCACTGGGTTGTTTGGAGGATTAAATGAGATAGTGGAAGTAATGTTGTTGTATTGTTTCAAAGTAATGTGTACTCTATGACCACAAGTGAAATGGCACTCACTAGAGAGGAGGTGAGTGCACACAGAGTCTTGCCAAGTGATCCTGATGGGCCAGGCAGCACAGAGAAATGGAAAGAGAATTTGGATGGAGAGTCCAGAGGCTGCGGCCCTAGATACAGCCCTGCTATAACCTAGGCTGTGTTCGCTCTGGCCCTAGTTTTCTAGTCTGTGAAATGATTTCCACCAGGCTTCCTGGCAGGCGGGAGGGGAGGAGAGATGGGACTGTGGACTGCCAACTGGAAGTGATCTTCAAATGTGAGGCGCTGACGGCCCTGATAGTGGATGACCAACCAACACCTTGGGCCCACAGACCTGCCTGCTGTCTGGAGCCCTCTCCAGCACGAAGCAGTGCCCTGACCTTTTGCCTGCCTTGCTCTGCACTGCCAGCATCCTGGGAATATGGAGTAGGAAGATGCAAGATGAAGTTTATTTTCTTACTTCTTAGTGCTCACATTTTCTTTGATCCTCAGTTCAATTTTGTTTTGAAAGGGACAGCCCCTGCCCAGGAGGACTCCTCAGTCAAGAGCAGCAGGCAGAGTGAGTAAGCACTGGTTAAGCCCAGGACTACAGGGCCAGACCCTGCTGGTGTCCCAACATTGCCACTTTCCCAACTTGTGTCCATGGGCAAGCTGCCTACCTGTCTGTGTTCCAGCATCCTCAGCTGTAAAGTGTGGATAAGAGTAGTTTCCACCTGATAAAGATTAAATGACTGCACACAGTGTGCTTACAACTCTGCTCTGGCAGGTAGAAAACACTCAGCAAATATTACGGGTATTATATCGTTAATTGACATTTCCTAACCCAGGCAGTGGTGAAGCCTGACTAGGAGAGTCCTGACTCAGTTACAGAAAATTTCACTTAGGGAAGACACTCGAGTCCAGTGGGTTCTTAAGCTCTTGGGGTGGAGGGCGCATGACTCATTTGAGGAAATAATAAAGGTTCTGGATTCCCCCTGCAGAAATGTTAATATGAACCCCAAATTCCACATATGTTTTTTCTGGGGATTTCAACACAACCATGGAATTGCTGGGATCCATAGACCTTGGTTAGAAATGTCTGTTTTATTGCCTTCTTATTTATGAGGCCATCAGGATTATCCAAACACAGCTTTGGGTATATTAAGGATGCTAATCTGACTTGAAAATTATATTACAGGTAACATTAACTGGTGAGCCAAAAAGAAAATAAAGTGTATGATGTAACTGAACTGGAGCTAGACTTTATACGGTCTTTCTCAAGCAGTATGCTTCTGACGATGCCATTGCAACTTTTGTCTAAGCCTGTACTGCCCTGACAGAGCCTTGGAGAAATTCTCTCTCTCTCCTTCTTTCCCACCCTTTGGCAGCTGCAAATAGCGAAGGGTCACTGTGTTAAGAATTCCCAACTCTGGAGAAGTGGAATGTCAAAGTTGTGAACCCCTTAGTTAACAATGAAAGTTTCCTTATTTTGAGTGAGATAAAAAACTTTCTTATGTACGGCGTTTATATGCTAGAGTTTGAAAGAACTTAAATTAAAAAACAAATAATAGAAAATATGCCCTCTGATATGAATATATCCTGTACAGCTTCATTGTAATTTGGTAGGAATTAAGGGTTGGACCCAAAGAGTTTAATTTTCAGATTCGACAGAAGCATATTTCAAGTCTCCCCAAATACCTTCTTAACAAATACCACCTTTGGCATGGTTTTGATTTATTTCTCTACTTCTATACCATTGGCTTTGCAAAATTAATTTACTGGATAGAAATATCTTAAATCACTTTCCCACTAAACCATGATTGTTCCAGAGGAAGAAAAGGGGGAACCCTCTGTTTTCACTATCCAGAAATGATAATCCACAGAAAAAATTGACTGAAAGCTACACACAAAAATAAAAGTAATACCAATATTTTTCTTTCTTAGAGAAAGAAAGGCCTAATGGGGAAGAGAAATGCAAGTTATAAAATATATTTCAGTTTCTCTACTATTATGTATAGTTAAATAGGCTACGGAGAGAGAAAGGCTGGGTGAAGGTGAGTGACTGGAATTCAGAATAATAGGAAATGCAGAAAAAAGAATGAGACCATGACTGAACAAGGTGAGAGGGAAATGGTGGATGGAGAGGGGATATATTTGGGTAAGACAGTAGAACAAATGGTGAGAACAGGGAAGAGAGAACCACAGTGAGGCCACTAGTTACCTTCTGTGTACATGTATATCTTTATATCTCCCCCACTGCCAGATACATGACTCTGCGTATTAGGTACTCAATCAGTAAAGAGAAACAAAGAGATTCAATCTTTGCCCAGGTTTGATCCCTAGTCCAGGAACTAGATCCCACATGCTGTAAGTAATTAAGAGTTCATGTGTTGAAACTAAAGATCCTGTGTGCCTCAACTAAGACTGGCACAGCCAAATATAAAAATAGATAAATAAGAAATAAACATTCTTTAAAAATCGAGGAGCTTTGAAATTAACTTTGACTTAGATGTGCACTTTATCTAGGCTATGATCTTATCACTATTATTAATTGACATGTGTTTTCCTTGGACTATTGATTGATTGGTTGTGTGTGTGTATATGTGTGTGTGTTCACAGATCTTCAACTGCTTTAATCCTACCTTTCAGAAAGTCTACCCCAAATGCGATAACTAGAGCTTTCCTACTTATGATAGTGGGGTGGGTAGCATTATTCATAGGACTAAGGTAGGAGTAAGCAGAATCAGATCACTGTGAGGTTGTGACCTCCTCTGTACCTGGGCCAGCAGATTCCCATTCTGATGCTAGAGACTGTGATAGAGCCTGGTGATAACATATCTGTATAGATTACAGACAACTGCTTACACTTCTTCTTTGGAAACTAGTTTCTGAATTGGGGGTTGAAAACATAAAGAGATGAGAAACAAAAGAAGAGAAAGATTAATGTTTTAGTCAACACTCAACAGAATATCAATCCTGGCAAGTAAAAGAGTGTTGACATGGTTTGAGAGACTCAGGATTTAGCAGAGCATTTGAGTTGGCATACTGTGCAGCTATTGAATGAAAATGTTCTATATTTGGTTAATTGGCCTACACACCCCTTATAATTACCTCTAGCCCCAAATAATGGATTGATACTCTTTAGGTGGCCCTTAAAAAATGTCATTCACCAGAAAGAGGCTTAGAGAGGACTCTACCCCATTGTTTCAGTGGTGCTTGAAATAACTGCAAAGGGTCACACATCATGAATGATAGGCAGTGAGCAACATTCCTTGAATAAACAGGGAGCCAAGAGCTCCTGGATGGTAGGCTGTCGGGAGAGCAATGGAGCCCAGGCTCTGGTATTAATATGGTGACCCCTAGTGTTTCACGGTGGTAGCACCACTTGGAATCACACCAGCACCCTGGCCTATGTAGGGCTTCTCCATAATCTTCTGATTGAAGGAGTTATTGCCCATCATAATTGTTTACGTCTTTAAAACCCTCATGTTAAACAAAACTCTCTTCAACTTTAATGCATTTTCCTGCACAACATCCATTTTCACCCCCTGCTGAATAGAGGTGTCTTGACATTGTTTTTTCTTATAATGTGTGGCCTCCTGTCTAAGCATTTCAAAGATCAAGCCATATCAATTCATTACTGCGGTTGCAGTGTCATAAACAGTGGATAATGGCATCAATGGATGAATTGTTAGAGGAGGTGGGTATTGCTGTGTTCATGGTGTGGGCATGATCAGCACAGATTTACTCAGGGAGAACATCATGTAGCAGACAGACAAGCAAGCTGGGTGTAGCACAAGTGCTTATATGTGGTCTGTGGATTTTTCACCTTGCTGATTCAATGGACATGAGCTTGGGCAAACTCTGGGAGACAGTGGGGGACAGGGAGGCCTGGCGTGCTGCCGGCCATGGGGTTGCAAAGGGTCGGACATGACTTAGGGACTGAACAACAACAACAAGAACCTTCATTCAGATGTGGCAGAATATATGGGTAAGAAGAAAGTGATATGATTCCATGTGCTCATGTAATTATGGAGAAGAGGAAAGTCAAGCTACCAGATAACCCAAGCTACCTAAACCACCTCCTCACTACTTATCAGAAAGTGTTTTTCTGGGACCTGACATGGATAGATTTATCCTAAATGTGATATATGCCTTCATTTCCCATGCTACATAGTATAGGCAGACAGCCTAAGAGTAAAAAAATTAATTAAAACTAGTTCAAGGGGTGGATGAAAGGTGGAAGGGATTAATTGTGATGAATGGTAGTTCACTTAGGGTGATCAGCACTTTGGAGTACATATACAGATTCTGAATTATAATGGAGTATATACAGATGCTGTGTATCTGACACATATTAAAAAATTAATTCACTGGTTATCAGGAAACATACCCGACATATCATAAATGGGTTGGGAACAGGCTGGAAGTTGGTTCACATCACAGTCCTTTTCACTTGATAGTTACTGCCCTGGTTTCATCAGATATGAAAGATTCTGCTTGTCAGTGTTCAAGTATACTTGGGTATTGGTAAAGGGAAAGGAGATAAGTAGGATATTTTACTTGGTGTTTTAAGACCTGAATCACAATTCACCAAGACTACAAGCCTTTTAATTGTACAAACACTCATGGCTACTTTTTTCTTTTCCAGGCGGGTATCTTTTTTTTTTTTAAGTTTCAACTCCTGTAGCTTGAGTGACACCAACTGACCCAAAATAGATGCTGTTGACCAATTTTCATTGTTCTATTGATGAACAAAGGACAGAAGTTTTACACACACACACACACACACACACACACACACACACACACACACACA